>BLSH010458559.1:0-11685 GCA_018402905.1 Glandirana rugosa | reverse complement strand
CAGATCTTCTCAGGTTGCCACTGGAGTCTTCTTCCATTCCTCCATGAGGACATAACTGAGCTGGTGGATGTCAGAGACCTTGTGCTCCTCCACCTTCCATTTGAGGATGCCCCGCAGATGGTCAACAGGGGTTAGGTCTGGAGACATGCTTGGCTAGTCCATCACCTTTACCCTTAGCTTCTTTTGCAATGCAGTGGTTATCTTGGAGGTGTGTTTGGGGTCGTTATCATGTCGGAATACTGCCCTGCAGCCCAGTCTCCGAAGGAAGGGGATCATGCTCTGCTTCAGTATGTCACAGTACATGTTGGGATTCTTGGTTCTCTCAATGAACTGTAGCTCCCCAGTGCCGGCAGCACTCATGCAGCCCCAGACCATGACACTCCCACCACCATGCTTGACTGTAGGCAAGACACACTTGTTTTTGTACTCCTCACCTGGTTGCTGCCACACACGCTTGACACCATCTGAACCAATAAGTTTATCTTGGTCTCATCAGACCACAGGACATGGTTCCAGTAATCCATGTCCTTAGTCTGCTTTCTTCAGCAAACTGTTTGCGGGCTTTCTTGTGCATCATCTTTAGAAGAGGCTTCCTTCTGGGACGACAGCCATGCAGACCAATTTGATGCAGTGTGCGGCGTATGGTCTGAGCACTGACAGGCCAACCCCTAACCCTTTAACATCTGCAGCAATGCTGGCAGCACTCATATGTCTATTTCGCAAAGACAACCTCTGGATATAACGCTGAGCACGTGCACTGAACTTCTTTGGTCGAAATTGGGGAGGCCTGTTCTGAGTGGAACCTTTCCTCTTAAACAGCTGTATGGTCTTGGCCACCGTGATTCAGGTCAGTTTTAGGGTCTTGGCAATCTTCTTATAGCCTAGGCCATCTTTATGTAGAGCAACAATTATTTTTTCAGCTCCTCAGAGAGTTATTTGCCATGAGTTGCCATGTTGAACTTCCAGTGACCAGTATGAGAGAGTGAGAACGATAACATCACATTTAACACACCTGCTCCCCATTCACACCTGAGACCTTGTAACACTAACAAGTCACATGGCACCAGGGAGGGAAAATGGCTAAATGGGCCCAATTTTGGACATTTTCACTTAGGGATGTACTCACTTATGTTGCCGGCGGTTTAGACAATAATGGCTGTGTGTTAAGTTGTTTTGAGGGGACAGCAAATTTACACTGTTATACAAGCTGTACACTCACTACTTATATTGTAGCAAAGTGTAATTTCTTCAATGTTGTCACATGAAAAGATATAATAAAATATTTGCAAATATGTGAGGGTTGTACTCACTTTTGGGAGACACTGTATATAATAATATACATAATATTGTAAAATTCATCCACACCATTGGGTACCCCAAAAGGGTACAGCAGGAAGCAGGAGCCCAAAGATGATGAGCTGGATTGAAGGAGCTGTAGCAGGCTGGAAGAGCTGGATGCAGGATCAGACAAGCCAGGTCAGTAACAGGTGGGCAGATCAGGCATAGATGGCAAACAGCATGATAGTCAGGTCACAAACAATGTGGACAATGGAGGAAGGATCAAGCAGGGACAGAAAGCAGAGGCAGAATCTGGGAACAAGCCAAAGGTCAGGGCAGGTAGCAGACAGGAATAGTCGGGAGCAAGCCAGGTCAAGATCAGGGGTCAAACACAGGAATCAGGAAAACACTCACAGAACACTGTAGACAAAACAGCAATTAAATAGACCATTTGCACCAAAAATCTATTAAATAGACTGTTTGGCACCAGTATTGGTGACTGCACACATCTGCTTTACCCATTTCCGGCCGGCACATGCGCAAATGTGTGTGCCTCAGAACTCCATCTGCACTATGGCGGAGCATTTCCTGACATTGCCCCCTCCTTATGGGCAGCCTCCAGATGCCCAGCTGGTTCTTCTTTTGTGGATGATTGCAGAAAAATGCATGAACAAGGTCTATAGCATGTCCATTATGCTCAGGCTCCCAAGAGTTCTCTTCTGGCCCATAACCCTTCCATTTAAGAAGGTATTGCACTTGACCCCTTCTTTTTCTACAGTCCACAATGGCTTCAACCTCAAACTCCTCATCCTCACTTGTGTGCACATCTGCTTGGCCATTTCTTGGCCGATGCCTGCGCATATGTGTGTGCCTCGGAACTAGAGTTGAGCGGACAACTGGATGTTCGGGTTCATCGGGTTCAGCCGAACTTCGCAAAAAAGTTCGAGTTCGGCACCAAACTTGACCTGAACTTGACCCCGAACCCCATTGAAGTCAATGGTGACCCGAACTTTTGGACACAAAAATGGCTCTAAAAAAATCCTGGAAAGGGCTGGAGGGCTGCAAAAGGAAGCAAAATTGGGGTTAGAGTAGGACAAGTGCCCTGCAAACAAATGTGGATACGGAAATAACTTAAAATCACATAAAAAAAAAAATTGGAGGAGGAGGTGGATGTGGAGTAGGAGCCTAGAGGTTGAGGAGGTGGTGACCGTGGCGGTGTAGGTGGAAGTGGTGGTGGAGGAGGAGGAGGTGGCCAACACTGTTTTTTGTTTGTTTGTTTGTTTTCTAATTGGGGTAGCCCCCAAAATATTGAGACATTTAAAAAAAAAAGTATACCAATGGCTGTGTGAGGCCGGTCTAAATGTCTATTCTGCATAAGGTACAGACAAGTCTTGTGGGATCCATGCCTGGTTCATTTTAATAAACGTTAGCTTGTCCACGTTGGCTGTGGACAGGTGGCTGCGCTTGTCTGTGATCACGCCCCCTGCCATGCTAAACACACTGGGGCAGGCCAGCACCTCCAAGGCATAAAGGGCAAGCTCAGGCCATGTGCCCAATTTGGAGACCCAGAAGTTGAATGGGGCAGACCCATCAGTCAGTACGTGTATGCGTATGCGCACATACTGTTCCACCATGTTGCTGAAATGCTGCCTCCTGCTAAGACATTGCCTATCAGCTGGTGGTGCTGTTTGTTGTGGCATACTGCTGACAAAGCTTTTCCACATTTCGGCCATGCTAACCCTGCCTTCTGAGGTGCTGGCGGTGCCACAGCTGTGTTGGGACCTCTTCCTCCTCCTCTGCCTTCGCCTTGTGCTTCCACTGAGCCCCCGGTGTCATTTGGGAATGCCCTCATCAGCGCATCTGCCAGCGCTCGCTTGTAGTCGCGCATCTTCCGATCACACTCCAGTGAGGGAATTAAGGATGGCACATTGTAATTGTAACGGGGATCCAGCAGGCTGGCCACCCAGTAATCAGCACAAGTTAAAATGTGGGCAACCAGGTCGGGCTTGAGGCTTAGTGGCAACAACCACTCATCGGTCTGTTGTTCAATGCCAGTCCACAGCTGCAGCGCAGTGTGGGGTTTATCCCCCAAACATATCAGTTTTAAAACAGCCTGCTGTCGTTTCCCTCTGGATGTGCTGAAGTTGGTGGTGAAGGTGTTACGCTGACCGGATGAGGAGGTGGTAGAGGAATAGGAAGCAGAGTAGGAGGAAGAGGCAACAGGAGGCAAAGAGAAATGACCTCATCTCATACTGGTATAGGGAGAGGTTCCTGCTGCTGGTGTGAGCGGTGCATTTCTTGCACAAAAAGAAAAAGTGTGTCTACGTTACTGTTTTAAAAAAAAAGAATAATAATGTATTATTCTTTTTTTTTTAGTAATAATAAATAGTGCTACATAGTACATTTGCACCTTGCTGTGCATTTTTTGCCCAAAAATAAAAAGTGCACCTACATTGCTGGTTTAAAAAAAAAAAAAGTATTTTAAATACTACATTTGCGGCCAGCGGTGCATTTCTTGCACAAAAATAAAAAGTGCATCTACATTGCTGGTTTTAAAAAAAAGAATAATCATTTATTGGTGTTGGTGGTGTTGGTGAAGTTTCTGTTGCAAGGAGAGGACGTGGTCACCCTGCTGCTGCTCACCTGTCTGTGCTGCAGCGGAACTTTGGCCTTCCCGCTCACTACCTCCTATGCGACGTGCCCACAATGGGGACCCGGTGAACTCCCTCATATGCAATCCTGTATCTGGGTGGTTGGGAACAAGATATTTTTGCTAATGAAGAACTGGGCCCTTTCACTGACCAGGAGGCTCTCTGCTGGTTCCGGTTCATAAACAATTTTTTTTTCGTGTAGACCGGGGCCGCAGAGACCCTGGTTCAGTTCATCAACTGTTTGAATAATAATACTTATAATTTGAAACTGACTCTAAATTTTCATACACATCTTATTACATTTCTGGTTCTTTCCATTTATATAGATCAACAAAACTGTTTAGCCAGGAGTCTCTAACACAAGGAGACGGCCGGAAAAACAATTCCGCACGCTCACAGTGCACATCCCGTGCACCTCAAGCGCAGTATTCCTTACGCCCAATACCTTCCTATATGGCGTAACTGTACCAGATTGGGGGATTTCCTTGTCCATGCTACCTCTTTGCGTGAGAGTCTCATGAAACGTGGCTACAGCAAATCATTGCTCAAGAGGACATTCCACAGGGCTTTGTCACAGGACAGACACCAGCTGATATTCAAAACCAAAAAATCCAAAAACTACAACTCCACACCTACGGTCAAATTTGTCACCAAATTTTCATCTCAACACTTCCAAGTGCCGGAGCTTCTTGGTCAACACTGGCACCTTCTAACGGGGGATCTCATTTTGGCCAAATATATAAAACCCCTCCTGGAAATTGTTTTCCTTAGGAGTACATCTTTACGCGATCAACTCACACAAAGTCATTACAATCCAGCATACGCTAGTGAGACCCCCTCAAGGGGTACTTTCTAATGTGGTACATGTGAGGTTTGCCCCTGGATTTTGGAGGGCACTAGATTTATACTTCCTAATGGGGAGACTTTCTGCCCTAAATTCTTTGCCAACTGTGACACCAGAGGTTTAGTCTATCTCATGGTTTGCACCTGTGGAGCATTTTACCTTGGCAAAACGATACGCCAACGTATAGGAGATCATATTTATTATTCAGGAAATGGCAAGATGGTTACACCAGTGAGTCGCCATTTGGACCTTTACAATAGGTTCAATACACAAGTGGTCAAGTTTATGGTCCTTGAGACCATCCCTGCCAGCCCTAGGGGTGGTCCCTGGGACAAAATCATCCTCCAGAGGGAGACACTCTGGATTGAGCGCCTGGAGGCGACCAAACCTCTAGGCCTCAATGAAGTTCTTACCTATAAACCATTTCTTTAAGCCTTTCAAGCCATTCATGGTCTAATCAGTTCTATTTTCATACTTCACTCCTTTTTTTGGGCCTGTCTGTGTGCATCTACTCGTCTACGATATATATGTTTCCCTTTATTCCATAAATTTGGGAATTACTGGTTTCAGCACCTAAGGTCCCCCCTCTTCTTCCTGTCTGAGCATAGGGTTTGTGTCTCATGCGTTCTTTAAATGTTTGTCTCAATGTAAATACTTGTGAGTAACTATACCTAATATTATGAAGGGAGCTATATCCATGCTTCCATCTTATTACTTTCTATTTTTTCAGTTGCAGTGCAGGTCCCATCCTACGTACTCCTTAATAGTCTCTTGGTGGATGTATTTTTGAGGGGAGAGGTGAGTGCCCCTGGTGGCCCACGCGCGGGGGTTTGTGCTAATTGGAAGGCATGCGGCTCTATGCGCCGTATGTGCCGCCTTTCCCCCGTACTCCTGTGCGGTATTGGGTGATACTGCGGAGTGGAGACCTCACCAGAGGGCGGTCTTTGGTGGGTTCCTGTGTTCCCAGCAGCACACGGGTTTTCCTCCTCCTCCTGGCGGCGCATGTTTGTGGAGCCTCTGCGTCCGTGCGCCACGCGTGCGCGGGAGGGGCCCAACGCGTGCGCGGGAACACTTTGCCTGGTTGGTGACGTCACACGCCGGTCTGTGGTGTGTTTAGCTTGACGGCGCTAATTGGGAGCTGCACATTTAAATACTGGCAGTCATCTCAAGGCTTTGCAGGCAGTCACACACTCTCTACCATAGCCAGCGCTGAGGGGTACGATTGGGCATCACTTACTGAGGTAATATTTGTGTCAGCTTTGGACATTTTATTTAGGAAAACTCCTATTTTTTTCATACAATATGAGCTGGTGTAGTACCAATATATATACTTTTTTACCTTTTGCCTTTCCAGACGCTATTCATCGGCATATCTACACCGATGTCTGTGTCCTGGTTACAGTCACGGGGAGCCTGTGCTTATCTACACCCATTTGGGCGCCATCCATATAGTGCCTAGGGATAACCTTCTACAAACTGCCTCCACTTTACCATCTTCTTACTCCTGCTTTCAATGGCTGATTAAGGTAAATGCTATTCAGTTAAGCTAGATGTCTCTTGGCCCCTTATTGGGACCCTAAAGTGTGACGTGTGCATTTATAATAATCAGGAGCCACGGGGTTATATCCCCAGCTGCGACTCTGTGATAGGGGGTATGTTTGTTTTACTTTACTTGTACCCCTAATACACATACATGTTTAATGCACATTTAATGCATATTATTTCTACAAATGACCTCACTAATATTCATATTGTGTGCAACCCCCCATGCCTGCCTGTGCACGACCTCTGCTGTTTGGTGTTACCGGGGGGCCTCTACTCTGTTCCCTGATTTCCATCCTTCATCACCACCCTGACCACCACAGGGACATGTGCTGCAATTGATTCCATATCTGTTTAAGCTGACTATGTAAGTGTTTTCCTCCCTCTAAAAAAGTCCTGGAAAGAGCTAGAGGGCTGCAAAAGGAAGCAAAATGGGGGTAAGAGTAGGACAAGTGCCCTGCAAGCAAATGTGGATAGGGAAATAACTTAAAATCACATAAAAAAAATAAAAAATGGAGGAGGAGGTGGATGTGGAGTAGGAGGTTGAGGAGGCGGTGACCGTGGCGGTGTAGGTGGTGGAAGTGGCGGTGGAGGAGGAGGAGGAGGTAGCCAACACTGTTTTTTATTTGTTTGGTTTTTTTTTTCTAATTGAGGTAGCCCCCAAAATATTGAGACATATTAAAAAAAAAGGATACGTTCAGTTAAGTATACCAATGCCTGTGTGAGGCCGGTATAAATGGCTATTCTGCACAATGTACAGACAAGTCTTGTGGGATCCATTCCTGGTTCATTTTAATAAAGGTTAGCTTGTCGGCGTTGGCTGTGGACAGGCGGCTGTGCTTGTCTGTGATAATGCCCCCTGCCGTGCTAAACACATGTTCAGACAATACACTGGCTGCTGGGCAGGCCAGCACCTCCAAGGCATAAAGGGCAAGCTCAGGCCATGTGCCCAATTTGGAGACCCAGAAGTTGAATGGGGCAGACCCATCAGTCAGTATGTGTAGGTGTGTGCACACATACTGTTCCACCATGTTGCTGAAAAGCTGCCTCCTGCTAAGATGTTGCCTATCAGTTGGGGGTTCTGTTTGTTGTGGCGTGCTGCTGACAAAGCTTTTCCACATTTTGGCCATGCTAACCCTGCCTTCTGAGGTGCTGGCGGTGTGGGGGCAATTATAATACCTTGTGTGCATTATATTTTGCCTGCGCTAATAAGCGCACTTTTCAGCTCTTTTGCATAATGCATTTGAGTGCACTCGTGTTAAAGCAAGTAAGACAGACACCATAGCTGTTCTCACATTGCAAGTTCAAAAAGTAGTCCTGCCTAGCAATGCTTGTTACTTTAATTTATATCATTCAGACAGGGATAACAAAAGGACTTAGTGGCTTCACAATCAGCCAATCAGCCTCCAAGGCACAGTCACATGACATGAGTTCAATACAAAACAACAACCAATGACACACTTGTTTATATTCAAATGATACACTAGAAGAGGCGTGCATGCATGTGGAATGACTGGCCGGGCTGAATAAGCAACAGCCATTGGGTGGGTGGAGATTCACAGACTCCAGATAACAATGAAAGCCATGTGGAAACATCTCACAGAGGCCCTCCAAGCAAAACGCCATGCATGCAAACCCCGAACTGCCATTACAATGAATCACTATCAAATACAGCTCTATGAACTATACTCCATAGCAATTATACTACTGTTCCATTGTAAGTGGCCTGTCTGCAATATAGGTTAAAGCCATATTCGCTGTACACAGTGAATATCAGTAAACCGACACTGGGAGACACTGTGACAATACATAATAAAAATATTCTAAATTTCTACAACAGTTCCTCCTCTTGTCATATGCTCCCATGTGTCCCTCGATGAATCTTGATCATCTTCTAAACATGAACACCAGTCCAATCAAAAAGAAAAAAAATGAAACATTCAGTCCATCCATTGAACAAAAGAAAAGAAAACCATGGTTGACACGTATTCTTCGGGAGGAATGACTCAGAGGGAAAGCATGATGTGGGGGTTATAGCGATCACTGGAATCCAAGGATTTTCACTTTAAACTCCGCCACCTCTAAATGTAAACACCTCCAGTGACAAGGGGGGTAATGATGGACTCTTACCAGAGAATGCGACGCACTATCACTAGTAAGGGTCAGACACACTAGCAGATACAACCCTCTGCAGGGTATGAACAGCAGTAGGGCGACTCTCCCTATGTCAGCGGGGCTCCGTGCCAGATAGGCGAGGAGGCTCTCCTTGGATCAGCTGGGTTCCGTACCCAATGGGGGTCAGCTAGTGGACTCTCACCCGTGGATCATATAAAAACAATAGAGGCCACATAGTGTAACACCATAGGATGATTTATTAAAAAAACTAAAAACAAGGTACTCACAATAGTCATGTGCAAATTCGCGTAGTAAGGTACATCAAGAAAAGCCGGCAGATAAGAGAAATACGAAGCCCGTCCCTACGGGATCACATGATACGGGGCCCCAGGAAGACATCATATCTGATGAAACATGTAGGGCAGAGCTTACGTGCTGACGTCACCACGCTTCATGTGATCCCGTACGGACGGGCTTCGTATTTCTCTTATCTGCGGGTGAGAGTCCACTAGCTGACCCCCATTGGGTATGGAACCCAGCTGATCGAAGGAGAGCCACCTCGCCTATCTGGCACGGAGCCCAGCTGACACAGGGAGAGTCGCCCTACTGCAGTTCATACCCCGCAGAGGGTTGTATCTGCTAGTGTGTCTGACCCTTACTAGCCATAGTGGGTCGCATTCTCTGGTAAGAGTCCATCCTTACCCCCCTTGTCACTGGAGGTGTTTACATTTAGCGGTGGTGGAGTTTAAAGTGAAAATCCTTGGATTTCGGGTGTCTTCATTTGCACTTCCCCTGTGTGAACTATCACTGGCCCACAATCTCTTGCTTAACCTTCTGTGGCCTGTGGAACTATTACCTGTTTTTTCTGCTCAAGAGACTGTTATTGGATTGTACTGTGGCTGCTGAGCTATTTATACGTTTTTATATACATGTTTATTTATTGCACCAGAATTTTTTTTGCACTTCACTATATGTTTACCTGATATATCACTTGAATTTGAGGTATTAGCACCTTGAATACATCATTTTTTAGGATTTTGTAGGAATCTATGTTCTATATGGGTGTTTAGCGCAACTTTTTTTGATCATATTCCTCTTACCAAACTTAAAGTTAAAGCACACTTGTGGGCCACTTAGTTGTTCGGATCCCCATACTGGTTTTGTGAGGGAGGGGCAAGAACCAGAGCTAATGTTGAAACTGTAACTAATTTTATCTTCTAGAAATGTATCGTTAAGTTAGTTTGTGTTTTTTTTGAGAACTTTGCTAGTTTTCTTTTTGTTTGCTTTTACCAATATGAACATCATATATACACACATATATATATATACATGTACATACACATCCATGTCATGTACTGCTGCCACTGCCGGGGTACTAAGGCTCGGTGGGGACCTAGAGCGTACCCAGCAGTGGGTCCTGTTCACTGTTTTAGCTAGTTGGAGGTGCAGTTAAAAAACAAGTTGGGATGTTTTATCGTTACCACTGCTAAAATACATTAAGCTAAATAATATAAATAAAAAAGATACTCCTCAGTCGTTGATGTGGTTAAGCAGCTTCTTGCAGTGGCTGGCATGGATACAGTTGTCTCGTCCCCCAAGCTTTAGGGAGGTTGGTGTCGTCAGCTGAACCTGGTATGGTCCATGTCGTCCTACTAGGTCACAAACTTGGTTAGAATTAGAGAGGTTAGTATTGTAAGTTTGAAAACTGTCATTCTCACCACCATTATCTCCCCCCTTTTCTTTCTCATTACAAAGAGGAAGAAAAGATGCACTATTTAGAATTACGCAAAAAAATAAAATAATGGCCACTGAGATTCCCACTTTGATCTAATGAAACAAAAAATGCAATTTTTCTAGTTTCCAGCTCCCTTGTTGTCTCCTCAGGTTCACCATCAGGACTACTCCAGAACCTCTGGAACTCCCTATCCCAGTATGTCTAACCAGGCCCTACCCTTCACTCAGGGAAACTGAATCCCTGGGAGTAAATAGAGATGCACGGTGACACTGGGCAGGAAGCATGTGTGAAATAGTCTTGGAGACATACAGATAGTCTGCCAAGTACATTAACATACCTTAGCCTGGGGCGATGAGCTAGATTTGAAATGAAAGAGATGGCTGGGCGTGTATTGAATTGAATTACCCATGGGGGGTCTACTTAGTCTTTGTAACACAACTCTTGTGGGCTACTTGCAAGTTAAAGTTCCACTTTGACCAAAATAAGAATATCACAATTTGTACATTCCCTACAACCAATAACAAACCTCTGTAACTCTTACTTTCACGTTCCTACAAAAATAACGTATTATTACATACAAACAATGAGAATAAGACATAAGACAAATATTTAGATACAAATGCAAAGGGAGATATTTCATAGTTACCATGCTACTTAAAAAAAAAAACTTAAACAAAACAAAGATGAAAACCAGACGGAGTAAACACACAATTGGTTAGGTTGGGTTTACCCAGCAACGTTCTTTTCGAGGGCTAACACGATACATTCCACAATGACCAGAAAATCATGTAATAAGCATCCAATCCTTCCCCGGCTTCCCTTAGTGGATCACGTAACTACGGCTTTCCCCTCTGGCCAGGTATACAAAATGTGCTTCACCCGGACTGAAAGCGCACTCTGCATATCCTGTTAATACACCATAATAAATTTCTGAAGCCACAATATCACTATATCCAGCATCTTTGTTGTGTGGAGCCTGGTCCTAATTCAGTAATGAACTTCTCTCACCTCCAGACATCAAAGGAACATCCACTTTTTGAGGGGTCACATGGACCGAGCCCCAAACACAGACTTTATGTACCGTGAAGCTGTTTGGCTAGATTGAGAAGCCTCACTTCCCCCCTTAGACATGGATGGCCCATTGCCCATGACGATTCGAATCGACTTTTGCACCAAGTTTAGGAGCAACACTGGCGGGTGCCTTCTTTCGCAGTGCTAGCTTGCTTCCGAATCCAATTAGTATACATGGCTTCCCCGCCGGTCAGCTAGAAACCTCAACCCGGTGGAATTGTACGACTATACAGTTCAGCGACTACCACTCGCTCCCCACCCCCGGTACTGACACGGTTACACGTGGGGTGGGTTTCAGAATCTGCTCCTCACACGTTGAAGGCTGGAATAAACGTGTCGCTTTCTCCCGTTTCACGTAGACCGGCCCAAAGTACACACATTCGTTCCGAACTAACCCATGCAGCCAAACAGCCATGGAAGTACAATTAAATCCTCACTATACAAACCTT
>BLSH010458558.1:128134-139078 GCA_018402905.1 Glandirana rugosa | reverse complement strand
CTCCAGAACTGTGCCCTGGTTTGAAATTTTTTTACCTGGCCTATGCTGGTGCAGGAACCCACCCTCTGAGCCACTTGTTAATGACTGGCCTGATAACTGTGGAAATGACCCCTCTTCCTCCTCCTCCTGTGCCACATCCTCTTCCATCATCGCCCAAAGTGTTTTTTCAAGGAGACATAGAGGTGGGATAGAAACGATGAGAACAGCGTCATCGGCACTGGCCATGTTGGTGGAGTACTCGAAACAACGCAATATGGTACACAGATCTCGCATGGAGGCCCACTCATTGGTGGTGAAGTGGTGCTGTTCCGCAGAGCGACTGACCCGTGCGTGCTGCAGCTGAGACTCCACTATTGCCTGCTGCTGCTCACACAGTCTCTCCAGCATGTGCAAGGTGGAGTTCCACCTTGTGGGCACGTCGCATAGGAGGCGGTGAGTGGGAAGGCCAAAGTTCCGCTGAAGCGCAGACAGGCAAGCAGCAGCAGGGTGAGAACGCCGAAAGCATGCACAGGCGGCCCGCACTTTCTGCAGCAGCTCTGACATATCCGGGTAGTATTATACTCACTGAGAACTTAAGGGGTTAATCCTCAGCATTATTTAAAAAAGGCTGTTTTATCCTGTATGTATAGATTCTTCCCTCCTGCACTATCAATCTTAGCAAGTCCATATAATACACAGCAGAGTGGCAAAGCTGCACATGCTAAGTTTGATCTCTTATGCTGGAGAGTACATTTCCTGTTTCAGTTGAACATGGTGGCGTTGCTGTCACATTGTCTGTTTGCTGGGTGGCAGGTGACACTGGCACTGTAGAGGTGGAGGAAGAGGCAGAGGCAGAGGCAGCAGCAGAAGAGGAAGCAGGAGGAGCCCGAGACCTTTCTTGGATTTTAAGGTGCTTATTCCACTGCAGCTCGTGCTTTGCATGCAGATGCCTGGTCATGCAGGTTGTGCTCAGGTTTAGAACACGTATGCCTCACTTCAGGCTCACCACTCATGTCTTGTCGTCAGAACATTTTCTAAAGAACTGCCACGCCAGGGAACTCCTTTGAGCTGCCTTTGGTGTGCTAGGTCCCTGGGTGCGGTGGGTAGTAGCAGACGTTCTGTCTAGGGGACGGTCGCTCAGCTTTTGCAACCTGCTTCCTCTTTTGCTGTGCTGGTGCCTCTGTGCGACCACCACCTCTTTCTCCAAACTGCACACGTCACTTGCATGACCTAATAGGTTTCACCCCTGTTTGTTTTAAATCAGTCACTTTGTGTCAGCGTACTCTCTTCCCCCGTCGATTCTACTCACCACTAGATTGGTATTTGTCCAGGGAAGACCAGTGCAAGCCAACTTCTATGTCATGTCTATGATGTTTGATGTAATCATGTTATGCTTTTAATTCAAGAGTATTTATACAATATTTTGAAGCATCCCTTTGGGCCTTTTTTGTAACAAATAAAGTATTTTTTATTCATAACGCATGCCTACAAAGTCCATGTTTTTGACCTTTAATTGTATTCTGTTGATCATTAGGATTTGTCATGCCTTTATCTAGTGGCTGCCCCCAGTCCCACACTGGTAAAGGAGTGCCCCTTCCCCCTTTTCCCCTTCCCCTCATTCTTTGAACATTATGAGAGAAGCTATGGTTTTGGGAGTCTTGCAAGTTAATCAGGCTGAGAAATGAATTACTCCCTCTCCAGTAATTCCCATCTTCCACCATCTCCCATAAGTACTGTAGTCTGGGGTAGCTCTTAAATTTTCAGTAGCCAGTTTGGTGAAGCAAAACAGTTAATTTATTTGAATCACGGTTAAACAAAAATACATCTTACTTCAGTCAAAGTCAATGCACAGTCCAAATCCTGGTATCACAAATTAAACAGCAAGCTCACCGCTAATCTTTGGTCCCATGCAGGGGTTAGGCTCATTGATAAGTAAAGATGCCAGGGAGGCCACATGGGGGGGGGGGGGTAGAAGCCCGTGTCTCAGCTTGTCTACCAAGGTCCTGAAAGTCAGGGTTTGGAGACTCCCCCCACCCAAGTCTCTTTGAACCTCCAAAATTCTGGGTCCCTAATACAAATTTTGTGAGAACAGAGAGTACTGGAAGTCAATCCACTCTAGCCAAACTTAACCTGTGACACCTCACTCTGCATGGGTGAGAACCCCTGAGTACCAAAATGTCTCTGCAACTGTCCCCCTTAAAGGGACCACAACTCAAATATCGGGGAAATGTACATTCTTGGTGTCCTGTAGAATACATAAGCCTCACATCCCAATTTAGAGCAGATCCACAGTGGCCAGTATAGGCTCTCTAGGTGAGCCCCTTGGTAATCTCCTAGATGTCCTACTGAAACCCTTAGTAACTAGGTTGCCCTCATATCTTTGTGTCACCAAAAGCATCATACAGAAATTAAAAGGTTTTCCTTAGGGGGGGCGTGGCCGCGGCATGAGAGCGAGCGGACGTGTGTGAGCAGAGCTCCGTCTGACCCGATCCTTCTACAGCTTCCACTGCAGCGCTGAGCACACTCTGCATCACCAGGTGAGATGGCCACGAAGCGGAGACAGTCCCCGCAGCCTCCACGGACACCGAGGCTGCGTTCCGGCTCCCTGGACACCTTTTTCACGGGGGACAAGAGGCTGCGGGAGCAGAGATCCAAGATGGCGACGGGTGAATGCAACCCCGCAGCACTTGCGGTCTCCCCCATTCCCTCACCCCAGCTACCTCTGGCCTCATCCTCTCCCCCCTACTCGCTCAAGGACCGCATCATGTACCATGTCTGGGGGGTCCGCTATGTTGACTTTGATGGTGCAAAACTCTCCCTATTACCGGACTTCTCAAGGAGAATGCTGATGCAGCGGAAGGTTCTCAAACCCCTGTTAGAGGAACTGCAGAAAGCTCACCTAATTTATCGCTGGGGGTTCCCTTTTAGCCTCTCGGTCACTAAAGAGGGCCAACGAATAACCCTCCGAAACATATCAGACTTCCCAACTTTTCTCTCCCGCCTTGGCCTGCCGGCAATGGATATGGCACTGTAGCCAGGATCCCCCAACAGTCGCTCGCCCGACGCCTTGGCAGCCAGCACGTCGCAGCCAAAGATGCAGGAACAGGCCACACGATGATTCTACCCGGTCAGGGAGGCTGTCCCCTACATCAAATGCCTAACGAGCTACTCATAAACATTATGCACCGGTTTCTACTCTCATCTCTCTTGCTCATGCTTTAGCTGCTGCTATGGACTAAAGATGTCAATATACCGCTTTAGCGGTATACAGCAACTGGAGCGGGACCCGGGAGCGGGTCTTCGCCTGATGCCTCCCCACCTACCCCCAATAGGTGAAAATTGGGCAATCGCTGGTAGCGGGGACTCCTCCACCTTTTCTGTCCGGCTGGATGGGGGGTCTCTCCTACGCCACCCAGTATAGCATCCACTCGCCCACCTGGCGAGAGGTAGATTAATTTGGTAAAGTTGATGTTATTCCAATGTTGGATATGTTGCTGGTTTTTATCTCTTGTTTCCTATGTTTACAGCACTGTTTGTCCCATGGACTGGTCCGCTGCAGGTCCCCTCCTGACACCCCGAATCCTGGGTAATCCTCCCCACACAACTCTGAGATGGCATCCTTAACTACTTCAGCCCCGGAAGAATTTCACACTTAAGGACCAGAGCACTTTTTGTGATTCGGCACTGCGTCGGTTTAACTGACAATTTCGCGGTCGTGCAACGTTGTACCCAAACAAAATTTGCCTCCTTTTTTTCCCACAAATAGAGCTTTCTTTTGGTGGTATTTGATCCCCTCTGCGTCATTTCTTATTGCCGCTATAAATAAAAAAAAGAGCGACAATTTTGCAAAAAAATCTATATTTCTTACCTTTTGCTAAAATACAAATCCAAAAAAAATATATAAAATATAAACATTGTTTTTATCGGTTTTGGCCGATTTATATTCTTCCTCATATTTTTGGTCAAAAAAAATCGCAATCGGTGTTTATTGATTGGTTTGCACAAAAGTTGCCACGTTTACGGATGATGAGAATTCAGTTCTGTGGTTTTTATTATTTTTTATTTTTTACTAGTAATGGTGGCGATCTGCGATTTTTAGTAGTACTGCGACATTGGGGTGGACATGTCGGACCATTTTGACACTTTTTTGGGACCATTGGCATTTATACAGTGATCAGTGCTATAAAAATGCACTGTCTGTCCGACTCCGTTGCTAGACACATCCTCCGGCCGCTCCACGAGTACCTTTGTGTTCCTTAAACATTTCCGTAAATCACTGCACACTCACTATCTGATGGACTGCATACATAATGTGTACACATGCATAGATCTGTTGCTGGTGGACCAACACCTACTGGAGTCGCTCTCCGGCTTGTCCATCGGATCGTTCACAATCTCTGACCACACGCCTGTCTCCGTCTCCCTCACACTGCTGCCATTAGAAATGCGTCAATGGACTTGGTGTATAAATGAAAATCTCCTGGATGATGCAGTGGCTCTACAGAAGGTCACGGAGACAATTTCTCAATATTTTTGTGAAAACGTGGGAGGGGAAATGGGGGTGGCGGCCTTGTGGTAGGGTCACAAGGCAGTGGTCCGGGGTGAACTTATCTCCCAGGGTGCTCGACTAAAGAAGATACGCGAAGGGGATCTACAATCCCTCCTTACCAAATTGAGGGCGGTAGAATTGAATCACAAACGGCGGGCATCCCCGACTCTCCAGGTAGAATTGCACTCTCTTAGAGACGAGCTGTCCACCCTCCTAGAGACGCGCATTAGGGCTAGACTGCGACATGCCTCACATAAATGTTATGAGGTTAGCAATAGATGCGGGAGACTCTTAGCACGAGCGCTGAGACGACAGCGCAACTCCGGCTACATCCACAAAATACACACAACAGTGAATTCTTCGATAGTTTTAACCTCGAAAATCGCGAACGCATTTAAAAACTATTATACCCAATTATATCAACTCCCAGAGACATTAGAGGGCCACACACCTAGGCAAAAAGCTGCCTGCCTCGCCCAATACCTAGAGGAGGCAAAGGCCCCCCAGCTGCCGGTGCAGGTTAGCGAACGCTTACATAGGCCCATTTCTGCGGTTGAGATTGAGGCGGTAATAAAAGAACTGCCCACAGGCTAAAGCCCCGGCCCCAACGGCTAAACGAACACGTACTACCGTAAATTTTTCCCCTTGCTCTCCGCACCCGTGTTCATATTTTAACGCCCTTGCCACGGGACTACCTATATTCAAGGAGTCCCTGCTGGCACATATAACGGTTATCCCGAAGGAGGGAAAGGACCCGGCTACCCCAGGAAGTTACAGACCGATCTCACTGTTAAACACTGACATCAAGATCTTATCAAAAGTCTTAGCAAACCGGTTGAAACCAGTCATGCCGTAATTAATACATCCCGGCCAGACAGGCTTCATCCAAGGGAGGGAGGCCCGAGACAATGCCAACTGGGCGATTCAGCTAATTCACTGGGTGGGCGCCTGGCAGTCAGGTTCACCCTGTCTCTTGTTTTCAACTAATGCAGAAAAGGACTTTGACAGGGTGGACTGGAGCTACCTCCAGTGTTGAAGAGACTGGGAATCGGTCAGGCCATGATGAGGTGGATAGATACCCTATATAGCATCCCTGAGGCCAGAGTCAAGGTGAATGGAACTCTCTCCACTGCTTTCACAATATGAAATGGGACACGGCAGGGGTGCCTGCTCTCCCCTCTTATTTTTGCCCTGACATTGAAACCATTCCTGAACATGATTTGTCTAAATCCATTCCAAGTGGGTTCGGCAGAACATAAACTCTCAGCCAATGCTGATGATGTTTTGTTCTATGTGGCTGACCTTGTGATTTCTCTCCCCAACATTATGGCCTAGCTGAAGAGGTTCCATTCCCTTACTAATTTTAAAATTAACTATAGCAACTTACATATGGTGCCCATACTGTTGCCCCTATCCTTTTTCTCTGCCCTCAACAGCCTGTGAGGTTTTTCTGGCATGGACGGAGCCCCGTATTGCCCTACGCACTCTACAGCGCCCTAAGAGGCTGGGTGGGCTGGGGGTCCCCTCCGTGCGTAGATACTATGAAGCCACGGTGTTGCAGAGGATCTTAGATTGGCATTACAATACCCACTCCAAAGCCTGGGTACCACTTGAAATATTTTTGGCAGATCGCAACTTATCCCATGCCCCGTGGCTCCCACGGACCTCACGGGATCTCTCAGATTTCATGTGTCCTCTCTCTGCCCATGTGCTATAGCAATGGGATGCCTTGAATGCCCCGGGGGACTGTCTCCGTCTGGCTCCCCGCTCCTACCTTTGGGCGGCTTCCCCTGGTTCGCTCCTGGGGAACAGGTCTCCTTTTTTTGCACGTGGGCCAGAGATAGAGAGACACATTTTGGGAGGTTCATCCACAAACAGGGTCTGGTTACGCTGGGGTGGCTTTGATCCCAGTTTGGCTTGTTCCCAATGGATGAATGACATTATAGACAGTTGCACCATTTCATCCGCACCTTACCCTTTGCTATTAGACCCCCGTCCTCCCTAACAGCGTTCGAGAGAGAGCAAGTCGACGGACCCGGTACCACACTCTATCTCGGTGCTCTGCGAGTTATTGCAGTCAACCAAAGAGAAGTGAACCGGCTTTTATATGGGAATGGGAGAGGGACCTGCAGCACAAGTTTACAGATGCCCAGCTAGATCATATATATACCTTAACACACAAAAGTACAGTGGACATTAAGATGCAGGAAAATAGTTATAAAATATTGTCCAGATGGTATAGAGCCCCGACCACTTTGGCCAGGATTTATCCGACTGTCTATGATGTCTGCTGGAGGGGCTGTGGACTTCGGGGCACCTATCTTCATGTGTGGTGGGAATGCCCGCGGCTCTGGCCCTTCTGGATGGACGTCCCCAATTGGTGAGCTGGCAGAAAATAGCCCTCTGCGGGGTATCTTTGCAGGTATGATCCTCTCCTCCAAGCGGTCGGGCAAGTGGACATCAAACAGCCTCTCTCTAGCCCAGATTACCAATCACATCAACTCCATCAATACGACATCATAGAAAGGAGAAGGGTCTCATAGTGTAATTCCATTTAAACATATGTTTATTGTAAAAAATTGACGAAACATGTAGGGCGGAGCTACGTCTGACGTCACCACGCCTACACGTGCAACAGGAACGGGAACGCTTGTTTTTATTTGCTGCCGGCATGTTCAAACGCTATTTTACCATTGTTTGTATGTGAGTATCCATTTTTATTTTACAATAAACATATGTTTAAATGGAATTACACTATGAGACCCTTCTCCTTTCTATGATGTCGTATTGATGGAGTTGATGTGATTGGTAATCTGGGCTAGAGAGAGGCTGTTTGATGTCCACTTGCCCGACCGCTTGGAGGAGAGGATCATACCTGCAAAGATACCCCGCAGAGGGTTATTTTCTGCCAGCTCACGTGACTTGTTAGCAATAACAAGTCCTCGATCTCTGGTAAGGGTACCTCTTAGTAACTTTAGAGGTGTGCTCATCTCCGGTGGTGGTCCACCTACCTTTTGGTGAATTTGAACAAGAGAATATAATACAGGCTATTTTTTCACACTTGATGGTGTTGGACTAATTTTTGGATCACTCAGATCAAGGCCATTTTCACTATTGCTGGTGTTGGACTTATTTATGATTATACAGATACCTATTTTTATTTTTTGATATTTTCACTTATATCCTGATTACTTTTGATTCATTATTTACACGGTATATGATTTTGTATTCTTTATTTATTAGGTTTATAATTTTAGCGCAACTGTTATTTTTATATTTTGTTTTGGTGTTATTATTGCACTATATGTTGCTGCTGCACTGAATACTTTTAGCGCAATACTGTTTACCCATTCTTTTTGTTCTACCATATGTACCAAAACAACTGCTTGCTATGTACATAATAAAGATTATACAAAAAAAAAAGGTTTTCCTTGGAATGACGAATGTAAGTGGTTTACATGTGACATGCACTCATTATACTCACGTATATCCCACACAATAGGCCTTTAGGACCTCAAACACCATATGGACTTATATTCTGAATTTATAGAACTCAAGTGGTTCATCCTAGAGAACATTTCTTTTCTATTACAACATAACAATTTTCTTTTCGAAAAACAATTCTTTGTACAGAAACAGGGGGCCTCTATGGGAGCCAGATTTGCACCCATGCATATGATTTGTACATGGAGTGGTGGGAGGAGCACTTTATCTACTTTATCTACGATACCAGTATTCCATGCAGATTTTGAATATGAGCGTTTTTTTCATTACATCGATGACCTTATCATTATAGCACATCGTCACCTGCCCCCTGGCTGATTTCCTGACCTTTCTGAAGTGCACTCCTTTAAATCTTAAATTTACAGGAGAAGAACAGTTAACAGAGAATACATTATTTGGACTTGACCCTGATAGGATCAGTTCAAGATTAGATTGTAAAGATGAGATCTTATAGGAAACCCATATTGAAGAATTCTTTATTGTATGCTTCCAGTTGCCATCTGCAGCTACTCTTAAGGATTTTGATGGAGAAGCCAAAAATATGGAACTTAGATTCCAGGATCATGGCTATACCACACATTTGGTGAAACAAGCATGTTTCACAGCACATGTGAAATTCTTTTAAAAGTTTGAAAGTGGAGCTAATATACACACAAGGCCGATTTGGCACCTGTGGTCTTCTCTATCTGCTATAGTCAACAATTCAATAGCATCAAGTGCTTATCTCTAGATATTTACCTTTTTGCATGGTGATCCTGGTTGCAAGACAGTCTTGGCACAAAGAGTCAAATATGTAGTCAAAAAAGCTTGAACCTTAGGTAATATTTTTTCTACAAGCCTATTCACTTCAGAAAGATCAGGCCAGACTTGGTTACACACACCTGTTTTTTTTTTATTTCAAATCATTTTTATTGAAGGTTAGATAGAACAAATAAAGTACAACCACAAGATCACCATATCCGGGTTATAATACAACAGTAAACAGTGCTAGGCATACTAGTGCGCTTATGGAAAGGTTATTGAGAAAACACACAAGAAGCACATAGTCCATAGTGAACTCGAGGGGGAGGGGGTTAGGTTGGGGGATTAGGAACGGGAAGGGTATGGGAAAATAACAACATTGCTACATGAGATTACTAAGCTTATGTTCGAATATGTTTGACAGTTATCATGTATTGAAGAAAGGAAAAATACATACAGCTATGTAATTATCATCCTAATTTAAACAGTTTGGGTTCTGACACCAAATCGGCCAGTTTCGTTCAAATTTGAGAGATAAGGAGAAATGGTTAGCGAACCATTTTTCCATCACATATTGATAATTAAGATCTGAGATTACATTTGAAAATGAGGGTATTTTATCTGATTTCCATAATCTGGTAATATTGATTTTGGCAGCATAGAGCAGATGTATAACAAATGTTCTAGTTGTGGTGGGGAATTGATCTATACCTAGGTGAAATAGGGCCAATTTTGGATCTGGCTGAGTTAGCTTACCCATGATTTCTGGTAATACAGTGAAGACTTTGTTCCAATAGTATTTAATTGACTTGCATGACCATAGGATATGTAGTATTGTACCTGTTTCCCCGCATTCTCTCCAGCACAAATGGGAATGATTAGTGTAGATTTTCGAGAGTTTCGAGGGGGTACCAGTTATGTATTATTTTTAAATAAGATTCCCAATGATTGGTGCATTGAGAGGACCTAAAGGAGGTCACAAAGACTTTTTTCAATGCTGTATCTGATATGCTGGAGTCTAGGATCTCTCCCCACTTTAAAAGGGAGTGAGTTTTGAACAAGGTTGAGTTTCAATTGATGTAGGAGTAAAAATAGGAAATGCCTTTATTCAGGTAGCTAATCGCTTGGAAGAATTGGAAAGGGGATAATGGTAGGTTGGTTGTGAGAGGGAGTTTGTTGTCCAATATACATTGTTAGATTAAGATTAAATTTCGCTTGAAGGTAAGGAAACAAGGCTATTTTGTCTTTTAGGAATAAGTCGTTCAAGTACTTGACGCCTTTTAATTTCCATGGGGATAGTTGAAGAGTCTGTCAGGCCCTGTAATATATCTATGGTGATTATGGGATTGGTGTCGTTTGATTTGTATGAGAGGAGGTTGTTCCAAGCTTCAAGGGAAGCCCTGATGCAAGGGTGCTGCGGTTGTTGAAATGTAAATGTCACGTACCTGGTGGTTGAGTCTGGCTTATGCGGGGGCAACCTCACTTGCGGCCCTGGTTCAAGAGCCCCTGGTAGTGACGACAGGGAGCTCTGGAGCACAGGGGGGCATGAGGGCTGGACTTGGTTACAGATGGCAGGTGAAGGTCCACTGGAACTCGTGCAGGTAGAAGGGTGGTGGTTCAGGCTGGGTCGGCAATGGGCTGGTGGTGCGGTACAAGTGGTTCAGGCAAGCGGATAGTGGGGTACAGGCAGGATCGGCAACGTGCGGGCAGCTGAGGTACAAGAGGGTTAGACTGAGACGTGGTCGCAGGCAGGCAGAGGGTCGGTACAGGCAGGGTTCAATCAGAGGTCAGGCAAGCCGGGTCACAGATGCAGGAAGACTGGAAAGACAGGTCACAGGAACTCACTAACACGCTGTATTGGGACGGACATGGCTGGGAGACGGACGGACGCTGGTGCAGAGTCAGATTGGGAGAACATGGAGTCGACGGGCGTGCAACGGCTAGGACGGACATGGGGTGATAGGCGAACGGACTTGGTGAACATGGCGTGGTGGTCGGGTAACGGCTGGGTCGGACTTGGTGGTGGGAAGATGGACGTGCTCAAGGTCACCTGGAAGTGGACGGTAGACATTGGTTCAGGTCGGGAGTACGGGGGGACACGAGGTCTCGAGGGACAGCAGTGATGGTCCCCGAGAACTTGGTCCCGGCGTTCACTCCAACGGGGGCGTATT
>BLSH010458558.1:20067-35409 GCA_018402905.1 Glandirana rugosa | reverse complement strand
CAACTATATAATGTCAACTACCCACCTTTATTCAGGAAAATATCAGAGGACGTTTCAAATTGGGGCCAGGAGGGCCTTTCCTGGCTGGGAAGGATACACAATCCCCAGGATTCTTTATCTCTTTCCATCCCTTCTAATCCCTATTGGGAAATCTCAACTACAAAAACTGCAGTCACAAATAATGAAGTTCATCTGGGGCCAAAAAGGCTTTAGATGTTCTGCTAACGTCCTGTTTAGGAGACATAATCAGGGTTGCCTAGGACTCCCACACCTCTTTAAATATTTCCAAGCAGCCCAACTAGCCCAGTTTTCAGTTATTTATGCCAGAGGAGACAAACCTGATTGGGTAATGATAGAGAGGCAGGCGGTTCCGTTAAATACTATTGACTTCTTGGTTGGGGCTCCTCATAAGTTGAGGCCCCCAATTCTCGCTCCCACCTTGACCCATTCTATAGCCCTTTGTGACTCCGTTCTCCAACCCCCCTACTTAGTTTCAAACCTTCATCGCCTCAACCACATTTTTAACAACCCCTGATTCCCGCCAGGCCTGGAAATCCGGGCCTTCCAATGGTGGACGAACAAAGGCTTATTTCGAATAGAACATATTTTGACCTCTATGGGTCCTACGACATTAACCCACTGCATTAACAAATTAGATATGCCCCCCACTGAAAAATGTCTCTTCCAACAAATACATAATTTCCTGACCTCTTTATGGAAGCTCAGAAACGACTTCACAGGCATTACCCCTTACGAAAAATGGCGCTCTGAATTAGCGGATCAAAGAGGAGGAATTTCCCTGATCTGTGCATCACTGAGGGAGAACCCAGACAAACCTCCTTTCGTGAGGAAATGGGAAAAGGACTTGGATGTTGATTGGGAGGCTGATAAGTGGACTTCCCTGTACCAAAAATCTTTCAAAGGGATAGCCAATATTGCGCTAAGGAAGGCCAACTTAAAGGCTATCACTCACTGGTACTTGGTAATGTTTTGTTTTATTTAGACAATATAAGGTTATTGTTGTGCCAGCTGCTTTTATTTTACTCATTAGATTAAGCGCAGTATTATCCTTTATCTATATCATTATCACTCACTGGTACTTGGTACCAACCCGGTTGGCTGCCATGTACCCAAACTCCTCTGGCCTGTGTTTCAGGGGGGAGCCTCACGGGCTCCTTTTTTCACACCTGGTGGGAATGTTCATGTATCCGAGGTTTCTGGAATAGAATATTCCACTTATTGCAAAAAGTCACGGGCCAAGCTATTCCTAAGAACCCAGAAACAGCTCTTCTTAACTTTAGGCCAGATGGTCTTTCCAACCCCCTTTTTAAACTCACCCACGTCATTCTGCTGGGAGCAAAATTGCCAGCGCTTGGAAACATAGTTACATAGTTACATAGTTACATAGTTTGTCAGGTTGAAAAAAGACACAAGTCCATCCAGTTCAACCAAAAAAAAAAAAAAAAATGTATATACATATATACACATATACACATATAACCAAATAATCCCATATACAATCCTTCACCCACAGTTGATCCAGAGGAAGGCAAAAAAACCCCAGCAAAGCATGGATCCAATTTGCTATAACGGGGGAAAAAATTCCTTCCTGATTCCCCGAGAGGCAATCGGATTCACCCTGGATCAACTTTACCTAAAGATGTTGGTACCCAGTTATGTTATTTACATTAAGGAAAGAATCCAGGCCTTTTTTAAAGCAACCAACCGTGCTGGCCAAAACCACCTCTGGGGGGAGTCTATTCCACATTTTCACAGCTCTTACTGTGAAGAAACCTTTCCGTATTTGTAGATGAAATCTTTTTTCCTCTAGACGTAAAGAGTGTCCCCTTGTCCTTTGTGATGACCTTAAAGTAAATAACTCCACACCAAGTTCACTATATGGACCACTTATATACTTGTACATGTTGATCATATCCCCCCTTAATCTCCTCTTCTCAAGAGAGAATAAATTCAGATCCTCTAATCTTTCCTCATAGCTGAGCTCCTCCATGCCTTTTCATAGCTGACGACTCTCAGTGTCCCTCTCTGCCGCCGAACAAAAAGTTTCCTGGATCATGACCCAAGAGAAGATTGCTAACATCATTCTGGACTCATCACCTAAATTTGATCTAGTCTGGGAACCCTGGAAGAAATACTTAAAATTACCCCCGTGAGCCACGACAGTCTCTTTATCTCACAACACTCCCTGGTGCCACTTAATTCTTCTATTTCTCCGCCTTTGTTGTCTTCCGGTTCTATTTCTTTCTCCTGATTAACTGTCACACATTGGATGTTAAGGTGGTGTCAGCTGCTGGTCGACACAGCCTGATCCCAGTTTGGTTGTCGGGAGCAGGCAACAATACCCCTATCAGGCGACTACGTTTCCAATTTTTTACCTGATTTACCAGACCCTAAATTTGTGTCAAGCTGAAAACCAAATCGTACTATGCCTTCATGAAATATCTAATTGTATAACAGATGTGTTACCTATCTCACAGCGCTAGAAACATTTCTATAGCTTGTTCCTGGTGGTGGTGGAGCTGGGGGTTATTTCTGACTGAGTCCACACTCATTTTCTTCTCTTTTCAGCATTACCTGTATAGACACATCCCCTGGATTACTCTTTTTAGATATATTTCTGAGATTGTTCTGTTCTTCATGATTGCCTGCTGGGCCTAGGTGAATGCACAATGACATCCCAATGTGCTTTTGAAATGTCTAATTATCTGTACTTCTTGTAAAAAAACAATAAAAATCTTTGGAAAATAAAAGACCTATTATGGACACGAGCAGGGCCTATGATTCCATTATTTTCTGTTTCAACATTTTATTGAAGTTTTTAACATAAGAGTTGTACAAGAGTAGAAATTACAATATCTATTGTACAATAAAAGATGGCATGAATACATACAATGACATTGCAATGGTGAAGCACCGCCTGTATGGTATAGTTGTGTACAGGAATCATCCAGCCTCAGTTTGTATCTGCACAACATAGATGACATAGGATTTACAGATGGAAGGATACAGTATTCAGTGGGCCTCAATAGAGAAAGGGACCCTGCAAACATGGGTTAAGAACTTGTAAAATATAATGCAGAAAACAGTGCCGAGGTACCGGAGGCTCCACTCACCAAGCTGAGATCCGACAAAGTGGCTCAGCTTATATGTGGGAGCAAAGACCTCCTGGGACCCCCGCTTTAGCATCCAAAAAATAGGGAGAAAGTCGAATAGAGGAAAAAAATGGGAAAGGCACTGATTGAGAGAAGAGGAAGGTGGAATGGCAGAAGGGGTAGGGAAGAAGGGGCTATCTCCAGAGGGGGGGAACAGACATTGTACTACCTATATGCGTGAGGGCCTGGTACGGATGGTTCACCCATTATCCATGACCAGTGTGTAGTCAAAGCCTGGTGGTAGTCCCCTTACCATCCACGGTTGCCAAAGCTTTTCAAATTTGGAGAGTTTGTCGAGGTAGATGGCCTCGATTTTGGCATGTATAAATGTCTGATTGATCGGGTGTTTAATAGGGACCATGGACAGTGTGGTGGTTTTCCAAGCCTTAGCAATGGATTGTTTAGCGGCTGTTGTCACATAAAGTAACAGTTTAAATTGTCTCTGGGTTAACGCATGGGGTTTACCGTTCAGAAGGGCCACTACAGGGTCTGGTGGCAATGGTGTTTCAAATATATGGGATAGGAGTTGGAAGACTTCTGACCATAGGTTACGGACTATCTGGCAGTCCCACCAAATGTGCATATGTGTGCCCTGGTCTGAGCAGCCTCTGAAGCATAATTTGGGTGAAATTTAGATATCCTAGAGGGGACCAGGTACCATCTGTTAAGGGCTTTATAATTAGTCTCCAGGGCGACAATATTAGGTGAGGCAGACTTGGTGGCCTGCCATATTTGGTTCCAGTTTAAATCATTGCTGTAGACAGGGAGATCCTTCTCCCATTTCTCGACATATGTGGGAGGCATCGTGGTAGAGCAAGATAAAAGTAGTGAGTATATGTCAGAAATAAGACCTCGTTTGTGGGAGTCAGTGTGACACACTTGTTCAAACAATGAGAGAGACGAGACTGAGCTGTCCGGGGGAGAGTATTGTGAGTAGAAATGCTTTATTTGCAGGTATCTGACAATTTCAGTGGGGGGAAGATGATGGGTCTCACATAGAGTCTGGAAGGGTTTGAGAGTTCTAGAACTATATAAATGATGTGCACGCAGGAGGCCAGCTCTTGACCAGTTGGAGAAGGAGTGCGGGGCTGTCCAGGCCGGGTAAAAGGCCGGGTTGGGTAGAAAGGAGAGGATTGTGAGATAATTGAAGGCCAAAGTGCATCTTAAGTTTATCCCAGATGGTTAAGCTGTGTTTGGTAACTGGATTGAGAATATTGCGGCGTTGTGATGATGGCAACCACAGGAGGTTAGCGGTAGATAGTAGACCACAGTCCACCGATTCTATGGCTACCCAAAGGGGGACTTCCTTAGTGGCGTGATATTTGGGGAGTATAGCCAGTTGGGCTGCCTAATAATAATTAGCGAAATTGGGCACACTTAGTCCACCCCTTATACGGGGGGTGTAGAGAGTACGTGGGGGTAGGAGTGGTCTATGGGAGCCCCTTGCGCTAAAGTATCCTTGCGCTGAAGTATCCTGAGGTAGTGCGGCGGGATTTTAACGGGTAATACTCAGAATAGATATAGGATTTTGGGAAGGATGGACATCTTGATAACCGTGATTATACCCATCCAAGAGAGGGGGAGAGGAGTCCACTTGGACATTAGAGTAGTGAGGTGAGTGAGCATGTGGGGATAATTAGCAGAGTAAAGATCTACAGGATCTGGTGTGAATTTAATCCCCAGATAGGTGAGGTGGGACACGGTCCAGGAGAAGGGGAGGGAGCCTTTGATTTGGGAGTGTAAACCAGGTGGCAAGGAGATGTTTAGGACCTTAGATTTCTGAGGGTTAATGTGAAGACCAGAGATTTGGCCAAAATCTGCAAGCAGCTTCATTAAGTTGGGAGCTTAAGTTAAAGGGGATGTTATGAATAACAGGACGTTGTCGCCAAACAAACAAAGTTTACGGTGGTGGCCACCTAATTCCAGGCCAGTAATATTAGGGTTTTCCCAAATGAGGGCTGCTAATGGCTCAATCGCCGGAGCAAATAGGAGGGGGGAGAGGGGGCAACCTTGCCGGGTACCTCTGTGTATGAGGAAGGGGTCAGATCGAAATCCTGAGTAAGTAACATAACCCCATCTTTGAAGTATCGAGTGGAGATAAGGCCAGGCTAGTGAGTCGAATGCTTTACGTATATCTAGTGAAATAAAACAGGTCGGAATGTGTCGCGCTCGTGCTGTGTGAGCTATGAGAGTAGCTCTGCCTATGTTGTCGCCTGCTTGTCTGGAAGGCATAAATCCCTTTGATCTCTGTGTATTAATGTAGCAATAATAGGTAGCAAACAGGTTGAAAGTGTTTTGGCTAGAATTTTAATGTCTAGATTGAGTATCGAAATAGGCCTGTAATTGGACCATGATGAATCGTCAGAGTAAGGTTTAGGGATCATGGATATTGATGCTGTGAGGGATGCGGGTCTAAAATGGTGGCCCTTGAGAAGGGAGTTAAAGGCTGCTACTAGGAATGGGGCTAATATATCGGAAAACTGTTTATAGTAGGTGGCTGAGAGGCCATCTGGGCCTGGACGTTTGCGTGGTTTCAGAGTTTTGATTGTTGCTATTATCTCTTCCATTGTAAGTGGTTGGTCAAGAGCTATTTTTTGGTCCTGGGTAAGGGACAGGAGATGTATGTTAGAGAGCAGAGAGTCCAAGTGGGCTGGCTGAACTGGGAGAAATCACTGTAGAGTTCTGAGAGTTTCCTGCAAAAGATGTTTAGTATTTTCAGAGGGTTGCTAGTGTATGAGTTGGTCATTGTTTTCAGTCGTATTGGTTTAGGGATATAGTCTTCTTTGTGAAGCGCAAGCGCAAGGAATGTATCTGGCTTGTTGGCCTTCATGTAGAACGTATGTCTTGATTTTCAGAGTGTTTTTTCGGCTTCTTCCATCAGGCTTATGTCTAGTTCTAGTTGGGCCTTTTCAAAGAGGTCCCTGTTTATAGGGGACGGGGAGCACTGGAACTGATCTGCCGCCTTACGAAAGGCCACATCAAGTTGTTTCAGGCACTTGTGATATTCTTTCTGGACATGAGAGGTTTGGCTGATGCATACCCCTCTTATGTAAGGTTTGTGGGCTTCCTATATTGTGAGAGGGTCAGTATCCGGGGTCGAATTGATGGTCAAGTATTCTTGAAGGGCGGTGGAGAGTACTGACCTATGAGCGGGGTTTTCTAAGAGGCTATCATTTATAGTCCAAGTCCTGTGTGAGGGAATTGGGACTAGGGAGGAAAAGATTGTGATCATCGCATTGTGATCAACCATGCACTAGGTAGTATAATATTATGGCGGCGGTTGCTACTTTGACAAGAATGGGATCAATGCATGAGAAGGTTTTATGTGGATGGGAATAGTGGGTGTATTGGCGTCTAGCAGGATTGTGTTCTCTCCAGGAGTCGACCAGGGAGTGGCGATCTAGGAGCTGTCGGAAGGAAAGGCGGATGGGTGATGTGGGTATGGGGGACTTGTCTAGAGGTGGGAAAAGGACTTGATTGGAATCAATACAGACAATAACAGTCCCTCGCTTGTGTGTATCTATGAGTTGAAATAAATGTGAGAGAAAAGGAAGTGGATTAGAGTTAGGTGCATAATAGGAGATTACAGTGATGTCTTGGTCAAGAAGTTGGCCAGAGAGTAGTAGGTATCTACCTTCCGGTTCCTTAATCTCGGTGTGTAGTGTAAATGGCGTAATGGAGTGGAAGGCGATCAGTACACCTCTATGCTTCTTGGCTGCCGAGGCCAAATAAGTTTGTTGGTATTGGCGGGCAAAAAATTTCGGGGTGGAGTGGGGAGAAAAATGCGTCTCTTGAAGGCAAACCACATGTGCTGTTACAGAGGTGTAGGTGTGAAAGGCTTTGGTGCGCTTAGTTGGCTCATTCAGGCCTTGGACATTATGCGTCAAAATGTGTAGGGTGGCCATGTGAAGTATTGCTTGAGGCTATCTATACAGAGGCTAGGAGAAGTACTATGGCACCTCCCCCTGGAGATAAGCGGGAAAAGAGGAAACATGGACTGGGAGAGAATAGGTAAGCCAGACAAAGAGCAGGGAGTAAGAGTGAAACACCAAATACTGAATGAACTAACAGGTCAGCAATAACACAAAAATGACAAGGAACCAACAAATAGTTGTGCTACAGCTAGGAGCAGGGAAATCCAAAGGATGGCTTAAGGTGGCCAACCAGAGGATTTTCAATCCAACGATCAACCCGGAAGGGAGTTCCGGATTATGAAGGAACAAATGAGGAGCAGTGGACTGCCCCGGGATCCAGGCAGCCACTCATAGAACCAATAGTAACAAAACAATAACATAAGAAGTTGTACCGTTGTTAACCATATGGTGCAGTCTGCAGTGATAGTTTCCGGCTTGAGAAAGTGTGTCTTGAGGAAGCATTTAGTGGTAGAAAACTATCAACTAAGGAGGCCGTATGGCCAAAGTATCATACAGTGAGCCGGGACTATCACTACAGACTGGTGACTTTGCCATCAGTGAGGTAATTGGATCTTACCAGGTCTAAGTTCTCATAACTAGTAGATGGCGTAGTCTGGGGGAAAAGAACCAGTTTAGTCATAATATAATAGGGTGTGATGAGCCCCAGGTAGCACGTCTCATATCTGGGGAGACGTGGAGTCATCTTAGAAATGCCATAGAATCCGGAGCCGGCTTATGCGGCTTTAATTGCTATAGGAAGAAAAAGAACAACAGGGTAACAGTTTATATTTCAAAAACAGAGGTGTTACCTGCCCGTGTTGGAGGCATCCAACCATTATCTGGACCCTGTAGAGCAGCCTCAAACAGGGGAACAAAAGAGTAAGTAGGCAATGAGAGTAACAAAGGCTTCAGTCCATCGGTTCAGCAGGTATGGGGTATGTAAGGCGACTTCTTTTATAAAAGGCCACCTGGGATATTGGCTATCTTGTGACTTCCTTGGGGAGTTAGAGGCAGCACGCCTCTTAGAGTTATCAAGTGATGGGTCTGGGACAGGAAGTCTTAAATCATGAAGAGCAGAGATGATGTCCTCTTCAGACTTACAGGTAAAAGAGGAACCTTTGTAGTTAAATTTGACCGCAAAGGGGAAACTCCACCGGTAAGCGATCCTGTGTTGTTGCAAAATTTGTAGGTGAGGTTTCAAAGCTTTTCTCCTAGCGAGGGTTTGCTGTGAGAGATTGTGGAATATCTGGTATATGTAACCTTGGAATGAGAGATTATTTTTGTTACGCGCTTCTTCCATAAGTTGCTCCTTAGTACGGAAGAAATGTAGTTTAGTGATGACGTCTCATGGGGGTCCCTCGTCATTGCGTGGGGCAAGGGATCTATGGATGCGGTCCATCTCTAATCTGTCGATAGGGATGGAGGGGGCCAGCTCTTCAAAGAGGGCTGTGATGGTAGACTGGAGGTCCTCAACAGTTTCTGGTATACCCTTGATGCGTATATTTGATCTCCTAGCCCTGTTTTCAAAGTCCTCCAAGCGAGCCTGGAGGGTGGCGTTTTCCACTTTGAGAGTCTATATATCTTCCTCATGATTAGTGGAGATCATATGAAGGTCCTCCATTCTCTCCTCTAAGATTGTGGTGCGGCGTCCAACCTCCCGTAACTCTTTTGTCAGTTTATCTGTGATGGTGTCCGAGGTGTGCTGCAGCACTCTCTGTAGCATTAGTTCGAACTGATTTAAGAGATCCATATTCTGGAGGGATTCTTGGTCTGTAGTAGAAGGTGGTGGGGTAGCAACAGTGTGGTCACTGGCCTGCGATACGGTGAAAAGACCTCCGGGTGGCTGAGAGATGGTGGAGGCAGCCTGGAGGGGTGGTTGTGTCGCCATTTTAAAGAGCTGCTAGTGTAAGGGCTTCACGGATTGTTTTTGATCGAATACCTGTCTTTTTACCTGGCGGCATCACCCCCAAAGGGGGATTCAAGGATTACAGGAGGCAGAGGGATATGTTAGCAGATGGCAGCAAGTGAGTTGGAGATACCACAGGTGATAGGCGGCTGGTGCAGTCCCGGTGTGGCGGGGCTTTAAGCAGACATAGTTTATAGTGGTGCAATACAGTTGGAGCAGTAATCACTGGAGAGAGAAAAATTTAGGCCTTTACAGGCCGTAGTCCGGGTGGACTAACCTTGGTTGGCTGGGAAGGATCCCGGTTAAGGGGATATGGATATGAGAGTTGCTATGCAGCCCAGCTGGGGGTGATGGTGGTAACAGAAGTGATGGATCACACTAGGCGGAGAGGAGCCAGCAGGTCCGGCAGGCCGCAAGATGGCGACGGCCATTAGGAAATATGAGTGCCTCAGTTATAATGCGAGCCGTAAGGGGGCTACAGAGGATTTACCGGGTTTTGCTGGGCCCTGCATACCAATATGGGGTCCCGCTACAGGTGAGCTGTGTGCTGAGGCCGACTTAGTGATCGTAGACCGGGAAGGCCGCAAGATGGCGGCGACCGCCAGGGCGGACGAGAGGCTGCCAGCTAGGCTTATCAGTCTATCTAGGCCCCGTGGGTTCCAAGCAGACACTCCTGTATTTTGTAGGGGCGACGGGCTCTGCAGCCCCAATAGGCTTGTCTTACCGATGTGGCTGTACCCTCTTTCCTCCACGGGCCGGAGGGTGTAGCAAGATGACGGCGATAGCGTGGATTGGGGGACTCCATTATTTTCAAATAATGTGTTTCCACCACCAATGGACACAAGAGTATTCTTTAAATGGAAGAGGGAAGAAGATATAAGGATTGCTCAAACTCTGGTAAATGGAAAATTCCCCCCAATAGACTATTGGGGAAGAGAATATAAAAATAAATGGATGCAACATTAACAACTTCAAACATATATTAACCATCTCATACAAAATTCTCAACTGGAGAGAACATTGACAGAGTTTGAGCAACTTCTATTGAAAGAATGAGTTTCCAGCTGTTGCTTTAAGGGAAAGATTATTGTTCTAAAATCATCTGCAAGCTCCATTCACTAAGTGTATTCTAGCCACATAGAGCCATATTAGTGCTGTAAAATCATGTCCAAGCTCCATTCACTAAGTGTATTGTAGCCGTATAGAGCCATATTAGTGTTATAAAATCATCTGCAAGCTCCATTCACTAAATGTATTGTAGCCGCATAGAGCCTTATCAGTGTTATAAAATCATGTCCAAGCTCCATTCACTATCACTAAGTGTATTGTAGCCGCATAGAGCCATATTAGTGTTATAAAATCATTGATTTTATAACACTAATAAGGCTCTATGCGGCTACAATACACTTAGTGAATGGAGCTTGGACTTGATTTTATAAGACTAATATGGCTCTATGCGGCTAGAATACACTTAGTGAATGGAGCTTGCAGATGATTTTAGAACAATAATCTTTCCCTTAAAGCAACAGCTGGAACCTTTCCCTGTACAAGTTGGAGATGATTTTAGAAGAATAATCTTTCCCTTAAAGTAACAGACTCTACCTAGTCCAGTCAGATCGTTCTGTGCAGCAGGATGAGGTGTGCAATCTGTCCCTCAAAGCAGCAGTACTAGTATCTCTCCCTAGTCCACAATCAGATCGTTCAGTAATGCAGCATGAGATGTTCTGCAATCTGTCCCTCACAGAGCCAGCAGCACCCTCTCCCTAAACTATTCTGAGAGCATATGACATGCAGCACAGTGACTCCAGCCCCATATAGAGGCTGGGTCACATGGTGCACTGGCCAATCACAGCCATGCCATTAGTAGGCATGGCTGTGATTGTTTCTCAGGGAAAACCAGTGAAACACTTGTTGATTGGCTGCCCTTGGCAGCTATTCAACATGTGTAATAAAATACCAGAACCCCGGACCCGAACCCAGACTTTTTTGAAAAGTCCGGGTTCATATCCGGGTCCCGGACACCCCAAAGTTTGGTACGGACCCGAACTTTACAGTCTGGGTTCGCTCAACTCTAATCTTCACTCCTAAAAAAAGCTGTGTAAAACAACTCTCATTTTGGTATTTACTATCTACTCAAGGAATTACTCCATGAGATTTAAAGAGTTGTTTTGTGTCTGAGCATGCTCAGTTGTGCTCAGCTGTGCTCTGCACCTAAATGTAAAGACACGGGGAATTTATCCCTTATCAGACTTTTTAAGATATTTCAGTGTAGAAATCACTTTTTCACGCAGTTTAAAAGCAGAATATCTTTAAGCAATATACCGCACATTTAGTACAATTTAGGGGATCAGATCATGCTATAAACATTATTTCTATTTGCACTACTCCAGGTCCTGACTAGAGTAAGGATTTGGGCATTATCTGTGACCTAGGAGCAATTATGAATTCCATTTTGGGAGTAATTTGCCGCCAGCGCTATTGTGAATACCGTTTTAGCGCTGTTTACCACAAATCGCAGTAATTTGCTGCGAATCGCAGTAATTTTACCGGGAATCATGGTAATTTTGCCACTATTTTGCGGCAGCGCTATAGTAAATGACCCCCATAGACTCGGACAAGGGGGAGAGATGCTATATGTCTCATGATATAGCGAAGGTTTTCAGGGAATATTATCTTTCATTTTACAACTTATCAGCCCCTCTATCAATTGATCAGCAAACAGAGAGATGACAGCAAATACGGGAGCATCTGACCTCATCTGGAATACCTAGAGAGAGAAGATTAGCTGATCTTTGAACACTGCTATCTCAATTAATGAGTATATGATGGCAATTAAGGTACTAAAGCCCCATAAGGCCCCAGGTCCAGATGGATTTATAATGGAGTACTATAAGACCTTCGCTCAAATATTAGCCTCAAGATTTGTTACAGTATTTAATTCAATATTGGAAGAGTAGACCCTTTCAGAGGACATTCTGAGAGCACATGTTACAGTAATTCTGAAAGATGGCAAGGATCCCATCCAGTGTAGAAATTATCGGCCTATCTCTTTACTAAATGTCGATATTAAAATCTTTACACAAGGGGGCGTGGCCGGCCGGAGGACAAGACGGCTGTGAAGTGAAGAGCTCCGGCTCCTGAATACCGTCTAGCGATGCTCACAGCGACAAGGGGGCACGAAAAACCACCGCTATGGCGGGCACAGAAGGAGCGGCACTAGGTGCAGTCCGCAAGAGAGGTCCACATCGATCTAATCCACAGAAGTTAATGGATTTCTTCGCTCCCGCGGGAGAGAAGGTGTACCAAGATGGCGCCGGCTCCAAGGTGCTGCCTACAGAGGAGGAGGACAGCGCGTTGGATGCCAGCTCCACAGCTTCGGTGTGCACAGCGATTTGTAGGGGAGATGCAGGTACGTTAGTGACATCCCCACCTGACAGCCCTACCACACGCAGCCCGGCTAAACATAAAAAAGCCAAAGTGGAGACACAGGAGACGGAATCCGACATGGAGGAATATACTGAGGAAAACCCTATACAGACGCTATTAGAACAATTCCCTTCATCGCAACAGCCTGTCTCAATGGCCAGCATGAAGGAAATGCTGATATCATTGAGAGACTCATTGCATGTTGATATGCTGAACATGCTGCAGCCGATCAACTCATCCATATCACATCTACAGCATAGGGTGACACATGTGGAGCACAAGATGGAGGACGCATACTCAGCACACAACACACTAATCGACGCATACAAAGAACAACAACAAGAGCTGCAACGAATCTCCGCTAAGCTCGCGGACATGGAGGACCGCAGCCGCAGAAATAACATAAAATTCTGCGGGGTCCCGGAATCAGTAACAGCCCAGGAGCTTAACGGATTCCTCCGCCTGCTACTGCATGAGCTAGTTCCAGACGCCTCTGAGATGGAGCTAATCATAGACAGGGCGCACAGACTGCCCAAACCCTCATTTCTCCCAGACACTACCCCAAGAGACGTCCTCACTAGGATCCATTATTTTCATGTCAAAGAGGCGGCCATGAAAGCTATGAGTAAAGTTCAACAACTCCCGGGCAAATTTGCAGGAATATCCCTATACACCGACCTCTCCCAAGCCACAATCCAGCACCGAAAAAAGCTGTTAACGATTACCAAAGCCTTAACCACTTACCAACCAGAAGGTTTTCCAGCTTTAGGACCAGAGCACTTTTTGCGAATCGGCGCTGCGTCGCTTTAACTGACAATTGCGCGGTCGTGCGACGTTGCACCCAAACAAAATTTGCGTCCTTTTTTTTCCCACAAATAGAGCTTTCTTTTGGTGGTATTTGATCGCCTTTGCGTCATTTCTGATCACCGCTATAAACAAAAAAAGAGCAACCATTTTGCAAAAAAACACAAATTTCTTACTTTTTGCTAAAATTCAAATCCAAAAAAAAAATATAAAAAAACATTTTTTTCACCATTTTTGGTTGATTTATATAATTCCTCATATTTGTGATAAAAAAAATCACAATCTGCATTTATTGATTGCTTTTCGCAAAAGTGGCCGCGTTTAAGGATGGTGAGAATTCATTTCTGGGGTTTTTATTTTTTTTTTATTTTTACTAGTAATGGCGGCGATCTGTGATTTTTAGCATTAATGCGATATTTCAGCGGACATGTCGGACATTTTTGGCACTTTTTTGGGACTAATGACATTTATTCAGCGTTCAGAAATTTAAATGTCCACTGATTACTGTATAAATGTCATTGGCAGTGAAGGGGTTAACCTGGGGGGGAGAGCTAGGGGTTAACTGTGTTCCCTGGGTGTGTTCTTACTGTGGGGGGGTTGGGCTACCATGGGCATGAGAGATCTAACTGATCCCAGTGACAGGGATCAGTAGATCTCTCATGCCCCTACTAACAGAGCGGGGAACCGCCGTGTTTACATCAGCCGTTCCCCGTTCTTTCCCTGTGGCTGCTCATCGCGCACACTCAGGAGTGCGGCGGGTGCGCGCGCGCGCCCCCTAGTGGCTGATTGCAGATCGCCATCTTTTTACGGCGATTCGCGCTCAGCATCCAGACTGCCGCCGTGAAAACACGGCGCACGGTCGGGAATGTGTTAAGAATTCACAATATTATATATAGATGGGGGACCCCGTCTAAACTATCAGTGACATTCAAAGACAAAACTGTGCACGTTCTATCTTTGGAGGCAGGCCTGCGGCACCTAGAAGAATGGGGTATCCTGCCCCAAGAAATTCCAGCTGAGCGACACCCGGAGCCTGCCAGACTGAGCAAAGAATGGTCGCAGCCTTCTTCTAAGAAAGCCCAAAAGAAAAGCCTCACTCATCACACTCACGACGGTTCCAGGATGGTAAACCCTAACAACAGTTCAAGAAATAGAGACGTTCCTTTCTGACCATGACGGTCTGGAAGAAGTGCCCCCAGGTAAAGTTCATACTCTATTGCCCTAGAGCCTCAGAGCGGGCTCTGACCTCTTTCTTAGCTGTTCTCTTTATTTTTCATTATTCGTTGTTTAAAGTTCACTTGTTTTTTACTGCTTACAATGATTAAACTTGGCAACCTGAAATAAGTATCCTGACTCACCCACAAGATGCTCATTTATTATTTATGCTACTCTCACTATACTTCCTGTCTGATACCCCTAAACTCAGCGAGCAGAAGGGACCTATTTTTCTGATTGTGCAAGCAGCCTCTCCATCTCGTCTAAAATGGATACACTACCTGTACGCCCCCTGCCCTACATCTGCAAGGAGGACTGAGCCACCAAGAGCAATGAGGCGGGGAGATGGTCCTTAAAATTGTCTCACTGAACGTTAAAGGGCTTAATAGCCCATTCAAACGCCAATTAATGTGGCAAGAGGCAATTAAACTAAAAGGAGATGTGCTGTGCGCGCAAGAAACTAATTTTGCAAACAATAAGGCTCCCAAATGCTCACATAGGCTATTTACAAACATATTCTTTGCTAATGCAGGGACTAAGCACAATGGCGTACTAATTGCTATCCGGTGTCTTAAGGAATATCGTTAATCATGCGGTAACACGAATCAGGGACGTAATCGTTTCTTATACAAACATTTATCGGATACACTCGTAAACCCTCGGAATAACAAACGTTTTAATCAAAGAACGCGCGTGTCGTGTAGAGGAAAATCAAATTAACGGAGAACGGTGTAATTAACCGCAAACTTACCCGATAATTCGGGAAATTGCAAGTCACTCTGTTAAAATTCCTGGTAGAGGGGCGGAGTAACGAGAACCACCGAGTCAGGAGGAACGTCTACATCCCGTCCCCCGCATGTCCATCACATAGGTAAAATCTGCTCTACCTCTCCGACGAACGTGT
>BLSH010458558.1:1112-15003 GCA_018402905.1 Glandirana rugosa | reverse complement strand
CAGAAGGGACCTATTTTTCTGATTGTGCAAGCAGCCTCTCCATCTCGTCTAAAATGGATACACTACCTGTATGCCCCCTGCCCTACATCTGCAAGGAGGACTGAGCCACCAAGAGCAATGAGGCAGGGAGATGGTCCTTAAAATTATCTCACTGAACGTTAAAGGGCTTAATAGCCCATTCAAACGCCAATTAATGTGGCAAGAGGCAATTAAACTAAAAGGAGATGTGCTGTGCACGCAAGAAACTAATTTTGCAAACAATAAGGCTCCCAAATGCTCACATAGGCTATTTACAAACATATTCTTTGCTAATGCAGGGACTAAGCACAATGGCGTACTAATTGCTATAAGGAATTCTGTGGCCTTTAAGTTGCATAATGCTGCTACCGACCCAAAAGGGAGATATATTATATTGGTATGTACAATGAATAACGTTTTATATACACTGGTCTCAGTCTACGCCCCAAACCAAGGGCAGATTACCTTTGTGAGAAATCTACTAAGGAAAGTCAAAGCCATATGCAAGGGACATCTCCTCTTGGTGTGAGATTTCAACTCGGTGGTTGATAGTACTGAAGACTGCAAACCCACCAAAAAACAGCCCAAGCATTCCCTACAAACCACTCTTCACGTAGAAAAATTGTTTGACGTGTGGAGATGCCTCCACCCCGGTGAAAAGGACTTTTCCTTTTACTCTAATCCGCACAAATCATACTCACGAATTGATATATGCATAGCAGACCTAGCCACTCTGCACATGACCAAAAGGGCGTCCATAGGCACCATATCCTGGTCTGACCATGCCCCCCTCACACTAGAAATAGAAGAAAAATCTAATACTGCCCCTATACTTTTATGGAGAAATAACACAAAAATCTTCGACCAGGCCAGCCACCAAGTGGGGATCCAAAACCACCTAGAGGAGTTCTTCCGAATTAATGACAACGAGGAAACCTCCAAACCAATCACCTGGTGTACCCACAAAGCATATATTAGGGGTGTTCTTCTGCAAATTGCAGCTAGGGATAAAAAACAAAAAACACGCGATACAGAGGCACTACTACACAAAATCCAACAGCTTGAACAATCGAATAAACAGTCAATAGACCCATTGATAACTAGCGAACTCCAGAAATGTAGACTAGAACTTAAAACTCTGCTATTAGGAGAATATGAGAATAACACTAAATATCTAAAAGCCACATATTACGCTTCAAGTAACAAAGCAGGGATAAAATTAGCCCAACAAGTAAAGCAAAAACAGGTGACCTCTAGAATCAACTTCCTACTGGACCCCAAGTCGGGAGCCAAAATAACTCACCCCAAAGAAATAGCAAATAGCTTCAAAAACTATTATAGTGCACTATATAATTTAAAAGACGACCAAAACATCCCTCATCCATCAGCAGCAAGCATCCAAAACTTTTTAGACCCAATTCAGCTTCCAACACTCTCCCCCGAGATGCGGGACAGCCTTAATGAACCTATTTCTGAAGAGGAAATTAAGTCAATTATTCATAAACTGCCCCTTAACAAATCCCCGGGACCAGACGGACTATCATCTGAATATTTTAAGACTTTTGCTGATACCCTAACCCCCCATCTTACAAAAACCCTGAATCAAATTGTTCATTCGAATCTTATACCGAATGAAATGTTGAAAGCGTACATAATCACGCTACCTAAACTGGGTAAAGACCCAACACAACAGCAGAATTTCAGACTGATCTCCCTTTTAAATTCAGATCTAAAAATATATGTGAAAGTGCTCGCTAATAGGATGGCCAAAGTGACACCGAGACTGATAAACTCTGCCCAAGTAGGCTTCGTCGCCAATAGACAAGCAGCAGGCGGCACCGCAGAATGTTAAACCTTCTGAGAATCGCAGAAAGCCGCAAGCTTCCGACTGCCTTCATAGCACTTGATGCCGAGAAGGCTTTTGATAGGGTGCACTGGGGGTATCTACAAAAGGTCCTTACTAAATTTGGATTTGGAGGATTCCTTCTTTCTGCCATCTTAGCGCTATACTCCAATCCCTCAGCGCAGGTATACACCTCCAGTGCACTCTCGGACCTATTTAAAATCACCAACGGCACAAGACAGGGGTTCCCTCTGTCACCCTTGATCTTTACCCTGGTCATGGAGCCATTTGCAGAGGTTATCAGAAGCACACGATCGATAGAAGGGATACAGGTAGCTGGAAAGTCACATAAAATAGGACTGTATGCAGACAACGTTATTCTGTCTATTAACCAGATCGAGAAGTCTTTACCCATAGTAAATAACATCATAGAAACGTTCAGTGAAACCTCTTATTATAAAATAAATGTAACCAAATGCCAGATTCTCACTACTCATATAAGTCATAAAATAAGAACAAAAATGAAACAAATACTACCATGTAACTGGGAAAATGATACAATTCAATATCTAGGGATAACTTTGACAATAAGTTCCAATAAACTTTAAGAGGCCAATCACAAAAAACTGCTTAATACAGTCAATACTGACTTATCATACTTGGGAAAACAGGAAATCTCGTGGATGGGGCGGATGGCATCGTTCAAAATGATGGTACTGCCAAAGATACTTTATATCTTTAGAACGGTACCAATACCCCTGCCACTCTGCTTCTTCCGCGAGATTAACTCTATGCTCCGCTCATTTATCTGGGGTCACAAAAGAGCAAGAATCTCTTTCTCAATATTAACCAGACATAAAAAGCTTGGAGGCATGGGGGTCCCTAGAATAGAGGACTACTATTATGCGACACTTTTAGACCAAGTTAAGAAATTAGTCCAACAACCCCAGGATAACCCGTGGGTTATGATAGAAAGGACTATGATTCAGGGGAAAAACCTAAAAGATATGCTCATAGCTAAACTGATCAGAGCTCCGCTTGACATTCCAAAACATCCTTCTATCTCAGCATCCCTACAGGCCTGGAGCCATTTACACACACTCAAGAGGGAAAGCATAAAAATTAACGTTTTCGTCCTCCCGCTAGCAACCTTTGAATTCCTCATCCCGAACCTATCTACCAAATCCTGGAGGGATCTAGGGTACTACACACTTACTGAAATTCCAGAGGCAATAAAGATGAAAGATAGCTATATACTCCTGCAGATCAAACATCTCATGAATTCACCAGCACTTGACTACATAGAGGTTAATAAAGAGATCTGGGAGCTTTTCCACTCAGAACCTAATCATAAGAAAGGAATCTTCCACATCTATTGTCTCTTCCAATCTAATATCCCACTAAAACAGGATGCCTCCATCCAAAAATGGGAACAGGAAATGGGCAGCACCTACACTAAACAAAAGTGGCAACAAGCTATAAGGCACAGTACGGCAGCCATGCACAGTGTGGCCCACTGGGAAAATATATACAAAATATGTATAGATGGTACCTTACACCAGTCCACCTGTCAAAGATGTATGGTAATGCCTCTTCGGAGTGCTGGCGGGAATGTGGGCAGGAGGGTAACCTGTTACACATATTATGGCACTGCAAATCTATAACGGGCTTTTGGAACTTTTTATTCCAATTAATTTCATCAACCACTGGCGTTATCACACGCCCATCCCCAGAACTGGCGCTATTAGGCATTCACATTGATAGATTTCCCGTTGATAGCAGAACTATAGCAACACACATACTTGTATCGGCCAGGCTCACCATAATGAGCTACTGGAAGAAAAGCATTGCTCCTTCAACAAAGGAAGTAATTGCCAGAGTAAATACAAACTGCTCTTATGAGCATATCCTAGCTCGCACCCGTGGTACAATGGCAGCTTTCAAGCACCGTTGGGAACTTTGGATTAAAAGAAACAATTTTAAAATCTCCCTGTAAAAGAATGCAATTAAGTGAGAAGTATAGATACTCAGGATGTCTTGATCTAAGCACTATACTAAACAAGTGTATTGATATAGTTTTTCCCCTACAGTAGATTCCCTTCCCTCTTTTTGAATCTTTGTACAACTACCAGAACATTGTTTCTAGCGTCAGCTTTTTACTGATCACTTATTGGAATGTTGTTGAGGGAGCTCGGAAGCGGATCACCGTGCACCAAACCGAAAAATTGGAATATTAGGCCCAAACACTTAAGTAAACTACCCAAGCTTTTGACTTGCACAAACATAAGGAGAAGGGCGCCCCTACCCCGCCACAGCTTGTTCCCTATGGGGTGGTGGGGTAGTCTGGAGGCGTGCTTTTCCCTCTTAGGAGTTTAGATGCACTTATTCCTATACTCATTCGGCCTACTTTCAAAGCTTCAGGTGATCCGCAAAAGGGCTCTACCTCCATGTTTAACCTCTATTTTAATCTCATGTAACAAAGTAATTGTTATTTGTGTCACCACTTGTATAAACCAAGCTTCGGAAGTTGTACCATGTATTTTTGTATTTCAAAACTTCAATAAACATTAAAGTTAAAAAAATAAAATAAAATCTTTACACAAATCCTGGCATCTAGACTACAACCTCACTTTCAGAATGTCATCCACCCTGATCAAACCGGTTTCATGCCCACCAAGGAGACAAAGGATAACACTACTAGGGCACTGGGTATTATATAGCTTTTTGTCTGCTGTCATCCGATGCGGAAAAAGCTTTTGACAGGGTGGATTGCCTATTTCTGAAGGAGACATTGGAATATATAGGAATATGTATTAGGTTCCATCAGCAGCAGTGAGAATCAATGAGGTAACTTTGGCTTATTTTAAATTGTCTAATGGTACGAGACAAGGATGCCCACTATCCCCATTGATTTTCATTCTAATCCTAGAGCCCTTTCTATGACACTTGAGGGGAAGTACTGACATTCAAGGGTATAAAATTGATAAGGAGACGCATAAAGTAGCAATGTTTGCGGACAATATGCTATTTTTTATTACCTCTCCAGAAACTACATTACCTAATTTACTAAGCAAATTCAACCAATATAGTGCTCTTTCGAATTTTAAGATCAACGTCCTCAAATCTGAAATACTTAATGTTACAGCTCAGGCTTTATGGACATCATTCTCCTTTTCATGAACATCCTCCTTTTTGACATATTTAGGGGTTAAATTGACTTCATTGACAGGAAAAATATTTGCAGCGAATTTCCCGCCTCTACTCCGAGACCTGACTTCTGACCTGGACAGATGGCACAAAGGCTTGCACTCATGGATGGGTAGGAATGCTATTCCTAAGTGAATATTTTGCCAAGATTATTATATCTTTTCCAGACTCTACCAATTATCGTTCTGACCGCATTTCTGAAATCAGTGCGGAGTGTCTTTACGAGATTTGTCTGGGCAAAAACAAAACCACGAATTTCACATTCGGTGTTGGTGATGGCCAAAATCCGAGGGGGTATGGTGTTTCAGGATCCGCTACCTTACTATCAGGCAGTACATCTGGTGAGGGCACTGGCTTGGTGTAGGAAAGGAGACAACAAAACATGGGTAGGGATCCAAAAATCATGTTCTAATATTCCATTAGAGTACCTGCCATTGCTATGACACAGAGCTCTCGGAACTTTAAGAAATCACCCTACTATAGGGGCAACGATACAGGTGGTGCAGCAAAGCCACCTCTTTCTCAAAACGGAGGGGGAGATTACTCAACTATATACTATAATGGGCAATCCTGCATTTCCCCCAGGCTATACCGACAGAGGCTTTAAACAAATGGGAAGCCTAAGAAAATTTCGGTTAGGTGACTTTTTGACAGACTCAAGACTGAAATACAAGCGATGTTTGACCCACCATTAGCTATATGGTGAGTGCAGAAATTAACCCATTTTCTTGGGAGTATTATAAGGAGGGGAGTGTCAATTCGCCCTAATTCACCAATAGAAGATCTGTGTTTGGTACAAGGAACTCCTAAACACGGGGTGGAAGAGATATACAAAATATTGATGTCCAAAGGAAGGATACACACCAGGGTTTCTTCAGAAGGGGGAAAGAGATTTGTGATGTAACTTCTAAGAAGAGCAACGGTATCAAATATTGTACTTTGCTCACTACTCTTCTGTGGCCAGTAAATACAAGGTCATACAAAATTGTCACACGGTGGTATAAAGTCCCTTCCCTGTTAAAGAAAGCCTTTCCTGATGTAACAAATAAATGTTGGAGGTGTGGGGAAGCTGAGAATACTATGCTACATACTTTTTGGTCATGCCATAAGCTAGACAGGTTCTGGGTACATATACGAGATATCACAAAGCAACTGACGGAGTATGATCTAGGGGAAGACCCGGCAGGTTATCTACTTCATCTCTCTGCCCTTTCTAAATGTAAATATAACAAATCAATACTGGTCCATCTGTTAAACACAGCCAAATCCTGTATTCCAGCTCTATGGAAGCAGGAAACACCCCCTAAAATCTGTCAGTGGCTTATTAAAGTTGCAGATATTTATGCTATCGAGCATATTACAACTACCAGGGAGGGAAGAGAAGAGAAATTTAGGAAAAAATGTTCACAATGGTCCTTATACACAAGCTCTAGGGAATATGGATCTATACTTCTGGAAGAGGAATGGGGACATTACGCCTTGTCCTGTGTCTTTGTTCTTCGTAATAGGTTCCTAGATCTGTGTTTTATGATTAGAGTTGAGGGGACACCTGGATGTTCGGGTTCGGCCGAACTTCGTGAAAAAGTTTGAGTTCGGCACCGAACTTGCCACAAACTTGACCCCGAACTCCATTGAAGTCAATGGTGACCCGAACTTTTGGTCACAAAAATGGCTGTAAAAAAGTCCTGGAAAGGGCTAGAGGGCTGCAAAAGGAAGCATAATGGGGGTAAGAGTAGGACAAGTGCCCTACAAACAAATGTAGATAGGGAAAAAACATAAAATCACATAAAATAAATTTAAATTGGAGGACGAGGTGGATGTGGAGTAGGAGCCTAGAGGTTGAGGAGGCGGTGACCGTGGCGGTGTAGGTGGAAGTGGCGGTGGAGGAGGAGGAGGTAGCCAACATTGTTTTTTGTTTGTTTGTTTTTTTTTCTAATTGGGGTAGCCCCCAATATATTGAGACATATAAAAAAAAAAAAAAAAGTATACCAATGGCTGTGTGAGGCCGGTCCAAATGTCTATTCTGCAAAAGGTACAGACAAGTCATATGGGATCCATGCCTGGTTCATTTTAATAAACGTTAGCTTGTCCACATTGGCAGTGGACAGGCGGCGGCGCTTGCCTGTGATAATGCCCCCTGTCGTGCTAAACACACGTTCAGACAATACCCTGGCTGCAGGGCAGGCCAGCACCTCCAAGGCATAAAGGGCAAGCTCAGGCCATGTGCCCAATTTGGAGACCCAGAAGTTGAATGGGGCAGACCCATCAGTCAGTACGTGTAGGCGTGTGCACACATACTGTTCCACCATGTTGCTGAAATGCTGCCTCCTGCTAAGAGTTGCCTATCAGTTGGTGGTGCTGTTTGTTGTGGCGTGCTGCTGACAAAGCTTTTCCACATTTTGGCCATGCTAACCCTGCCTTCTGAGGTGCTGGCGGTGCCACAGCTGCGTTGGCGACCTCTTCCTCCTCCTCTGCCTTCGCCTTGTGCTTTTACTGAGCCCCTGGTGTCATTTGGGTATGCCCTCAGCAGCATGTCTACCAGCGTGCGCTGGTAGTCGCGCATCTTCCGATCACGCTCCAGTGAGGGAATTAAGGATGGCACGTTGTCCTTGTAAAGGGGATCTAGCAGGGTGGCCACCCAGTAATTAGCACAAGTTAAAATGTGGGCAACTCGGCTGTCATTGAGCAGGCACTGCAGCATGTAGTCACTCATATGTGCCAGGCTGCCCAGAGGCAAAGACAAGCTGTCCTCTGTGGGAGTTGTATCATCTGTGTCCTCTGTATCCCTCCAGCTGTGCTCCAGTGATGCCCACGAGCTGCGTTGGGTGCCACCCTGCTGTGAACATGGTTCCTCCTCCTCCTCCTCATCATCTTCCTCGTCCTCCTCATCCTCCAGAACTGTGCCCTGGCTTGAACATTTTTTACATGGCCTATGCTGGTGCAGGAACCCTCCCTCCGAGCCACTTGTGAATGACTGGCCTGATAACAGTGGAAATGACCCCTCTTCCTCCTCCTCCTGTGCCATATCCTCTTCCATCATCGCCCGAAGGGTTTTTTCAAGGAGACATAGAAGTGGGATAGTAACGCTGAGAACAGCGTCATCGGCACTGGCCATGTTGGTGGAGTACTCGAAACACCGCAATATGGTACACAGGTCTCGCATGGAGGCCCACTCATTGGTGGTGAAGTGGTGCTGTTCTGCAGAGCGACTGACCCATGCGTGCTGCAGCTGAAACTCCACTATTTCCTGCTGCTGCTCGCACAGTCTCTCCAGCATGTGCAAGGTGGAGTTCCACCTTCTGGACACATCGCATAGGAGGCGGTGAGCGGGAAGGCCTAAGTTCCGCTGCAGCGCAGACAGGCGAGCAGCAGCAGGGTGAGAACGTTGAAAGCCCGCACAGACGGCCCGCACTTTCTGCAGCAGCTCTGACATATCCAAGTAGATTTTTTTGAAATTTCGGCACCACCAAATTCAGCACATGTGCCAGGCAAGGGATGTGCGTCAAACCAGCTAAGCCCAGAGCTGCTACGAGATTTCGCCCATTATCGCACACCACCAGGCCGGGCTTGAGGCTCAGTGGCAACAACCACTCATCGGTCTGTTGTTCAACGCCCGTCCACAGCTGCTGCGCAGTGTGGGGTTTATCCCCCAAACATATCAGTTTTAAAACAGCCTGCTGTTGTTTCCCCCTGGATGTGCTGAAGTTGGTGGTGAAGGTGCTACGCTGACTGGATGAGGAGGTGGTAGAGGAGGAGAAAGTGGAGTAGGAGGCAACAGGAGGCAAAGAGATATGCCCTGCAATCCTCGGTGGCGAAAGGACATTCAGCCACCTCAGACCCACCCACCACTACATTTGCCCAGTGTGCAGTTAGCGAGATATAGCGTCCCTGCCCGTGCTTATTGGTCCACGTATCAGTGGCTATGTGGACCTTGCCACAGGTGGCGTTGTGCAGTGCACACTTGTTCTTGTCCCCAACTTGTTTGTGCAAGGAAGGGAAGGCTCGCCTGGATAAGTAGTGGTGGCTGAGAACCGCGTACTTTGGGACAGAAACCGCCATCAGGTTTTTAAAACTGTCCGTGTCCATCAGACGGAATGACAGCATTTCAAAGGCCAGGAATTTTGAAATGCTGGCATTCAGGGCCAGGGATTGTGGGTGGGTAGGGGGGTACTTCCTCTTTCTCTCCAGTGTTTGGGAGATGGAGAGCTTTAAGCTTCCATGGGACCATGTGGAAATGCTTGGGGATGGTGGCGGACATGGTGGCGTTGCTGTCACATCGTCTGTTTGCTGGGTGGCAGGTGACACTGGCACTGTAGAGGTGGAGGAAGAGGCCGAGGCAGCAGCAGAAGAGAAAGCAGGAGGAGGCCGAGCCATTTCTTGGATTTTGAGGTGATTATTTCACTGCAGCTCGTGCTTTGCCTGTAGATGCCTGGTCATGCAGGTTGTGCTGAGGTTTAGAACATTTATGCCTCGCTTCAGGCTCTGACTGTGCAGCGTGCAAACCACTCGTGTCTTGTCGTCAGCACATTGTCTGAAGAACTGCCATGCCGGGGAACTCCTTTGAGCTGCCTTTGGTGTGCTAGGTCCCTGGGTGCGGTGGGTAGTAGCAGGCGTACTGTCTAGGGGACGCTCACTCCGCTTTTGCTACCTGCTTCCTCTTTTGCTGTGCTGGTGCCTCTGTGCGACCACCTATTCCTCCAAACTGCACACCTCACTCGCATGACCTTCATTCCATGTGGGGTCTAGGACCTCATCATCCTCCACATCATCTTCTACCCACCCTTCATCACTGCCCTCCTTGTCATTCTGCACACTGTGGAAAGCCGCAGCAGTTGGCACCTGCGTTTTTTCATCATCAGAGACGTGCTGCGGTGGTGTTTCCATGTCCTCATCCTGAAACAGAAGTGGTTGGGCATCGGTGCACTCAATGTCTTCCACTTCTGGGGCAGGGCTATGTGGATGTCCCACGGAAAGCACACCAGCAGAGTCATCAAAGAGCATAAGAGACTGCTGCATGACTTGGGGATCAGACTGCTTAGCTGATTTACAAGGGGCAGAGGTGAAAGACAAATGGCCATGGGGTTCAGGTGCCTACTCTGAACTTTCATCAAAGAACCGGGTGGGAGACAATGTGAAGGAACTGGAGGCATTGTCAGCCACCCAATCTACTATCGCCTGTACTTGTTCTGGCCTCACCATTCATTGAGCGGCATTCGGGCCTACCATAAAACGTTGAAGGTTCTGTCGGCTACTCGCACCTGAGGAAGGTGTTTCACTTGTGCGTGTAGCTGGCACAAATCGACCACGTCCTCTCATTGCAACAGGAACTTCACCAAAACCACCAACACCAGCAGCACCAGCAGCACCACGACCACAACCACGTCCCTTATTTGAAGCTCTCCTCATTCTGGATGCTGAAAACAGCAACTTAGACGCACTTTTTATTTTTGTGCAAGAAATGCACCGCTCACACCAGCAGCAGGAACCTCTCCCTACACCAGTATGAGATGATTTTAGAATGCTAATCTGTCCCTCACAGCACCGACAGGAACCTCTCACTACACCAGTAGGAGATTATTTTAGAACAATAATCTGTCCCTCACAGCACCGACAGGAAACTCTCCCTACTCCAATATTAGATGATTTTAGAATGACAATATGTCCCTCACAGCACCAGCAGGTACCTCTCACTACACCAGTAGGAGATGATATTAGAACGATAATCTGTCCCTCACAGCACCGACAGGAACCTCTCCCTACACCAGTATGAGATGATTTTAGAACGATAATCAGTCCTTCACAGTACCGACAGGAACCTGTCCATACTGCAGTATGAGATGATTTTAGAATGATAATCTGTCCCTCACAGCACCATCAGTAACCTCTCCCTACTCCACTATGAGATTATTTTAGAAGAATAATAAGTCCCTCACAGCACCGACAGGAACCTGTCACTACTGCAGTATGAGATGATTTTAGAACGATAATCTGTCCCTCACAGCACCGCCAGGAACCTCTCCCTACACCAGTAGGAGATGATTTTAGAACGACAATCTGTCCCTCACAGCACCGACAGGAACCTCTCGCTACTCTAGTATGAGATTATTTTAGAATGATAATCTGTCCCTCACAGCACCGACAGGAACCTCTCCCTACACCAGTATGAGATGATTTTAGAACGCTAATGTGTTCCTCACAGCACCGACAGGAACCTGTCCCTACTGTGGTATGAGATGATTTTAGAATGATAATCTGTCCTCACAGCACCGACAGGAACCTCTCCCTACTGCGGTATGAGATGATTTTAGAACGATAATCTGTTCCTCACAGTACCGACAGGAACCTCTCCTTACATCAGTATGAGATGATTTTAGAACGCTAATCTGTACCTCACAGCAACCGCCAGGAACCTCTCCCTACACCAGTATGAGATGATTTTAGAATGATAATCTGTCCCTCACAGCACCTACAGGAACCTCTCCCTACACCGGTATAAGATTATTTTAGAACGCTAATCTGTCCCTCACAGCACGGACAGGAACTTGTCACTACTGCAGTATGAGATGATTTTAGAACGATAATCTGTCCCTCACAGCACCGACAGGAACCTCTCCCTACTGCAGTATGAGATGATTTTAGAACGATAATCTGTACCTCAAAGCACCGACAGGAACGTCTCCCTACTTCAGTATGAGAGGATTTTAGAACAATAATCTGTCCCTCACAGTACCGACAGGAACCTCTCCCTACACCAGTATGAGATGATTTTAGAACAATAATCTGTCCCTCACAGCACCAACAGAAACCTCTCCCTACACCAGTATGAGATGATTTTAGAACGCTAATGTGCTCCTCACAGCACTGACAAGAACCTGTCACTACTGCAGTATGAGATGATTTTAGAATGATAATCTGTCCCTCACAGAACTGACAGGAACTTGTCCCTACTGCGGTATGAGATGATTTTAGAACGATAATCTGTCCCTCACAGTGCCAACAGGAACCTCTCCCTACATCAGTATGAGATGATTTTAGAACGCTAATCTGTACCTCACAGCAACCGCCAGGAACCTCTCCCTACACCAGTATGAGATGATTTTAGAATGATAATCTGTCCCTCACAGCAATTACAGGAACCTTTCCCTACACCGGTATAAGATTATTTTAGAACGCTAATCTGTCCCTCACAGCACGGACAGGAACCTGTCACTACTGCAGTATGTGATGATTTTAGAACGATAAGCTGTCCCTCACAGCACCGACAGGAACCTCTCCCTACTGCAGTATGAGATGATTTTAGAACGATAATCTGTCCCTCAAAGCACCGACAGGAACCTCTCCCTACTTCACTATGAGAGGATTTTAGAACAATAATCTGTCCCTCACAGCACCGACAGGAACCTCTCCCTACACCAGTATGAGATGATTTTAGAACAATAATCTGTCCCTCACAGCACCAACAGAAACCTCTCCCTACACCAGTATGAGATGATTTTAGAACGCTAATGTGCTCCTCACAGCACCGACAGGAACCTGTCACTATTGCAGTATGAGATGATTTTAGAACGATAATCTGTCCCTCACAGTGCCAACAGGAACCTCTCCCTACACCAGTATGAGATCATTTTAGAACGCTAATCTGTCCCTCACAGCAACCGCCAGGAACCTCTCCCTACACCAGTATGAAATTATTTTAGAATAATAATCTGTCCCTCACAGCACCAACAGGAACCTCTCCCTACACCAGTATGAGATGATTTTAGAACGCTAATGTGTTCCTCACAGCACCGACAGGAACCTGTCACTACTGCAGTATGAGATGATTTTAGAATGATAATCTGTCCCTCACAGCACTGACAGGAACCTGTCCCTACTGCGGTATGAGATGATTTTAGAACGATAATCTGTCCCTCACAGTACCAACAGGAACCTCTCCCTACACCAGTATGAGATGATTTTAGAACGATAATCTGTCCCTCACAGCACAGACAGGAACCTCTCCCTATTCCAGTATGAGATGATTTTGGAACGATAATCTGTCCCTCACAGCACTGACAGGAACCTGTCCATACTGCAGTATGAAATGATTTTAGATTAATAATCTGTCCCTCACAGCACCGACAGGAACCTCTCCCTACACCAGTGTGAGATGATTTTAGAACGCTAATTGGTCCCTCACAGCAACCGCCAGGAACCTCTCACTATACCAGTATGAGATGATTTTAGAATGATAATCTGTCCCTCAAAGCACCGACAGTATCCTCTCCCTACTTCAGTATGAGATGATTTTAGAACGATAATCTGTCCTTCACAGCACCGGCAGGAACCTCTCCTACACCAGTATGAGATGATTTTAGAATGATAATCTGTCCCTCACAGCACCGACAGGAACCTCTCCCTACACCAGTATGGGATGATTTTAGAACAATAATCTGTCCCTCACAGCACTGACAGGAACCTCTCCCTACTCCAGTATGCAATGATTTTACAATGATAATCTGTCCCTCACTGCACCAACAGGAACCTCTCCCTATTCCAGTATGAGATGATTTTAGAACGATAATCTGTCCCTCACAGCACCAACAGGAACATCTCCCTACTGCAGTATGAGATGATTTTAGAATGATAATCTGTCCCTCAAAGCACCTACAGGAACGTCTCCCTACTTCAGTATGAGATGATTTTAGAACGATATATCTGTCCCTCACAGCGCCAACAGGAATCTCTACCTACACCAGTATTAGATGATTTTTAGAATGATATTTTTAGTAGATTATGACCACATCCATCTCTAAGGACAACCGCGACACTCCCTGTCTATAT
>BLSH010458523.1:17162-53876 GCA_018402905.1 Glandirana rugosa | reverse complement strand
TCCCCCCCCCCCCCGTACCCTACTGTCAGTTTGGGGCCCAGAAAAATGTTTGCCCAGGGTCCAGTCAATATTAAAGACTGCCCTGGGTTCCCCAGGCTGGCGTGGTGAGCGGGCCGGCACACAGTGGGGGGGGGGGTAAAGCAGTGGAGGTTCCAGCCAGCTGTAACACCCCCCTCACATGGAGAACATCTCACCAGCTGCAGCCAATGGCAGGCTCTATTGCTGTCCTAGCCTTCTCCCAAAGCCAGCACCACATTGCATGACAGGAGTTGTAGTTCACCACACCACACAGTAGACTTGGCTTGCCGGTGCCTTCCAGAATGCACTGTTGGGTGCTCAAAGAGAATGTGTTGGCTTCTCCTGCTTGTAGTAGGGGATGGATGAGTGTATAGAGGGATCATCTATCTGCACCTTGTCTGTGGCGGGATCGTCTGTGGCTGTAGTGTTTGGTGGCTGCTGCAGCAATGTGGTCTCATGTATTCTGGCAGCACAGTCTCTGACCATCTCTTGTATTCTGGCAGCACAGTCTCTGACCAACTCTTGCATTCTGGCCGCACAGTCTTTGACCATCTCTTGTATTCTGGCTGCACAGTCTCTGACCATCTCTTGTATTATGGCCTCAAAGTCTCTGACCATCTCTTGTATTATGGCCGCACAATCTCTGACCATCTCCTATCCTATATCATGTCTGCAGTCTTTGGGGGGGCCCTACAGGGGAGACAAGATCGGGAACGCTGCTAGGACGGGTGTGATCATGGGAGGGGCCAGATATGTGAGGACTGTTGATGAAACCACAGCCACCAAGCTGGAGCCCTGAGAGGAGGTCAGTGACATTGCTACAAGGCCAGTCTGAGGTGGTCACTGATGCAAGGGGGAGTGAATACAGTAAGGTAAGGGGGCACTGATATAAAGGTTAATCCTTATATCAATAATCCCCCCTCCCCTTACCTGCGGTCTGGAGACCACAGGTGCCCTGTGGTCTCCAGAGTCCCCCCCGCATTAGAGTTCCTGTTTTAAATGCAAGTTTGAACTCTGCAGACCCTGATGTAAAGGCAAACGATGTGCCCTCTGATATAAGGTGATCTCTGGTCACCAGAGCCCCCCCTTACATCAGAGTTTCCCATTACACCAAAGTCTGCATCATTCCCCCTTACATAATGATCCATAGCATTTCCCTTTACATCAAATTTCCCCTTGCATGTAAGGGGGAATCCTGCAGACTATGATGTAAGGGGGACCTCTACTGGGTTATATTAACCTGACCTTCATGTAAATGGAGAAATATGTTTTTTGACTTTTGTTATAACTTAAACACATTGCTAGGAGCAGCTGCACAAATTGCATCTATATTTGTGTGCATGTAATATATAGTATACCCTATGTTTAATGATATTTGATTAGGAGTAATTGGTTAGAGAAAATTCTAGAAAAAACTGAATTCATAGTTCATAGGATTTAAGGCTCTTAATATATGCAATTTATACAGTTAATTTTTATTGCTTGAATTATTTTTCCCCGGTGGCGGCTGGTGTATTTTTTTTGTGGGGGTGGCAAATAAACACCCCCCCGTCCCCCCGTTGGTCGGTCAGCAGCACCCACCCACCCCCGGCACTTACCCCATTGGTTGCGGGTGGGCGGTGGCCGGGTTACGGGGTCCGGCTCCTGGCTTCTAAGGGCAGAGGGCGTGCTCCTGTGTCTTCTATGTAACACAGCGGATTCTGCTGTGCGGCTCCTACCATCTTCTCCTTGGATCTCTATAGGATCACCTGTCCTTTCAGCCAATCGGGTGACGGGCCTCAGACCCGCTTCCTGATTGGCCGGGAGGAGGATCAGTGTGGCGATAGTGAATATTCATTCGCTAGTGTCACACAACTGGGAGGGATTAGGGCACAATACTCTGCGCCCTGAGCCCACCCTTTTTTAAAACCTATTAGAGTCTCTGGCTCTAAGCACATTCTTTAAAAAAGCACTCCCTCATTGGAATCCATAGTTCGGCGCCTTGTATGTAGATCAGGGGACCGGATGCAAGCATGGGGGGGGTGGCACCCATGCGCCCCTAATGGACTGTTTTCCCATTATGGGCCTCATGTCTAAGATTTGCCTAAGGCCTCACCAAGCCTAGAGCAACTTTGGCTGGAGGAAGCAGAAGAGTGTATACTAAAGAGGAAATGCTTGGGACTTTGAATGAGACCGCATAACTATATGCGTCTCCATCCCTGTGTTTTTTATGGAAGGAAGGTTTGGGACTTTACATGAGGCAAGGGTGAGAGGCTAGAAAACCATGACATTTTTGTACCCGGATGACAGTGCATCCTATTAAAGAGTACATACATATAATATACAATGTTCATACAATCATCTAGCAAGTCAGGTATCACAGGATAAAACAAGTAACAGAGCACATTTGTAGACTATTGCATATTAGCTGGTGTAAATGTCATAACCGATGTAAATATATTACATAACATGCTGGAGTAGGTAGACTGGTTAGGCCATCGCTGAAAAACATGATGTACTGTACACAGGGTCCGACGCATTCCGTTGGGCAATGCCAACTCTTCAGGGGCAGGTAAAATAGTACTCTATAAAAAGATAAACAAAATATCAGAATAACCAGAAAAATGGTGTCCACAAAAATAGAGAGGGGATCAAACCCGTTGTCCCCTTTGGTACTCGCAGATGCTGCATGAACAGGGCCACAGGGGTGCATCAACAAGAGGTGTCCACAGCGGGAGCTGAGGTGACGGGGCACGAGGGAGACAGCCGGAGGCACACCATGGACCCGGGAGGATGTGTTCATATAGTAATGAATTTGGGCTCCACCTATTGTTATTACAAATAAATTGTATATATATTAGGTGTGTATAGTAGGGTTTGATCTCCTCTCTATTTTTGTGGTCACCATTTTTCTGGTTATTCTGATATTTTTATCTTTTTATAGAGCACTATTGTACCTACCCCTGAAGAGTTGGCATTGCCCAATGAAACGCGTCAGACCCTGTGTACAGTACATCATGTTTTTCAGCGATGGCCTAACCAGTCTACCTACTCCAGCATGTTACACAAGCTAATATGCAATAGTCTACAAATGTGCTCTGTTACTTGTTTTATCCTGTGGTACATGACTTGCTAGATGATTGTATGAACATTGTATATTATATGTATGTGCTCTGTAATAGGATGCACTGTCATCCGGGTACAATAAATACATGGTTTTCTTTGAAATATTGATTACCGGGTACAATAATTACATGGTTTTCTTTGAAATATTGACTACCATTTAAGCCTCTCACACTTGCCCCATGTAAAGTACCATGCAGAAGAGTGTATATAGACTGTATATAGGAAAGTGTCCCAGAGGTTTTGTTGAAAGTTCTCCAAAGTCAAGTGGGCATCCCATAATACCCCTAATCCCTATCCAAGTTGTATCCACTCAATAAAAATACAAAAATGGGCACTGGACTGTTTCTTAACTCTGGGAACCTGTGAAAATTTGGTGTGCCTGATTGTGCAGGGTGGGGGATCCCAGGTCACCAGCGACTCCTAAGTGGGTCAGCTACAATTATAATAACATGGTTCAGGATTAGGTGACCCCCATTGTTAATTACTATAGGACAAGTTTGTTATGTTATGTTATTGCGCTCAGCTAAGAGATTGAATTAAATAGATAATTTCCATCTGTCTTGGGATCTTCTTTAGCTGTTGTCAGAACACTATAAGGCAGGCCATAGACGGTGTAAATTTCTTTCCTGCAACCATGGGGAATTTGCACAACGCTTCCATTAACACAGACAGTGAGAACAGGGGAATGCCTTTTGCCAAACCATTGTCTGCTCCCGATAGGGGATGGGGGGGGGGGGTGGGACAAGCTGTCTCCGCTGGGAGAAGACAGTGAAATATTGCTAGCGGCTATAGCAGTGGTGTGTGAATTTAGCAGGCAGATGGTTGGTACATTCACCCTGCCCACACACGGTTCGAATCTCGGCCAGTTCCTGCTGAACTGGCTGAGATTCGAACCATCTATGGCCGCCCTAAGTAATTTGATAGTTGTATAGACATGCCAAAATCAAACTGGACAACAGGTCCCTGGACAACAGGCATCCAATACATACATAGTTTGGCTATGGCTATGGTCATGGCTCTAACATAATTTCTTTAATTCCTTTTTAGAAGCAGTTTTCTAAACCAGAATGGACAGTATTTGTTAAAATGCCACTGAAATGGAAAAATCTACATGAAATTCATGTTCTTTTACATCACCCCCACTTGTGAGCTTTTGATGCTCTTCAATAATAACAACAGAGTCATTTCATCGCACAGTAAATCACTTTGCCACTTGGACTTGCCTCAAAGCCAAGAAGCATCGCAAGCCAATAAACCCCCCTCCCCCCCCCCCGAACTAACTTCCTGGTGATAATACTGAAATTTACGGAGGTTTTATCTCCTGTGTAACTGGCCAGACATATGGGAAATAAAATTTTTATGCCTGTGAATGCAGAGAGAGCAGATATGGGCTAGCCTGGCTATCATAAAGCTGGCTGCACAGTGACAGCCTGAATGTTGGGGACATTGAGCAAGTGAGGGGGTGTCTTAACAACCGGAGGCATAAAAAAATGAAAGAAATATAAAAATGAGTCTTGGTGTATGCAGGAATCTTATGTGTGAGGGTTTATTATTCCTAGGCTTTTGCATTCAATATGTTGGATGCTTAAATTTAAAAGCAATTCTAAAACTTTATGAAGTCAATGGAAATCTTTATGCAGCAACTTCTTTAATGCAGATCAGCCCTTTTGTCAACAAGGAGCCATGACTTATGCCACAATTGTTTTTTTATTTATCATATTATTAGTTATAAGGCTACACTTGCATTGCCTACCAGCAAATATATGCACTTATAATTCTCAAATACATCACAACAAAATTTCAGAAAACATTATTGTGGCTCTATCCTGGCAAATAGATACGTTTTGACCCTTCGAAATAATGATGTTGCGCTTTAAAATCCCATGCATGAGGTTTGTACATTATCACTGCATGAATGCTAGTGACATAAGGGCACCTCAAGCTCCATGTAACTATGTTTCATGTAAATTTAACATTGGTGCCAATTTTTTAGTAGTTATCTACATTTATTAACGGGTTAGTCCACATTTACCAACTTTTGCCAATATATCACAGCAGCTTCAGTACATTACAGATTGCAAGACATACCAAGCATAAGATGCGTAGCCATGAAGACTCATGAATGCTGAGCTGCAGACTTTGCATGTGTGGGTAGGGAATAAAGCTGAGTGCTCATTTATGGGTTTCCGGGGCAACATATCCAATACTTGGTATGTCCTGCCAATTGCAGGAAGGAGAGGTGAAAGAAATGAAATAAGCAGCTAAAAAAGTATCATTCTAAAAAGAAATGCTACATAGTAATAAACTGAGGGCATTGTAATGATTGGGAATTTTCAGCAAATGTCAGGAACAAGTGAACTAAACCTTCACACATCCAAGTTGCGTGAACAAGCTTTTTTTGCACTTTTTTGCGTGTATTTTGCAACGTGCATATGGCAGTCCAAAACTCATCTATTCAGAGAAGCCTATCTGGCTCCCACCTAACAACTGTACATTTATCTTCTCCATCAGCACATCCCCCACAGGTATTAGCTCTTGTATCTCTTGACCTATCCTCTTAGATTGTAAGCTCTAACGAGCAGGGCCCTCTGATTCCTACTGTATTTAAAGTGGTAGTAAACCCTCCTATCATTTTCAGCCAAGGAAGCTGCCATCTTGGTCTCTGTTTAATCTACAACTGCCATGATGCTGCACATGTGATCAGCTATGACACCAGCCATTGATTGGTTTGACAGTTTGGTTTTGAGCACAACCAATGGGAATGATACATTTCCGGCATGTGCCGGAAATGTAACTGGTTTTTAAACTGTTAAATGGATGGGTTTACTACCACTTTAAGTGTATTGTATTTGTACTGTCTGCCCTCAAGTTGTAAAGCGCTGCGAAAACTGTTGGCGCTATATAAATCCTGTATAATAATAATAAAAAATAAATGGGTTGTCCAAGTGTGACAAATGCGGCAAGGAAGCCCCCCCCCATCCATGCCTAATAGGCTTTAAAAAAGGGTGGGCTCAGGATGCAGAGCACTGAGCTCTGAGCCCACCCAGTTGTGTGACAATAGCAAATGAATATTCTCTATTGTAATAGATTCTCCTTCTAGCCAGTCAGGAAGCGGGTCGTGAGACATGTTTCCCCATTGGCCAAAAGGAGAAGTGATCTTATTGGCCAAGGGGGAGGACGGAGGAGACGCACTGTGCAGGAATTGCACTGCACTTTCTGCTAAAGATCGTTCATGGGGACCAGACAGCTTGTTTCTTTACACAGGAAGGTGAGGAGATGACAAGCTTGTGTGCTCTGCTGATATCTTATCAGTGTGCAGGAAGGATTGATAGTGAGCAGGCAGAACGCAGCAGGGTAAACATGTCCTGTTTGGTGGGTGTTCTGAATGGAAAAATCTTGACCTGTGACTAGCAAAACTGGATGGAGAACAGCAGATAGAAGATGTGGCTCTGTCTGTATTTGAGAGCCAAACACTGTGTACTGTGTATGTGTCTCCCATCCTGTACTAGAGCTGCCAGTGCATGTTGGAAGTTGTACTCCTATAGGCTGAAATACATAATTGTTCCTGTTAGGGATTGTAGTCTATATGACTGCTGAGGGTGGCTTTCCAGGGCAAAGCTGCATGTAGGAGCACATAGGCATCCCCTTCTCCCCTGACAGAGATGGAGTAGCTCCTTGCAGGCTGGTTTGCTGTCAGCATGAGGACCTTGTCTCCAAATATCGCATGCCCCACACTCCTCTCCTGCTTCAACTCCACAAAGTGGTTCCAGGCATTACAGTGCTGCTGTCTCAGGGGCTTGGGGATGTGCAAATAGCCCCATATCATCTCATTCTCCCACTCCACCTTGGAGCGCTCTACTACCTCCACGATATGGGGAGGGAAGTATGGAAAGTCTGGGCCCCACTCCGAGGCAACTCTGCATTGTACCTCCCGCTGGAACCTAGGCAACTCCTTAGCCTTCCCTCTCCCCGGCTGGATCTCGGTATCAGGGGATCTGACCACCCATTGCCGGTAGGTACTTGCCTTGGTCTGGGTATTGGAGGGCTTATTGAGGAACAGATGACTGTGGGAGATAAGGGTTCCTACAACTTCATCTGTGTCCAGCTCAGACTCTGTCCTCTCCTTCTCTCTGATGGAGTCTCCAGCCCATGGGACCCTTCTGTCTCCAACTCCTTCTCTTCTGGACTTTCATCAGAGTATGACCATTCTACAAGTCTTTCAATGGACTCAAACTCAGCTTGCAGTCTGGGAGAACCCCAATCAAGCTGTCTGTCTCCATACTCCTCTTCTAGCTCTCCAGAGGGCACATCCCCCTCCTGCACTGACTCCGCTGGATAGGAGATAGCTATGGGCAGACCTGTGACCGGTGTGGCTGGGGATTCCAGTTCCTGCTGGACAGTACTTACAGGTTCTGGGTCTCCAAAAGGGACTTCAGTCATGGCAGTCCTCTCTCTCCTTCCGCCCTCAGTGTTCACGGGGGAGTCATTAGGCCGCAACTCCTCTCCACCTTGAAAGGAAGGTTCTGGGTCTGCTCCAGCCCTTTGGAATCTCTGTGGCTGCAGCTTGCATAGTCCCGACTGCAGATCCACACTGAAATAGCGTGGATCCTGCTGAATGTTCATCTGCTGTAGTAATGGCTCAAAGCAGTGGCCACACTGAATCCATGCTTCCATTACCGCCGTTGGCGTCTGACATTCTCGGCATAGCAGGCACAGTCTCTCCATCCTATCCACCACCCTGAGGGTGAATCCCCCGCGGTGCTCAAGCCGAACACCCATGTCTACAAGTGTTCGTTCTGGCAACCAGATGAGAGCCGGTAGAAGATGACCATTCTCCGCCATCTTCCGCTGCCTCGTGGTGTCTGTTGGACACAGGGAAACTTTAGTCTCCTCCAGGGCGTGGACCCGCTTCCTTGCTTCCAGATAGGCTGGCACCACCGAATCTGATAGGCAGATTCTTACCTGGTCATGCTGCTGTAACCCCTGATGTGCAGGATAGAAACTTGCAGACATGCTGGCCTTAGCAGAACTTGTCAGTGGCTGCCGGTAGCAATAGTGAATTTAGTGATGCCCCTTGTCTTCCTGTATGGGACCGTTCTGTCGCAGTCCCTCCCATGGGCTCCCGTAAGCTTACCCGATCACCCTTAGCAACAGGAAACAATTCCAGGCATACTTCACCACTGACAGCAGGTTTTTTGAGCACAAGTTCAAGGTACCCAGCATTTTCAGAGCACTGGACATATTTAGAATCTGTAATCCATGGGGGAGATCACCTGCCATGGTTGCCACGGGCGACAACTCATGCTACAAATCACTGAATTGCAGGAAATTACTTGCAAGTGTCCATTCAAATGGATTCAAATCCACATTTAAAGGCACATCAACAAATTTCCTCGGCTCGGTCCACTTCGGTTGCTAGGGACAACGACTGGCAGCATTACGTGTGAGACAGGTGAATCCTGGATACAAGCCCCCAAATATAGCCAATGTCCCCCTTGGGAGTGGCTGGAAGTAGTGGTTCACCTGCTCACAACTGCCCTCAATCACACTACTGCTGGAAACCGGAGTCAGAAAACAGGCTGGCTCTTTGTTTTTTTTATTAGGGGATTTGAACTTGGATGGGGTAGGGGTGAATATGGGATGCCCAGAGATCAACAGTTCTTTACACTGGACCTCTATATACACTCAGTATATACACTATCCTTCTTCCTCCAGCACAACACTTGCTTCTCCTTGCTTCTCTTTGCTCCTCTCTCCTGCACAACAATTGCTTCTCTTTGTTCTTCTCTCCTGTCAGGAACCATGAATCAGACCAAGGCAGAAGTGCAGTAAAATCACACTTTTTAATAAAAAGGTGAAATGATATAAACAGTAAATGTGGCCAAAACATAGCCAGGGTTCGGTAACCAGAGCGGATAGACAGAGCAAGCCAATGAATTAGGAGTCCATAGATCAAAAAAACAGCATGCAGGGTCAGGAGCCAGGAGGGGAGTCAGCCAAGCCGGGTCTTGAATCCAGGAACCAGAAGGGAACGTCAAACAGGCAAAGTCTTTCACAGGAAAACAAAGCAGAGATTTCTCCAGAGATGTTGACCAAAGCGGAGGCATCTGCGATCTGATCCAGGCAGTTTATATAGCAGCAGAGCTGGCCTAACAAGGCAGGATATGGTCATCAGATGAGACAGAGTAGAAGCTGAGACTGGCAATTAACCCTCAGCTGAGCACCTTGCTCTGAGAAGGGAGAGTTGAGCCCAGCCCAGACAGTACCCCTTCCTCAACGACCCCCCCTCCTTGGGGGACCACCAGGTTTGAGGGGAAAACATCTATGGAAAGCATGGAGGAGCACAGGAGCATGTATGTCCGGGGATGAGACCCAAGAGCCCTCCTCGGGACCGTATTCTTTCCAATGAACCACACAACCTACGGGAGTCGATGATAGACACAACCTACAGGAGTCAATGATAGATTGTATTTCATATTCTTGGTTCTCAACCTGAACACCGATGTGGTGAAGCGGTTGCATACCAAATGTTTTAACAAGGAGACATGGAATACATTAGAAATTCACATATTAGAAGGCAGGCCTAAAGTGTAAGCCACTGGGTTGATCTTGCGGTGAATACAGAAAGGCCCAATAAACCGGGGTGCCAGCTTTAGTGAGAGAACACGGAGTTGGAGGTTGACAGACAGACCCTCTCGCCAACTTTAGACAATGAAATGGGAGGGGGTTGGGGACTTTAAATGAGGCACAAGTGGGTAGATCAAGTGTCTCCATCCCTATTAATCAATTTAGGAAGCGAGGAAAAGTTGGTGGGACTTTATATGAGGAAAGCGCCCGACTAAGTACCAGGAGCATGGAGTGACTGGAAGATATATATGCAATCATTTGGAGGACATGTAATCATAACCTATCCACATCCACATTACAATCATTAGGAAGCATATAATCATAACATATCCACATTACTCTTCAAATAGAATTTTTATTTACAAAATATCGCCACATAGTGACCATGTAATAGTACAATACCATAAAAATGATTTACAAGGTGTTGCCACATAATGACAAATGTGCTGATATGATACCATGGGAATGACATGGTGCATTGCAATATATCTCCATATAGACACTCAACCTCCCAATTTGGCATGCTCATGCAATATATTATAAAATAAAATATAACAATACACAGGTACAGGCCCATCAATCAAAATAAATAAATTTGTAAAATGTTTAAAAAGGTACTAGCATCTGAATAGCTCTAGTAATGGCATCTCTATAGCTCGACGCGTTTCATGGATGTTGTTATCCAATCTTCAGGAGCAGATGCAATACGATTCATCTATAAAGAGGAAGAATTGATGCATCTTGAGTGGGTGTGAAGTGAGAGACATTGCACATGAGCAGGCATACTGATACAATAGGGACAATAAATGATAGTTCACTGATACTTACAGGCGAACGAATTGTCCAGGAGGGGAATGTGGGTGACCAGACGCTGGCCGGGGGGGAGGTAGTCAGCCCCGGGAGCTGAGGCGGCATAAGCCCCATGAGGTTAAATGGGAGCCACCTGGGACCAGGTATCCTTATATGAGAGACTTCAGTGTAAGGTTCATATAAAGTCCCACCAACTTTTCCTCGCTTCCTCTCCCCAACTTGGTAAGAAGGCACAGGTAGGCGTCTTTGGTCAGCATGGCGTCTGTACCTATCATTGGCACATTGCAAAGACTTCCAGACCTGTACCCAAGTGGAACGAAGACCACGGAGATGCTCCTCCAATGCAGGAATTCTCTGAGGAACAAATAAGTCAGACAACATGGCTGGTTGGAAACCATAATTCGCCAGAAACTGAGACAATCGGGGTATTGACGGCACTATTGTGAGCAAACTCCACCCAAGGTAACAGGTCAGGCAAGTTGTTATGGTGGCCAGAAATATAGCAACGTAAAAACTGTTCCAAGAACTGATTGGCTCGTTCTGCGGCCCCATTGGACTGAGGGTGATACGCAGAAGAGAAGTAAAGCTGAATTTCCAACTGTGCACAAAAGGTTCGCCAAAACCTGGACACAAACTGGCTACCCCTGTCCAAAATGATCCCCTTGGGAAGCCCATGTAAGTGAAGGATCTCCCGAGTAAAAATGGATGCCAGTTCCTTGGACGAGGGCAACTTCTTAAATGGAATACAATGTGACATTTTTGAGAATTGGTCAACCACCATAAGGATAACTGTGTTACCCTGAGAGTTAGGTAACTCCATAATAAAATCCATAGACAGGTGGGTCCAAGGCCATTCTCCATTGGGTATGGGTTGTAGAAGACCCACTGGAAGATGTTGTGGTGTTTTGTTCTGAGCACACACGGAATAGGCTGCTACAAAGGCGGCTACATCAGTGCAGAAACTAGGCCACCAGAACTCTTGGGAAAGAGCCCAAATGATTTGATTCTTCCCTGGGTGAGCAGCAGACTTGGGAGAATTTTAAGTCTGGAGCACAGCAGTAGTATGGAGACTCTCCGGGACAAATCAGGGGTCACAAGGTTTCTCTGAAGGAGCATGAATCTGAGCATCAAGGATCTTGTCACCCAAAGGTGAAGTGAGACTGGTATGAACAGTAGCCAGAATATGATCAGGAGGCATCACAGGAACAGGAACTGACTCCATCTTAGAAGCGGAGGAAAATGTTGCGACAATGCATCGGCCCTTACATTCATAAGAATGAGACTATGTAATTGAAGCTTGACAAGAACAGAGCCCATCGCACCCTCCTGAGGGAGAGGCATTTAGCCTCAGACAAGAATGTGAGGGCTAAAATGATCGCTAGCAACTCTCTGTCCCCAGTCTCGTAATTGCATTCCGCTGGAGACAACTTCTTGGAAAAGTAGCCACAGGGATGCATAGTGCTCTCGGAGGTGGGACCTTGGGACAGAAGGGCACCAACTCCAGTTTCAGATGCATCAACCTCAAGGATGAAGGGTAACGTAGGATACGGATGTGCTAACAAAGGAGCAGAAACAAAGGCAGCCTTAAGACTTTCAAAGGCCTTAATGGACTCCGGAGACCAATTCTGTGGGTTACCGTTCTTTTCTGGTTATATCAGTCAGGGGCTTGATCAGAGATGAGAAGTTACGAATAAACATCCGATAATAATTGTGTAGCCATGTGCTCCCTTGAGAGTGGCTTGTAATAGGGGTTCACCTGATAGCTGACCTCAATCACACCATATATCACACATCTGGAGACACTGACCAGACCAGTTCTTGTTTTTGTTGTTTTATTTAGGGAAATAACTTGGATGGGGATAAGGAGTAACTGTGGGATGCCCAAAAATTATGGTACAAAGTTCCCGTATACAAGCCTGTCTATGCACACTTCACTGAAGATTCTCCCTCTGCAGACTATTGCTCCTTTCAACACTCCAGCACTTCACTTGCTGACCGTCACTCACACAGTTCTCTCACCACAAAGAACTCACAGCTTTCCACTCCTTTGCTTCTCTCCAGCTCAGAACTTAGTTTCCAGCCTGAAAGGAAATTTATCAGGCTTCTCTATACCTTTCTCTTCACTGCGGTTAGCACATGGTAAGGCCTAACCTGTTGCAGCAGAACCTCAGGAACACGCATTACAGGCTAGGGATCACAGGCCCCTGAATGTGCAGTAAAGTACTTTAGTGCTAACCGTGCCTTTGATGGACTACAACTCCCAGCCCATCCTCTTCCAGGTCCCATCGACCTGCTCTCTTTTTTTAAATCACTTAATTTGTATTTATTTTCCACTTTTACAAAAGTATTCATTAATATCATGTGAATGCAACACTTCATTTCCCTAATTACATGAATCTAAGTATCTCTCTTTTTCACCCCACCCTCCCCCCCTTTTTGGTTCCTTATACAACATCAACAAGAAAAGTACAAGGCAGATACAATATTTACTTTAATTTCCTATAACTCCATATATTCGGGTACCAGTCCTGGAGAATCTAACCATCTTTTCCATATCCTTTCAAATTTAGCATTATTCCCCCTGTTTGTGTAAGCTATTTTCTCCCTTAATAATGTATGGCAAACCATTTGCATCCATTCCTTTACAGTAGGTGGTCTAGGCTTTATCCATTTCCTAGCAATCTCCTTTCTCACTAGATATAGACATCTTATGACTGCTATACGTGTTGGCATCGTTCCCATATTTTGATCCACATGTCCCAATATACATAGAACTGGGTCCTTCTGTAACGCCACCTGAAATATTGAATTAATTACCCTTATTACCCCTTCCCAGTATCTATACAACTTGGGGCATCTCCAAAACATATGCATTAAGTCCCCAGCTGGAGTCTTGCATCTGGGACAAGATGCGTCTAGTCTTCTTCCAAATTGGAATAACCGTTTTTGGTGTATAATATGCTCTGTGTATGATATAGAGTTGGGTGGTTGTCAGGAAAATGCTGTTGCACATGGAAACCGGGTCTGGAGGCCTGTGTGCAGACGCACGTAGCATCTGCGCACTTGTGCGCGTGTGCGCCGGCATTGTCGCCAAACGGCTCTATTTAAGTGGACAGCACCCAGCAGCCAGTGCTGTCCATTCTACAGCGTATAGTGTACCTGTGAGCCTCAGCTGTGTTCCTGTTGTTTTGATTCTGTTCCCTGAAGACTCGGCTTGCCCTGACCTGCTTGATTCCTGCCTGCACCGACCCCCGGCTACCCACGACCACACTTCTGTCTGATCCCTGGTACTTCTGCTGCCCGCCTGATTACGACTTCTGCTTGAACTTTGACTACCCGTTTGTCTGCTCCTTTGTACCGCACCACCTGCCAGTTGTCAACCCAGCCTCAGTGGCGGCTTGTGAAATTTTAGGATGGGGGCGCCAGACCCCGCCCTTCCTTTTTGACCCCCCCACTTCTCATAAGCCCCACCCCTTATAGTTTACACCCCTTATGTCAGGAGTATACAGCTCAGCATCACCAGATAGGGTATACAGCATCACCAGATAGCAGTATACAAAGCCCCAAATAGGGTATACAGAGCACCAGATAGGGCATGCAGGGCACCAGATAGGGCATACAGAGCACCAGATAGGGCATGCAGAGCACCAGATAGGGCATACAGAGCACCAGATAGGGCATACAGGGCACCAGATAGGGCATACAGAGCACCAGATAGGGCACACAGGGCATCATATAGGGCATACAGGGCACCAGATAGGGCATACAGAGCACCAGATAGGGCATACAGGGCATCAGATAGGGCATACAGAGCACCAGATGGGGCATACAGGGCACCAGATAGGGTATACAGGGTCCCAGATAGGGCATACAGAGCACCAGATAGGGCATACAGGGCACCAGATAGGGCATACAGAGCACCAGATAGGGCATACAGGGCATCAGATGGGGCATACAGGGCACCAGATAGGGTATACAGGGCATCAGATAGGGCATACAGAGCATCAGATAGGGCATACAGAGCATCAGATAGGGGCTCGTGGCAGCCCCCCCCCCCGAGGTCGGGACAAGTCCCGCACTTACCCCATTGTATAGCAGGCAGGCCAGGTGTATGCAGAGATTGGCTTGCGGTCAGCATGCTGAGCAGCTCGGGACTGAAACCTGAGTAATCACACAGGCAGCACATCTGCCACAGTCTGGCCCCCTGCCCACAGCAGCCAATGACAGAGAGTCATTGGCTCTGATGGCTCAGGGGGCAGCCAATCAGACTATGTGTGTGCACCTGTTCACAGACACATAGACTTTAATGGCTGACCAATCAGCTCACTACTTGCTGTCAGCTGACAGCAAGGAGCCCAGGAAAAAAAAAAGAAAAGTCAATGTACCCGCGCCTCCTGCAGGGGGGCCGGGCTGACTTTTTTTTTTACTTGTCAGTGGCGGGGAGGTGGCGCCCAAGTGACCTTTATGCACCAGCCGCCGCTGACCAGCCTGAATCACCTTCCCTCCTGTCTGCATGAGCCGACCCGGAATCTCTCACATCATCATCAGAGACTATCCAGCCCTTGTGCCATCCTGCACTCTTGGTCTCCTGTCTACTCTACCAGGGGCCCCATAATCAGGTGCGCAAGAGTGGTTGCTCTGCCACCAGGTGCGTGACAGTGGTTTTCTGCGCTGCTGAGAGAGACAGCAGGTCCACTGAAGACAATATATTCCTCCACTGAGTATCCGTGAGCACTCCCATGTCCTCTTCCCATTTTTTCCTATTAGGAAGATGGGAGGCCTCTTCTAGTATTTCCAAGTGTATATTCTTATACAACCTAGAAATTATCCCCTTAAATGAAGTGGAATCCACCAGCATGCTCAATAGAGGAATTTTACTCCATTTCAAACTCTTTTCTTTAACCACTTCAGCCCCGGAAGGATTTCACACTTTAGTACCAGAGTACTTTTTGCTATTCGGCACTGTCGCTTTAACTGACAATTGCGCGGTCGTGTGAGTCTGCACCCAAACTAAATTTGCGTCTTTTTTTTCCCACAAAAAGAGCTTTCTTTTGGTGGTATTTGATCCCCTCTGTGCCATTTCTGATCGCTGCTATAAATAAAAAAAGAGAGAAAATTTTGAAAAAAAAACAGTTTTTCTTACTTTTTGCTAAAATCCAAATCCAAAAATAAAATATAAAAAAACTTTTTTTTCATCGGTTTTGGGTGATTTATTTTCTTCCTCGTATTTTTGGTTAAAAAAATCACAATCAGCGTTTATTGATTGGTTTGCGCAAAAATTGCCACGTTTACAGATGATGAGAATTCATTTCTGGGGTTTTTATTTGTTCTTTATTTTTTACTAGTAATGGCGGCGATCTGCAATTTTTAGCGGTACTGCGATATTGCAGCAGACATGTCGGACCATTTTGACACTTTTTTGGGACCATTGGCATTTATACAGCGATCAGTGATATAAAAATGCACTGACTACTGTGTAAATGCCATTGGCAGTGAAGGGGTTAACCTAGAGGGGCGCTCTAAGGGTTAACTGCGTTCCCTAGGCGTGTTCTAACTGTATGGAGGCTGGGCTGGCAGGGGGAGGGGAGTGATCATGACTTCCATATACAGGAAGTCTGTGATCACAGCCCTTCCCCCTCTATGAGAATGAAGATCCGTGTTTACATACACGGACCTCCATTCTCTCACTGCGGGGGGGCCATCGCCAGTAGCTCCCTGGCCCCCTAAAACACAGTGAGCGCGCCTCCGGCGGCGTGCGCACACCCACAATGCTAGTTATCGCAGCTGCTGTCCTGTGACGGCGATTTGCGATAATGAGCCACCTTGCCGCCGTCACGCTGCGGCAGGCGGTCAGCAATTGGTTAAACTGGGATGTTAATGCATGTCTCAACTGTAAATACTGGTAAAAATTTTTATTTGAAAACCCAAACTCCTGCTTTATCTCCTGAAATGGCTTCAATTCTTCTGCTGTATACAGGCAGGTCCATAAATATTGGGACATCAACACAATTCTAATCTTTTTGGCTCTATACACCACCACAATGGTATAACTGTTGTAATTCCTACACCGTTCACCTGATTTGGATGTAAATACCCTCAAATTAAAGCTGAAAGTCTGCGGTTAAAGCACATCTTGTTTGTTTAATTTCAAATCCATTGTGGTGGTGTATAGAGCCAAAAAGATTAGAATTTTGTCAATGTCCCAATATTTATGGACCTGATTGTAGATCTGTGACAGCCTTACTACCCCTTTTTGCTTCCAGTTATTGAAATTTCCTAATCCCTCAAACTCATGTAAGTTTTTATTATCCCAAATTGGGGCATATTCTGTGAATCCAGTGTATTTAAATAGTACCTTTACAGTTTTCCACACCTTCACCACCAGTTTTTCTAAGGGACATTGATTTTCTCTCCCCAATGAATCTGCTTCTAATGCCTCAGTTAGGGTTGTATGTGGCTTATGGAATAAGAGTGCTTGCGAACTTTAGCAAGTTGTATCATTTCCCATTTCCCATCCTCCCATATGTTGCAGCTGAGCTGCTAAAAAGTAACTCCAGGGATGTGGCACCGCCAATCCCCTTTTATCTTTAGGAAGTTGTAGTGATCTTAGTCATATTCTGGGCTGTCTCTTTTTCCAAATAAGGTCTCTACCTTCTAGTCTCTTAAACCATACCCCAGGGATCCATATTGGTGTATTATGTAGAATATATTGTAATTGAGGCAACCAGATCATTTTAATAAAGCTATACCGACCTACTATCGACAAAGGCAAACGATTCCAGATCTTATATTTGCTCTTAAATACGTTTAGCAATGGTTCCAAATTGTTTTGAATATATAAATTAGGGTCCACAGTTATTTTTACCCCCCAGGTACTTAAAGCATTCTTCTATCTGAAGCTGTCTAATATTATCGGGCAACTCACGGCCCACATCACCAAATGGGAGAAGAGCAGATTTCTCCCAGTTGATGGAGAGCCCCGAAAATGCACCAAATTTTTGTATGATCTCTATCCCTGCTGTTAGCGAATAGTTTGTGTCACCCAAATACAAGAGAATGTCATCTGCATATAATGAGATATTTTCTACCTGCATCCCTCACTTGAAGCCCTTTACATCTTCTGCTGCTCTTATGGCAATGGCCAGGGGCTCCATGGCCAGTGCAAAAAGCAGGGGGGACAGTGGGCACCCCTGTCTTGCGCCCCAAGATAGCGGGAAATACTCTGAAACTTCCCCCCTGATTTTTACCCTCGCCCTTGATTCCATATATAGTAATTTCACCCACCTTACAAAGGTTGGGCCAATACCGAAGGCCCCCAATATCCTCCATAGGTGTTTCCATTCTATACTATCAAATGCTTTGATAGCATCAAGGGATAACACTGCTCTTGTTCCCATTCCCTCTGCTGGTATTTGTAAGTTCAGAAGTAATCTTCTTATATTTAATGATGTTGATCTACCAGGAATAAAACCACATTGATCCGGATGGACCACTGTATGGATTATTTTACTCAGTCTACCAGCCAAGACTTTGGCCAGTAGCTTGACGTATGCACAGAGCAGCGAAATTGGTCTATTAGATGTAGGTAATAGTGGATCTTTCCCCTTTTTTTGATATCACTACAACTGTGGCCTCTGTCATTGATGCTGGTAGCCTACCTCTTTCTAATGCTTCATTCAATACCTGTAACAGTTCTGGGAGCAATACTTCCCCATATTCATTGTAGATTTCACTTGGTAACCCATCTGGGCCTGACATTTTATGTTTTGCTGAATCTTGTACTGCTTCCTGTAGCTCTTCTATAGTGATTGGTGATTCCAGCGTTTCCCTATCTTCCTCTGAAATGTGTGGAATAACTATACCCTGGAGGAATTCTGCTATTTCTCTATCCCCTCTATCTGTCCTAGACCTATACAGCTCAGAATAGTATTCCCCAAAAACTTTCACCATTTCTCCTGGACACCTGGTGACCTCCCCAGCACAATCCTCAATAGCCATCCCAATCGATGTATTAGTATTCTGAGATTTGCCATGTGGGCCAGCAGGTGTCCAGTGTTCTCTCCCTCCTCATAATAGCTCTGCTTCAAGAAGGACCTTTTTTCTTCAGCTTTTTTTAAGGTTAAAGTTTGATATATTTTTTTGCGCCTCAATCCACTTAGCTAAATGATCTGATGATGGATCTTCTACATATTACTTCTGTATTTCAGATACTTTCCTCATCGCATTCATCTCCCAATCTTTAGTGGATTTTTTTTCCTAGAGATTTGCTGGAATATCATACCTCTCAAGTAGGCCTTAAGAGTATCCCAGACCACCCCCCGCACTGCCGTCGGCCTGTTATATTTCAAAGATTCCTGTAGTAAATCTATCATGTATTTTTTTAGGAGAAATCAATTGTAACCACATAGGATTCACTCTCCATTCACTCCCATCTTTCCGCGGTCCCAGTTTTAAGGCCAGAAGCAGCAGAGAGTGATCCGACAAACCCCGGGCCTCATATTTAATATCTGTTACCAACCCAGCAAACCCATCATTCCCAATCACCATGTCTATTCTCGACAGTGACATATACGTGCTGGAGTGACAGGAATATATTTAATGTAAAAGGGCAGTGTTCCCACCAAATATCTTTTAATCCTATTTCTTTAAGTAACCCATATAATAGTGTATGTGGATTCTGTACAGATCTCTTTAGTGTGGGGAACCTATCCATTTGTGTATTCAGCACCGTGTTGAAATCTCCCACTATCAGGACTGGTACCCCAGGTTTATCAATCATAAAATCAAACAAATGCTTCATTATATTAATGTTAAAGGGGGAGGGACATATACATTCATCAGTATACACTGTGTTTTTACCAACACCCCATACAACAGGATGTAGCGTCCCTCACTATCTATTTCTTTTTGCCTGCAAGAAAATTCTATTGACCTATGTATTCATATACTTGTTCCCCTTCAGTATGTTGTGTGAACAGCATGATATTATTGAGGAAACTCTCTATGTTTTAGTCGTGTCACCGTTTCCCTTGTTAAGTGTGTCTCCTGTAAACAAAGAATAGATACTCTCAAGGTTAAGGCAGTTTTAAATAGCGCTATTTTTTTCGATGAGTCACCTAGTCCTCTTATGTTCCATGAACAGATAGTCGTTCCTCTATGCATTGTAGTTAACAACCATGAAAAGAAAATAGGAGAAAAAAAATACATTTCTAACCCACCCTATATGTGCCAAAAGTATATGTCTTTGCTCCAATAATTTATCCCTTTTCAAACTTGTATTTCATATAAATTTCAATTTAGTTTGCACTATACCTTTCCTATAAAAAAGTGACTGTAAGTGTTTCCACTTCTTCCCCCCTTCCCTCCTACCTTACCCCCCTCCCCCACCTGCCCCCACCCACCCCCCAAGCCTATTTAAAGACATTAATTGTGACCCTATTAGTGCATCCATAAAATTTTCCCCAATCCAATACTTCGTGACTGGGCTACCAGCATTAGTGACACCCTAACTTACACTTTTTAAACCGTAGCTCTTTTCCTGGTGCTCCAAAAAAAAAAGGAGAAAAGAAAAAAAAAACTCCAGTTAACCTTGTGTCCTTATGTTCTTAATAATATAACTATTATCCTATTCTTTTACACAGACCTCTCATTTTTTTCCAGCCAGGCTGCGGCCGCAGTGGGTTCACCAAAATAGTGCACCACTCCTTTTGCTGCGACTCTCAGTCATGCCGGATACAGCATTGCATATTGAACATTTAATTGTCTCAGCCTTCTTTTAATATCTGTGAATCTCATTCTTCTTCTCTGCACTTCTGCAGAGAAATCAGGAAAGAATGAGACTCTAACCCCTTTAAACATCACATCTTTCATTTCTCCTGCTTTCCGCAGTATTGTTTCTCTGTCCTTAAAAAAGAGGAGTTTCATAATTATTGATCTTGGCATCCCTCTCGCCCCTGGTGCTCTTTGTTAAATCCTATGCACCCTCTCTATTGCAAATAGAGGGAAAACTCCTCCTTCCCAATGATCTCTTGAAGCCATTTTTCCAAAAATGCTCTCATATTATTTCCTTCACTTTCCTCTGGTATTCCAATTACACGGATATTGTTTCTTCTCAGCCGGTTCTCTAAATTTTCCATTCTGTCATTTTGTTTATAAACTATCTCTTTCAAAGATTCCAGTTCCTTTTTCATAGGTGATATTTCATCTTCAATAACCCCCCACTCTACCCTCCAACTCTGTAGTGCGTTCACACACTTTTTCTAGGTCATGCCGGACCATGGTCATTTCCTCCCTCATATTTTTCAACCGGTCTGACATCTAGGACAAGGCCTGTTTACAATCATTAACTGCCGACAGTACCTCCCTCAAGGAAGGCTCTTCCACTGCCAAAGCCCCCGAAGTTATGGGGTCCTGTGGGCCTGCCATTGTTGATGACAAGGTTGACAAGGTTGTTTTTGGGGGTTTATTCTGTAGGCCTGACCCCTTAAGAGTAGTTGAGGGCGAGAGAGATGTCTTAGGTTGCTATACCTTCCCTGAGCTTTGAGAGGAATTATATGAGAATTGCTCCATTTTAGCAACCGTTTCTTTAGTTTTACTTTTCGCCTTCTTTTGTATTTGTGGGCTGGGGGCCTCCTGTACAGCTGACGTACCCCCCTTTTTTTGTCATATTTCCTGCCCGCCTTTCCAGTTGTAGATGGGATATTGCACTTTCACCCAAAAAAAAAAAAAAAATGTCTTTCTTTCTCTTTCTTTTATCCCACTTTGCCCTCTTTTTTGAGGTATCAGAGGGGCAGTGTGTACAGTTGCAATTATTAAGAGCTTAAAAAAGAAGGAGACCCTCCAAAGTATAACTGCAGTTCTTTTATCTTCATGAAGAGTAGCAGTAAAGAAAGCTTAGGCTAAACATCAAAAGGAAGCTTCAAGTAACTTTCAATAAACAAACAGCAGCAAGAGAGAAAAAAATTGAACAGTCTTACCATGTGTAGATGGCAGGGCAATAGGATCGAGGGAAGAAAGCAGGCTCTAGTTGTTTGCAAGAATCCACCTTTATAGTCTGAGACAATACCCTGCAAAGAACTCCCATCAAAACCCCCAAGTAATCTTGCTCAGGAGACCGGAGCCACAGAATTATCCATATTCTGTTCAGCCACTCAGACAAAGTCAGCAAAGGAGCATCCAGGCAAGTCCTGAGGGGGGAGGGAGGGAGCCAGCAGGAGCCAGATATAAGGAGCTGCTGCCTTCCGAGCAAGGTAGGCTCTCCTATATGTGTTCCCACCTGGGGGGCAAGTATGGCTTCCTCCAGCCTTCTCTAGCCTCTCCCCGCTCCAGCACCACCGGGCAGTGCACCGGTCTGCCTCTCCCCATTCCAGAGGGGCCGACGCCGTGCAGATCTTCCCTGGCCGCCATGGCCATCCTCAAGCGGAGCTCCACCTCACCTCCTCCCCTCCCGGTGTCCGTGGTTACGCCCCGCTCTGCTCCGCTCCATCCTTTCGGATTCAGCCCAAAGGGGAGCTCAATGCTCCAGATCCGCACTCCTCTCCTCAATAGTTCCCAAGGCTCCGTGCTGTGGCCGGCTTCCACCGCCTCACCTAGCGTCATCCCCAGCCAGCTTCAAAGGACATTCAGTCAGTCCATCAGGATCATGGAGCCCAGGTGAGCCGAGCTACTCACGCCCGCTCACATTAGCGTCCGGTCACGTCCAGTTCTCCCATCAACCTGCTCTCTGGTAGTGACTCTCCTTTCCCTTGACTGGCTCCCAAGGCTCCCACAGACTGTCCACCATTACTCTCCCAGCCTGCTCCAGCACTTTCTCTTCCAGTCCCAGGGACCGTCACTCACTGCACCGGTGGATACTTTAAAGTCTCTCACTCCTCCTAAAGCACCTCCGTTGTTCTCCTGTTACTCCTGTGCCACTCCAGGAATCGCTTTCCTTCCTGGTTGCACCCAAACACCCAGGCCCCTAGGTCACCCTACCCAGACTGGGGGTGACCCCCTGGGTAGGGACCTGCACCACAGCCCCTCTGAAACATCTCCAGACTTCCACCCGAAACTACTCCTACCAGATTGGACTGACTCAGGGTATTTAAGGAGGCCTTCCCCCTGCCAACCCTGTTTGGGGATTGGTCAGGGCTCCTTAGAACACTCAAGGTGGCTCCACCCATCTCCCAGATTTCTGACCAGAAACCTTCTGGGGGTTTCTAGAAAGAAGTGGGAGGTTCTGGTGACCTCATCTGTTAAGTGCACCCAATCCTCCCTGAGCTTCTCCTCCTAGCTCAAATCATAACATTCAGGCCTGCACATTACAGTCAGGCCTGACTAAATTTACCTCTCCTAGCCAAAAACCCTGCTAGAAAAACGCACCTACACTATGGGGGAGTTACAATTGGCAAAGCCAAGAAAATGTTGCAGTGGACGTAAACCTATGGGTCGGGGCCACTGTAGAACTGCCGATAGCTTCTCTGGGTCCATCGAAAAACCAGCAGTGGAAATGACATAACCCAGGAATTTAACTCGCACTTCTCCAATTTATAATACAGGTTATTATCTCTCAGCCTCTGAAGCACACAGCAGACATCTGAGTGGTGGCTCTCTAGGGACTTGGAATATATGAGGATATCATCGAGATAAACCACCACATATTGTTGCAACATAGGACATCATTGATGAATTCTTGAAAAACTGCCGGAGTGTTGCAAAGACCAAATGGCATTACAAGGTGTTCGTAATAGCCTCTCCTGGTATTAAACACAGTTTTCCACTCATTGCCCTCCTTGATCTTCACCAGGTTGTATGCTCCTCTCAGATCAAGCTTTGCAAAAACTGTTGCTCCCTTGAGGTGATCCAATAACTCCATAATCAACGGAATCAGATAAGCATTATTTATTATTAAGCGTTTGAGACTCCTATAATCGATACAGGGTCTCAGTTTTCCACTCTTCTTTTTCACAAAGAAGAAGCCAGCACCAGCAGGGGACTAGGATTTGCAGATTAACCCTCTAGAAAGTGCATCTGCTACATGGCTTTATCCTCTGAGACAGATAAAGGATAAACCCAGCAACGAGGGGGTATGGCACCAGGTTGACAGTCAATTGCACAATCCTATGACCGGTGTGGAGGCAAAATACCAGCTTGGCCTTTATCAAAGACATAGCTAAATTCACGGTATTCCTCTGGCAGGGGGGAGAGATAAGAGGTACACAAAATCTTTAGCCACTTTCTGAAAACATGTCTTACTGCATTGTGGCGACCAGGAAAGAACCTCAGCACAAAGCCAATCAAAAGTGGGGTTGTGCCTCTGTAACCAAGGATAAGCAATAACCACCAGAAAGTGAGGAGAGGAAATGACTTGGAATTGGATTATATCATGGTGAAGAGCCCCTACGGAGCAGTCTCATGAGGTCTCCCATCAATAGCCTCAATGGCAAGTGAAGTAGACCGAAACTGCAGTGGAATTGAGTGCTTAGATACAAAGGCACTATCTACTGTGGGAGATTAGCTCGTGGGGATTGATTTTCGGAGGAAAAATACTCAGCAGGCAGGCCAATTGCTTTAAAATCCGGCAGGTTGCCAGGTTTCATGTAAAAGCTTTTCAGGATTAAACATATAAAAACAGAAATCAAAACCTCGCCGTCCGGCGCTAAACTTAACAATCGTAATACCTCACTATATGGTGTGGGGCTGGCCCCGACACCCACAAAACATGACCACAAAGCAAACCTTGTTTTGAGTCCAAAATAGCACACAGAGCTCTCTCAGCTTTCCTCCACTGACATCCAGGATTGAGCTCCAGTGAGATCTCTTGCTCATCATTAAATGCGGGTGGAGAGGGCTTTGGGTGGAGCAGAAAGTCTGGGCCGGAACCAGCTCTGCTACGGTGGCTGGGAAAACCTGGGTCGGACTCTCTCTAGTCGCCTCCAAGTGATCACATGCGAGGCGTCCATTATGGCGCCCTGGGGCAGAGCAATTGTCCCGACCATGCAGTGGGCCCAGAAAAGACCATTGGCATTATTTTGGAGCCTTCCGGCCCAGTGTTCCACTGAGAACTTAAATGGCTGTAGGGCCAGGAACCACCTAGTCACCCAGCTATTTTACTCCCGCTTGTCACACATCCACTTAAGGGGGGTATGGTCGGTGACTAGCCTGAATGACCTTCCCAGCAGGTAGTATTTAAGGGCCTCTAAGGCACACTTTATAGCCAGGCACTACTTCTCCACAATGACATAATTCCTTTCATGCCTATTAAGCTTCCTGCTTAAGTATACGACCGGGTGTTCCTCACCGTCTCTGATTTGGGACAGAACAGCACATAGTCCCATGTCAGAGGCGTCGGTTTGAACCACAAAATCCCTTGTGAAGTCTGGGGTCACAAGTACCGACTGTACACAAAGGGCTTGTTTCAACTTCTGGAAGGCCTGATGCTCTACCATTCGTCAGATCTGTCAGAGGGACAGCAATTTTGGAAAAGTCGGCGATGATGCTTTGGTAATACCCTGTAATCCCCAGGAAGGCCCAAACCTGTTTCTTGTTCACCTGGTTAGGGCCACTTTTGAATGGCCTTGATCTTAATGGTCTGGGGCTTGATCAGACCCCGACCAATAACATACCCAAGGTATTTGGCCTCCTCCAGACCTACGACACACTTTTTCGTGTTGGCTGTTAAACCTGCTAACCTCAGCAAATCTACCACTGCCTGTACCTGGGGCAGATGTGACTCCCAATCTGGGCTGTGGATGACCACATCATCCAGATAGGCCACAGCATAGTACTGATGCGGCCTCAAAGTTTTGTCCATCATCCTCTGGAAGGATGCAGGGGCCCCATGCAGACCAAACAGCATTCGCTTAGAGAAGGTCATTTTTTCTTTCGCTGTCTCCGTTAGGGGAATCTGCCAGTAGCCCTTAGTTAGGTCTAGGGTTGTTGTGTACCGGGCACCTCCCAACCTGTCCACAAGTTTGTCAACCCACTCATTGGGTATGCGTCAAACTTAGACACGTCATTCAGCATCCTGAAATAATTACAGAATCTGATAGTGCCTTTCGGGCTTTGGGACCAGCACTATGGGGCTCAACTAAGCACTGTGGGACTCCTCTATCACGTCCAACTCCAACATGTTTTTTATTTCCTTCGCCACCGCCTCCCATCTAGCCTCAGGTATTCGGTAGGGTTTTACATTTACGAGGACCCCTGGTTCTGTAACTATGTCATGTTGTATGGCGGTGGTCAGTCCGGGTAAGGAAGAGAAAAACTTTCTAACAGCCACTAACATCTCTCTGTCCTTCCATGGTTTTAAGAGATTAACATGGTAGATTTGTTCCGGCTTCCTTTTCCCCAGCTGGTAAACCTTATAGTTTATCTCTCCTACTCTTCATAATCTCAAAGGGACCCTGCCACTTTGCTAGGAATTTACTTTCAACAATGGGGACTAGTACCATCACTCTGTCCCCGGGGTGGAAAGTTTGGGTCTTGGCACCCCAATAATAATCCCTCCTCTGAGCTTCCTGGGCTCAATCCATATATTCCAGGACAAGGGGCAGAACAGCTGCGATTCGATCCTGCATCCAGTAGATATGCTCTATGGTGCTTCTATTCGGGATGGCCTCTCCTTCCCATGTATCTTTTGCGACATCTAGCAGCCACCTGGGATGTCTACCATACAAGAGTTCAAATGGGGAATATCCCGTGGACACCTGTGGAGCCTCTCGTATGGCAAACATGAGATATGGTACCAGGAAATCCCAATTTCTTCCATCTTTATCAACCACCTTTTTCAACATACTTTTAAGGGTTTTGTTAAACCTTTCCACCAGACCGTCAGTTTGGGGGTGGTAAATAGAAGTACAGAGATTGTGTTCAATTTGTACAATTCTTTGGTAACTTTGGACATAAAGGGGGTGTCCTGATACATTAAGATCTCCTTTGGGATCCCCACCTGACTAAACACCTGGACCAACTCCTTAGCAATAGTCTTAGCGGAGGTGCTCCGCAAGTGGATGGCTTCAGGATAGCGTGTTGCACGTTCGAGTATGACCAGAATGTGCTGGTGGTCCCGAGCAGACTTTACCACTGGCCCCACCAGATCCATGCCAATTCTCTCAAATGGCACTTCAATGATGGGCAGTGGGACAAGGGGGCTACGCAAATGGTGTGACGGTGCAGTAATTTGAAACTCGGGACATGATTCACAATATTCCCTGGCCTCTGCATGCAACCCAGGCCAGAAGAACCTCTGGGTTATTCTCTCCTTGGTTTTCTCTATACCCAGATCCCCCCCCCCCCAATTACATGACCATGGGCCAGATCCAGCACCATCCTGCGGAAGGGTTTGGGAACCACTAGCTGTTTTACTTCATCCTCCCCGCATTTCACCACCTGGTACAACAAATTATTTTTAAGAGCCATTTAGGGAAAAGACATCCCCCAATTAGGGTCCACAGATTCCCCATCCATCACCTTCATGTTTTATCTGGCTCGAAGGAGAGTGATATCACGTAGTTGCTCTGTACAGAAGTCCTCTCTCCGGACCTCTTACTCAGGTACTACATTCGGTTCACTCCCACAGTCAGGGTCAAAGACATTTTCAGGGTCCTTAGCCACCAGCTGGGAGCTATCTTCCAGCTCCTCAGGCTCCCCGGCCATTACAGGAAAAGGAAGGTCTCCTTCTTCCTGCCACCAATCTCTCCCTTAGTTTGGCAAAAAGGGTCAGGTGAGAACTTCCGTGCCTCCTCAGCAGGGGGAGCACTTTCCTCCAGGCTCTCTGTGCCCTCCCTCAACCTCCAAAAATGGGGAAAATCCCTCCCCACTAGGGCTTCATGAAGCAGGGAAGGTACCACTCCCACTGAATAGGTCATTCTGCCAAAAGGAGTGTCAATCTTGACCAGTGCCATCTGGTAATCACGAGTGTCACCATGGATAAAAATGACCCGACAGTGCTAGGGTGTAACCTTGCCAGATTTACACAGCTGCTTTTGACCAACTTTATCACACTACCAGAGTCAAGCAGAGCAGTGATAGGTTTCCCATCAAAAGCAATCACACACATTTGCTTCTCTATCCAATTTGAACATGATGCTATACATGCGACCTGTGCAAAAAAAGAAATGCGTCTTTTCATATAAGCATTATCATATTGCATGGGTTCATCACTCAGGGAACAATTGACAGCAATATGTCCCAATGCAAGACATTGGAAGCACTGTATGTGTCTATACCCAGTCCTCTCAAGGGTCCCCAAGCCCTTCCTGTCTTCTTTGGCCAGTCTCCAGATCTAGAGCCCATAGTCTCTCTCACCACAGCGGTCTTATCAAACTTCCCAACACCCTTGACCCCTGGAACAGTCTTACCGAGTCCGCTGGGTGATCTTTCACTTCTGGGTACAGTGTAGTGGGGTGCGGACTGCTGCAACAAGTCCTCAGCAGCACTGTATCTCTCCACGAGAGATGGTTTGCCATTTTGGGGTCCCCATGAATGACCCACTTCCTCAAAGTAGCAGGGAGCGCACACACACATGCTCCACGATCTGAGGGCCTGGCAAAGTCTCTGGCTGTAACCACTCCCTCGTGAGATGGATCAAGTTAAACATTTGGGAGCGAGGGTGGCTGGCCCATGCGTAGGTCCACTGATGCACCCGTTGAGCCCGGACTGCCATGGTGATACCCAGGCATGCGAGTATCTCCGTTTTTACAGACTCATAGTCCTGGGCCTTATCGGGCTCTATATCAAAATAGGCTTTTTGGGGCTCACCTGTCAGAAAAGGTGCTAGAAGTCCCGACCATTGTCCTTTTTGCCATCCTTCTCGCACAGCAACTCTCTTGAAAGTCGTGAGGTACGCCTCCGCGTCATCCGCAGGTGTCATCTTCTGCAGATGGTAACTGGCACGGATCAACTTTTTTCCGCTGGCACAGGAGGTGTGGGCCCCTTCTTTAACTCTACGAGAGCCCCCACCAGCTGGCGGTTGATGTCCTGCTGGGCCTCATGTTGTCTGCGACTTTCTAACTACTGTGCTAGCAGCGGCTTGCGCGGCTTGGTGGTTGGTCTCCGATTTAGCCGCAATCAGCTGCAGCAAGGCCTTCAACATCTCCTCCATGTTGGAAAGTTGCCCACTGAGTCCAACACATGTGGGAGATTAGCTCTTTAAAATCTGGCAGGTTGCCAGGTTTATTGTAAAAGGTTTGCAGGATTAAACAAATAAAAACAGAAATCAAAACCTCGCTGTCTGGTGCTAAACTTAACAATCATGAAACCTCACTATACGGTGTGGGGCTGGCCCCGACACCCACAAAACATGAGCACAAAGCAAACCTTGTTTTGAGTCCAAAATAGCACACAGAGCTCTCTCCACTTTCCCCACTGACATCCAGGATTGAGCTCCAGTGAGATCTCTTCCTCATCATTAAATGCAGGTGGAGAGTGCTTTGGGTGGAGCAGAAAGTCTGGGCCGTAACCATCTCTGCTACGGTGGCTGGAAAAACTCGGGCTGGACTCTCTCTAGTCACCTCCAAGTGATTGAATGCGAGGCGACAAGTTATCGTCCGTCCATTATGGCGTCTCGCATAACGTCACACTATGAACAGGCCTGCAGCCCCAGAGTCTATTAGAGACTGTATCTTGATGGATGACTCAGGCCAAGAAAGGGTAACCGAAACCAGGGGCTTATCCTTCTGGATAACTGGGGACATAACAACACCACCTAAGGTCTGTCCCCTACAGGACCTCCTCAGGTGCAGGTGTTTCCCGGATGGGTAGGACAAGACTTCAAAAAGGGACCTGCTTGGCCACAATAAAGGCACAATCTCTCACAGGCTTGACTACAAAGGTCTGAGCCAAACGTACAGGAGGCTTCCACATGTGCTCCCTAAAGGATGGTCTCTCTTGGAGTCTGGAGTCAATGAGAATGGCAAACATGATCAACCTCTCCAGCTCAGTAGGTATGTCCCAGGCTGCTATCTCATCTTTGATGTTATCCGAGAGACCATGAGAAAAAGCAACCACGAGAGCTTCATTGTTCCAGGCAACCTCTGCTGCCAGATTCAATGGCGTAATCGACAACTGCTCTCGTACCCTGCTTGATTGACATGATGCTTTTGGCAGCGGTAGTGGAGCGTGCGGGAATGTCAAATATCCTTTTAAAGGAGGCCACAAACTCTGGGTGACTCTGGCCAATGGGTGTTTGCATCTCCCATAGAGGGTTTGCCCAGGCCAAGGCTCTGACAGAAAGCAAAGAAATCACAAAGCCTACTTTGCTTCTGTCCGTGGCGAACACCTGGGGCAGCATCTCAAAGTATATCCCAACCTGGTTGAGAAACCCTCTGCATTGAACTGGATCGCCCCCAAATCACTGGGGAAGCGGAGCAGAACCAGACATACCTCTTATAGAGGTAATATTTGAGGAGGGTGTCTGCACAGAGACTTGCACATCAGCAGGAGCAGCTTGCAACACAGGTTGTGCCAGAACCATAGGAGGAACCAAGTGAGCAGTGTGATTCTGATCCATGCGATGATCCTGCTCATCCAATCTGGAAAAAATATTACCAGCAAGTGGATTGTCTGCATCATCTGAATTCATGGCCCTCGCCAGGAACCATGAACCATGAATCAGACCAAGACAGAAGTGCAGTAAAATCACACTTTTTAATAAAAAGGTAAAATTATATAAACAGAGTAAACATGGTCAAAACATAGCCAGGGTTCAGTAACTAGAGCGGATAGTCAGAGCAAGCCAAGGAAACATGAGTTCAGAGATCAGCGATCATGCTCTGAGAAGGGAGAGCTGAGCCCAGCGCTGACAGTTCCTCTCTCCTGCACAATACTTGTTCAGCACAGGTGGTGAGACCTAGAAGGATGTTTACCAGGCCTCCTGACCATCTTGTTCGGCCTAACTAGCACATGTGGGATCTGGTGTAAATTTACCAGGCCTCCGGACCACCCTTTGTGGGCATGGGGTTGAGGTTCCCCTTGTGTAGAAAGTTGATTCGTTGGTGCTAGCTAGCCACGATGGACTACAACTCCCAGTCCATCAACACACTGTCCATGACACCAAGTCCCAGTCTCTTCCCCCACCTCTTCCAGACTGTCTTCCTCCCAATCTGCTTTGTGCATCTCCACTTCCCTGTTCTGTGTCACTCACCGACAACTGAGGTACTTTTCCTGGAGACCTCTCTACTGTAAAGTACACTCCTCCCACTGTCCTCTGCTTGCTCTCTCATGTGCCTCCTTCAGAATCTCCAACCTTCTGGATACACCTGAGCCCCAGGCCAAGGTCATCCCCCCAGACTGGGAGCTCCCACAAGGCCTTGACAGTCTCAGTACCTCATCCCCATCTCCAAACTTCCACCTGAACTTTCCTCCCACACTGGGCTGTCCCAGGATATTTGAGAAGGCCTGTTCCCTGCCAATCCAGATTGGGGATTGCTCAGGGCTTCCCAAATACCAAGCAGTTCCACCTCTTCTGCCCCACTCCCCTTTTCCATAATTTTCTGCAAAAGCAAGGAGGGGTCAACCAAAGGGTGTCACCACCTACAGTCACCAGCCACTCCCTGGACTACTTCCATGCCCAGAATGAAAACAATCAGGCCTGACCTAAATTTACCTACTCTAACACCAAAAATCCTGAACTAGTACTTACCTAATGTAGAGGGTGCTACAATAGCATCACAAGTGCAATATGCGTTTTTCACACATTCTTTGAATGCACACAAAATTGCATGCTTTTGCTCGTGTTCACTGAATGTGCAGATGTAAATGAAGCCTTCTAATCCTAAAAAATAAATAAATATATTGCAGCTTACCAGACCTTAATTGCAGTGGTTATAACTTAAGTTTATTCCTACCAGAAATCCACTGTCCTTGTAACTTACTATGCACTGAAGTACAATATAATAATAATGTTATTAGCCTACCCAGTTTCCTCTGTAGACTGTAAAATATCTCTCTTCTATGTTATGGAGATAAGGAGAGCGGGAAATGTTCGTAGATAAAATCAGGAGTGCAGCCTAACGTGATATTGCTATATAAACACAGTACAGTGAGTGGGATATGTCACCTAAGGACAGGATGTGTGCTACTGGCAGGATCAGCAGGTGAAAATAAGGAGAAAAACGATTAAAAACAGAAAACTAGTACAGCTACCATATCTAAAGAACTAAAGTTGCATTATATTCAATTTTGGGCTTCAAAATGTTTTAAAATTTAAAGCGTCAACCAATCAACTTCTAGGTTGTATGTTCAAAGCTTAAAAAGGTAAGTTCACCTTTACAGAAAATCTGTAACGTGACCTTACTCTAGACCCTCTCTCCATCCCCCTGGTCCCATTGTACCAGTGTCTCACGATCCCCCATTGTCAGGCACCAGGACGCCGCTTCATCAGTTGGGGGATTTGAAATCCCTGCGGTTTAACCTCCTATCCGTGCTTTTCAGCGTGTATGGACAAGAGGCAACTCAATCCATGTGACAGTACTGACCAATAAGAATCTGTCTAGCCTGTCCTGTCACCGTTGCAAGGAAAGGAGAAAAAGCCAGAAGGATTTCAAATCCCCGGGCTGGTGAAGCGGCATTCCGGTCCCTGACAGAGCAGGATCGCGGAACTACAGTACAGTGGGACCAGAGAGAATAGGGAGGGGGTCCCATGTAAGGTCAAAAGGTAAGCTTAAAAGGTAAGTTCACCTTTACTGAAAATCTGTAAGGTGACCTTACTCTAGACCCTCTCCCCATCCTCCCGGTCCCATTGTACCAGTGTCTCACGATCCCCCACTGTCAGGCACCGGGTACCACTTCACCCCTTCGGGGATTTGAAATGCCTGCAGCTTAACCTCCTATCCATACTTTTCAGCGTGTACGGACAAGAGGCATTTCAATCCATGTGACAGTGATAACCAATCAGAATCCGTCTAGCCTGTCTTGTCACCGTTGCAAGGAGAAGAGAAAAAGCCAGAAGGATTTCAAATCCCCAGACTGGTGAAGCGGCATTCCGGTCCCTGACAGAGCAGGATATTCTGTGTGCACCAGATTTAGTATAACTCTCCCCAAATATTTCTGCATGTTTCACCCCTTTGCTGGAGGTGTCTAAAGTATGAATGAATGCTTTTACACATTTTCTGTGACTCTCCTGACCTACAAGACTTTTGGTCGGCACTGAAAACAAACATCAAAACTCTGATAGTTGAAGAGGGATCACTGCACAAGTACTATTGCTTTAAACATAGATCCATGGGGGGTGCAGATATGTCAGAGCTATTAGATTATTATCGGGCAGCGCACCTGGATCAAATGAAACATTGGTTCCTTGAAGGAGAAACTCCCTTATGGGTGGAAATAGAAACTAATCTTACTCCAACCAGAGATCTCAGCACATTGCTACTGAGTGATCTGTGGTAACCCTGGGATCTTATATCTCTTCCTCTTCCCAAACAAGTCCCACTCAAAGTGTGGAGGCATCTCTCCAAACATCATGACTCCTTCGATCTACTACCCAACACTCCTCTCCCTCTGAATACTCTAGAGGCCATGATCCCCTTGTTAAATACCGACTCTCTTATTAAGTGTGGAATATATGATGTCCTTCAATTCTATGATAGCAATAAACTTAAAACTTTTGAAAGAAGAATTTTGCCTACTCCAAACATACATGTTCACCCTCACCCGTATACTACACTTCAAAATACCCCCTAGAGAGACTACTCACACATGCAAAAGCATGGAACTTCTATACATCCTTAGGACACAAAGCTAAGGGAATTTCTCTTTTCTATGGTATCTTACAAGATTAAAACAAGTTTTCCTGTTGCATCATGGCAGCATACATATGGGTTGTGACTCCACACCCACAACCTGATAATTCTGAATATATATAAAGTTAAAGAGCAGGCCCTGCCGCAGTATTCTCCTTTTTTTTCCTCACCTGATATGGATCAGCACCCCTTAACGCTTCGCGCCAGCCAGGTTTAGCCTCTCCTGGATGGAAGTCCTTGCCTGTACAGCCTCTAAATGAGCTAAATGGAAGGAATCCCACTCTGGTGGTCTCAGGGGTATGTTGTCTGGTCATCCACAAGCCTTAAATAGGCTTAAGAAGTTTGCAGCGGTCTCCATTTCTATCCTTTCCTTGTTTTGTTTGTTTGTTATTTTTTTCCCCATCTTGCTGTCTTTTTCTCTCTCTCTCACTTGCGGGGTTTCTGAGGTTTGTAGTCCCACGCGACCTCCCTGCAATCCCCAAGATGGCCCCTGAGCGTCCAGACGCTTCCGCGTATGCACGGGTGGAAGTAACGTCTCGAGGATCTCGCTTTGCCATCTTCCAATATGGCAGCGGGACATTCAACATGCAACTGCGCACGAGTGTGTCGTCATTTCCGCCGCAACGGCAGCACATTTAAAAGGACAGCAGTATGCTTGGCGATATGCCTCTGTTAGCAGAGTTCTATGCTCACCTGTCTGCCTCTCTTGACTGCATCCCTCTACTGGATCTCCACTGAGGTATCTTTTTTTGTTGTTTTGTCCCTTATCTTCAAGCACATCCTTGTGTTTATGGGATATCCTCCTTCTTTAACCAATTCCACACATATTGCAAATGGATCTCTATCTTTCATTATGGAGGCCACTGCCCAAGCAGACCATCATCAGTGCAATAGGTAAGGGGACGAACCTGGTAAGTAGTGAAGATTTGAAAAAGATAACATGCCACTAACGCTGTCTTGTTGGGGAGCCCCATCAGGTCCACAAAATCTTCAGCATCAAGGCCATCAGGCCATGCAAGAAGTCACTCAAGCAGCCATGGACGAAGCAACTCAGGCAACAGAAGGAGCCACTCAGGTCACAGAAGGAGCCACTCAGGTCACAGAAGGAGCCACTCAGGCTACAGAGGAAGCTGCTCTGGCCTCAGAAGCCGCTCAGATTGCAGAAAAAGCCGCTCTAGATCCCCCTCAAGACACCATCTCTCTTACCATAGAGGACCATACAGGATCTCCTTCATACAGGCCATCTTCAGCCAGCCACCACCCCCGATGATCCGCAAATGCTTGCTGGATCTGTGGGGACATGGCACTTCCAGATAAGCTGGCTTGTCGCAGGTGCTTTGAAGAAGCTACTAGAGATAAAGAGTCGGACGCCAGGGAAGTAACAGACATTATTAGAGAGTCTGTCAGAGAGTCAATCCTGCAAACAGTGGCACCAAAAGCAGACAGACCTGCGCAGAGTACTTCGGTGCCTGTGCCCAGTGTATCACAGGAAACAGATGACTCGTCTGGCAGCAAACAGCAAGAGAAAACAGCAGGTTTTTACTTCGCCCTCATTGAGCCATTTGTAAAATCTGTAAAAGAGGCAATTGCATGGGAAGAGTCTAAAGAGGCACCATGGAAAACAAAAAAGTATTTTCTGAATCTAAAGAAAGACCCAGAATAATTTCCATTTATTGATGAATTGGAAGATCTGGAAGAGTAGCAAAGACCAGAGAAGAAAACTAGTCTCAATAATAGACTACCAAACTTTACCCACTGAAAGAGCCCAGCGTGAATCCGGTAATGTCAGCTCCAGTGGTAGACGCATCACTTATGCGGTTGACCAGGCACGTAACTCTACCTATCGATGATGTTGTCACGTTTAGAGATGTCCTAGATTGGAAAATCGATCTTGACTATATAGGCAGGGCCTGCAGACCAGCCATTGCCTTAGCAGCTATGGGAAAAGCTATCTCCAGCTGGACATCTAATGTCAAGAAGTTGGTTTGAGAAGGGGCAGAACCTCAGAGAATTATTACAGCTCTACAGGAACTTAGTCTCACAGGAGATTTGTAGCAGAGGCTTCGGTAGACACCATTAGATCTTTTTCAAGGGCCATAGCATCTGTAATCGTCAGAGGAGCACTATGGCTGAAGCCTTGAACAGCGTATGCCGCATCAAAAACCAACTGATGTAAGATCCCATATGACGAGAAGAACCTCTTTCAGGCAAAACTAGATTCAGCCATATCTAAAGTTACTGGTGGAAAATAAGCCTAATTCCTTCAGACAGGAAGCCAAAGCATCTCCAAGGAAGTGAAACAGGTCATCTGGTGGTGGGCTCATATACGCAACCTCAAGAGTTACAAATGTATAGTGCCCCCCCCCCTGCAGGAAGTGGTCACATCAGATGCCAGCATGCGAGGATGAGGAGCCCACTACCAATCTCAGGCAGCCCAGGGTCTCTGGCCATTTCAAACTTGGGGCATGGTTTAGAATATTCTGGAATTAAGAGCATCCTTTCAGGCTCTTTTAGCCTTCAACCCTTCTCTGGGGGGCAAACATGTTCTGCTGCACATGGACAACAGGATGGCAGTAACCTACATAAACAGACAAGGGGGCACCAGAAGTTGTTCCCTTATTAGGGACGTTCACCCCATCATGGAATGGGCACAAATGAACTTAGCAGACCCGAGGGTGGCGTATATGCCAGGAGCCCCATACCAACTAGCGGACAATCTGAGCAGGAACCATATATCCAGCAACGAATGGTTTCTGAGCTAGCAGGCATTCTCTCTCATAAGCCAGACTTGGGGTATCCCAGAAATACAGTGCCTTGCGAAAGTATTCGGCCCCCTTTGAACTTTGCGACCTTTTGCCACATTTCAGACTTCAAACATAAAGATATAAAACTGTAATTTTTTGTGAAGAATCAACAACAAGTGGGACACAATCATGAAGTGGAACGTAATTTATTGGATATTTCAAATTTTTTTAACAAATAAAAAATGGAAAAATTGGGCGTGCAAAATTATTCAGCCCCCTTAAGTTAATACTTTGTAGCGACACCTTTTGCTGCGATTACAGCTGTAAGTCGCTTGGGGTATGTCTCTATCAGTTTTTTGAATTCCCCCGACTTATTAAAACGTGCGGGTTAAAAAGGTAAAAAATAAACAATTTTTTTAAACTTTATAGGTTATTTAATGCAAGGTGAAGTACTAACACAGGGTGAACAACAACTAAGAAGTGTTTTTTAATGTCAAAATATAGAAATACAAACTTCAGACTTTACACCGTTTTCCAGCGTTTCAAGTTTCCCCCGGCTTATGAAAGCGTTCCGTGACATAAAGACCCTATGGGGTTCAGACCGAATACTCTCTCTTACGGACGATCGAGTCTTTGGTAAGCAACGACCTATATACCAAGGACGAGTCTAACAGGCGATCAACCATACC
>BLSH010458522.1:129401-146276 GCA_018402905.1 Glandirana rugosa | reverse complement strand
TGGAACCGGGCTCCTACCGTCCCATTTCCCTCCTAAACCTTGACACCAAAATACTTTCTAAAATAGTAGCAAACAGACTGGCAGCAATAATTCCTGACATCATTCACCCCGCACAGTCAGGATTTGTCAAAGGCTGAACCGCATCTTTAAACATCAGAAAAGTAATGACTATCCTTGAAGATGCTGCTACGCACCCGCAACTGGAAAGAGCCATCATCACATTAGATGTGGAAAAGGCCTTTGACAATGTAAACTTTGACTGGTTATTCATGGTTTTGGACAGGTTAGACTTCAAAGGACCCTTTATACATCTAATAAAACAGATGTACGCCCTTCCATCTGCCAAGTTAATCCTAGCTGGCCAAATGAGCAAAGACTCTTCAAGGGGACAAGGCAAGGGTGCCCACTCTCACCCCTGCTATTCAATATAGCCCTCGAACCACTATCCAGGCATCTGCTTTACAAAGCCCCCCTCCATGGTGTAAAAGTGGGGTCAGAAGAGCTACGCACAGCCCTGTTCGCGAACGATGTGCTGATATTCTCAGCACACCCCTTGAAGGATCTTCTCACCATAAAGGAGGTCTTTGAGAAATTCAAGGCCTGTTCGGGGCTCCCTATAAATTATGGAAAAGCGAGGTCTTACTATTAGGCCCCCACAGAAGCCCAAAATGGTTCTCAGACTCGCCCTTTATATTAGCTAATTCCCATATTACCTACCTGGGTATCAAAATTGGAAAAACACCGGCCTCCCTATACACTTTAAATTACCCTCCCCTTATAGATAAGATAAACAGAGAACTTACCAGCTGGATGGATCTCCCGCTCTCACTCCTGGGGAGGTGTCACCTGATTAAAATGGTCAGTTTCGCCAGGCTGCTATACCCAATGCAGACAGTACCCTTGCTTTTAAAGCACAAAGATGTCAAAACTCTCAATAGCATCTTTATCAAATTTATCTGGCAAAATAAAAGAGCTCGAATTGCGCTGAAATCCCTTTACCTCCCCAGGAGTGATGGTGGTGCCAATCTACCAAATATACGTATGTATAACTTAGCATGTTTATTGAGAATAGGTCTGGATTGGATCACCAAAGCCTCTAAATATTCAAACTATCACTTGGAGGCGACCATGGTACACCCCTATTCACTGTCGGCACTCTTACATACTCGGTGGAAATCCCTGGCTCCCCCACTACAACACAATCTTCTTTTGAGAGACACAGCCATAGCCTGGAGAGAATCTCGTAAACTTTTGGCCTTATCCCCCCTTATCTCTGGACACCTACCAATACAAGGTCACCCAACTTTCACCCCTGGATGGACTCATAAAGTCTTTCACAAATGGAAGGAAAAAGGCATAATCACCTTTGCGGACATTTGTGACTCCACGAAAGGATCTCTCTTACCCTTCCAAACCGTTGCCCAAAGATTTGACCTGCCTCAATCACATATGCACAACTACAACCAGTGCAGCAGTTTTCTCAAATCCCTCGGCATAGATGGTCCCAACAGATTTAGACTTTCCTTCATTGACCATCTGATAACCCAGCAATCCTACTCAATCTCTGAAATCTACAAGCCTTTTAGGGGTGGCAGCCTGCTCCCAACTTATTAACTCAAAAAAAAACAACTGGTCTAAGGAATTCCTAATAGAAAACCTGGGCGATAAGATTCTGGAAGGATACAATCTAGTCCTCAGCCTCACCCCCAGCGAACTATGGAGAGAGACTCAATTGAAAATCATGCACAGGGCCTACCTACCATACCTTCGAGACAAAACTTCTCCTAAATCGGCGGTCTGCCCTAAATGCTCTCAATCTCTCCTGTCCCTGGCCCACAGGTTTTGGCACTGTCAGTATATTTCATCCTACTGGGATCAAGTGCTGTCCTACATCTTGGACATTACTTCAATAAAACTACCTAAGGACCCTATACTACTCCTGTTTGGCTACTGGGACGAACTCTCTCTGACAAGCCACGCTCAAGGTCAGCACATCTCTCAAAAGCAGTGGATACTACATACACTGTTAGCTGCAAGGAAAAATATCCTGAAAAACTGGATCCATCAGTCCTCACCTTCACTCTCTCAACTTCAGAGAGATCGTCTCTCACTGCTATACAAAGAAAGACTCTCAGAGGACTTTCATCTTCCCTCCACAAATAAGAAATTCCTCAGGAAATGGCAATCCTACATATCTAAAACCATTCCCTTAGAAAAAAGGGAGTCTCTAATCAACCGCCCTGTCAACTACCATGAAAACCTTAAACAGCTATATGGATATTGAAGCCCCAACATATCAGTTTGCCCCCCTTTGGATTGGGTTGTTTTTTTTTCTCTTTTTTACCTGTTCGCCTTATAATAAGTTATACCCTATCTTCATTGTATCCTTTAAGGTTCACTTGTCAATGTAAACATGGGGTAACAATTAATCCATTAAGGTTTAGCTACCTCCTGAGAGATCCATCCAGCCACCCTCCTCTTGTACAGGTTCATTAACAGCCCACCATTCCTACCACAATATACCCGCGGTAGCTTCCCCACCCCATTTTGACGCCCACTCTCATCATATAGACGTTATGAGTGAAGATGACAAGGGACATCACCTCACTATCTACAGGTCCTTGGCAGCCTCCCCCTCCCCCTCCCCCTACATTTCCTTCCTCCTCTTCTCCCCGCCCCCACACCCCTCCTGTTTATCTTTAAAGTTTTCTATGCCATACTCATACATATCCTATGCATCAAATCCGAAATTCAGCTAAAACTGATCTCCTTTAATATACGAGCTCTTAATATGGCTGACTTAAATATGTGTTGTATTCTTATTGTATTATCAAATGCTTTATTACCAGCTTTCAAAACACTGAAACGTGTTTTTGTATCTTCAGTTGATTCAATAAAATTTTTTTGAAAAAAAAAAAAACATGGCTTTAGACACGCTTTGTTAAAGTTCTCTGAATGCCAGTAAAAGCCTCTGTCACTAAATAAAATGGTTAGCTTACAGTCCTGTTTATACCTTGCTTTTGCTTGGTGCTTCGATGAGGCTTCGGTGAGGCTTTGTGGGGCTTTGATGAGGCTTTGTGGGGCTTTGGTGGGACTTCAAGCGAGCTTTGCCATAGACTTCTATGGAGGCTTTGAAGCACCACTAGAGTTACATGGGGTATAATTTTTGAAGCGAAGCCAAAGCAAAGCAAGTGTAAACAGGACTGTAACCATTTTATTTAGTGACAGGAGCTTTAACAAAGCGTGTACGAAGCCTCGTTGAAGCAAGTGTAAACAAGCCATTAATATGCGTTGAAGCCGAAGCAAGTGTAAATGAGCCCTTAATAAAATGGAATCGCCCAAACTTATGTGGTAATGGAGATTAGGCATTCACCTGTTTTCAGCATACAGCTGAGTACAATGCAAGCTTTCAGTAGGTGATACCATCTGTGGGATTTGAACCCATCGCCTAAGCCTTCCAAGGTAGCAGTGCAGACCACTACCCTACTGAGCTGAGCACAATCATGCAAAGAAAATACATTTACTAATATTGGATTCTTGTAATTCTATACAATAATGTTTTGCATTTGAGGCAATAATATTATGGGAACAACCATGCCCATGCTGATGTGGCATTGGCTATTAGGCATTTGCCTATTGCAGGGAAAAAAAAATTAATAAAAATTCTAGCGAAGATGCAAATTCCATTAAAGTTTATGTGACGCGAACATGAAAAATCCAAAGTCCTCATTTTAAAGGCTTATATGCAAGTTATTGCCATAAAAAGTGTATGGGGACCTAGGTACTGCCCTAAGGGACATGTATCAATGCAAAAAATGTTTTTAAAATGGTCGTTTTTAAAGGAGCAGTGATTTTAATGATGCTTAACGTGAAACAATAAAAATGAAATATTCCTTTAAATATCGTGCCTGGGGGGTCCCCTTGGTCTGCCTGTAAAGTGGCACATCTGTAAAATGTATAGAACATGCCACAGCAATAATTACATGGGGGTGGGTGCTTTGGGGCAGGGGAGGCTCTGCGCCCCCCATCCCAAAGCACCTTGGCACCATGTTGATGGGGACAAGGGCCTCTTCCCAACAACTCTGGGCTGTGGTTTTTGGGGTCTGCGGGTAGGGGGCTTGGAAACCCCTTTTGACAAGGGGGCCCCAGATGCCGGCCCCCCTATGTGAATAGGTATCGGGTACATCATACCCCTACCCATTCACCAAAAAAAGTGTCAAAATGTAAAAACCACAAGAGACAGTTTTTGACAATTCTTTTATTAAAAAAGAAAACAAAAGTGTCCCGTGATGTACATCTGCTGTCCGTCATGCCACCTGATGGACCCGAAAAATAGAAAAAACAAAACAACTCCGCTTTGACAGCTGTTATATAGGCAAGGGCGGGGCCACCCGGTGACATAATTTGGTGACTCCGCCCCTTCTGACCGCATGTGACATCAGAAGGGGCGGAGTCACCCGGTTACTTCTCCGGGTGGCCCCTTGATCCGGGTGGCACTGACAGCGCGCATTCGCACCCAAAACCCGTCACATAAAGCGTATTTATACGTGATTCTGCACAGCACAGCTGCCCTGTAGCAGTAAATACACTATAGGGCGGTCAGCAAGCGGTTAATAAAGACTGGGTTTTTCATTTTTTGCTAAATAAACAAAAAAAGACCAACATTTTTGAAAAAAAGTTTTTTTTTTTGTTTCTGTAATAAAATTTTGCAAATAAATAACCTTTCTTCATAAATATAGGACGACATTTATTCTGCTACATTTCCTTGTATGTAATAGAGTCTACAAACTATGGTATATATCTGAAAATTGATCAATCCTGATGTACTGACAGCCTATCACAATTCTTAAGGCTCGAAAACGCCAGGGCAGAACAAATATCCCCCAAATTACCCCTTTTTTTAATAAAGTAGACAGTTAAGGTATTTAGTAAGAGGGATGGTGACTTTTTTGAAGTTGAATTTTTTTTCACAATGTTTTGGAAAATTAAGAAATTAAAAAAAAAAATGTTTTTTTCTAATTTTTTTTTTAACATACTGTCAGCAGTGCAGTACAGCATCATCATATAACTGGTCTGGCAGTGATCAGGGACACTGACTGATAACAGTATGTAAGAGATTTAAAAAAATGTAATAACTTTTTTCATTTTTTTTTTATTATTTCTACATTTTATTGTTTTTTACATTTTTTTAACACACTGTGGTCAGAGCAATACCATGTTACCATGGTAACACTGTACTACTCTGAAGATTTTTTTTTTACACATTATGATTGCTAATACCAGTGAATTTCATTGGTATAAGCAAGCATTTTTACTGAATGAAACTGATTGATTCAGTGTCTTCTGTTGTGATTAGCTGTGATTGGCCCTCTCTGTACCATGTGATCGCTGTGACCAATCATAGCTAGCAACACAACTGTATACAATGGATGGAATTAAAGGGAGCCATATAATTGTCATGTGATCTGCTGGTATAGTGATCAGTCACCAGATGTGTCATATGATGTCCACTCCGAAGGAGGAAAGTCCTGCCTGGCCATAAATCTGCTATAGGCCAGGCAGGAAAGTGTTAAACTAAGGCAGGTAGGGCAAAACTGAGCACCAAAACGTGGACACCACAAGTAACAATTTAAACAGCCTATTAATTGGCGTGGCCGGAACAGGCATGTGAGAGGACGCATCTTTCACAGCTCCTGCTAAAGATCCGTAATTGATCCTTCCCCAGCCGCAATACCGTTTCTCAACTTGGCCACCCTACGGGCTTGTGGACCGGAGCACACCGTGGACCAGATACCGGCGGTGCAAACGCGCAGCATGACCCGTTCTAAAGATGGCGCCGGACCCGATCCCCAGGCAGGGCAGCCACGAGGCTCGGAGAAAGTAAAGGAACTAGGACCTAAGCCCCCCAGAACGCCTAGAAATGCCAGTAAGGATCCCCCTAGAGACATCCTATATTATGCCCAGAAGCTGGGGACAGTGGGGACCACGGAGGGGAGAGGTGGCACTGGGCAGATCAAGACGACCAGACGTTTACAACGCCATCGACTGTACAGGCTATCGTTCATGCACAGCCTAGGCAGGACGTTGACATGCTGGAGGTTGAGCAACCAACGCTGGCAGACGTTCTCAAAGCTGTACACACATGCACAGCCTCGGTAGATGGCATGAAAGAACAGCTGGGGGGGCTGCGGGAAGAGGTGGCTTTTATGAGACAGGACATGCAAAAGATCCGAGAACGCACCACAGCAGTTGAAAGCAGGGTCAGTGAAATGGAAGATCAGATGCCCCCATTGCTCTGCGACACACGATCGGCCCTACAACTAGCAAGGGAGGCGAACGATCGTGTGGAAGATATGGAGATATGTGGGATTGCCGGAGAAGGTGGAAGGCAAAGACCCCACCACTTTTGTAGAGAACTGGCTTCGAGAGATGTTTGGAAAGGAAGCCTTTTCTCCTCAGTTTGCCGTAGAAAGGGCACACAGAGTACCAGCCCGACCACCAGCACCAGGGAACCCTCCCAGATCCATGTTGGCGAAATTGCTGCATTACAGGGACCGTGAAGTGGTCCTCCGACAGGCGCGGGAGAGAGAGAATGTCACCTACAATGGAGCCAGGGTCTCCTTCTATCCGGACTTTTCGGTGGAGGTGCTGAGGCGCCGCGCCAAATTAACAGATGTCAAAAGGCGCTTGCACCTCCTACAGCTGCCGTATGCTATGCTCTACCCAGCGAAACTTAGGGTGACGGTGCAGGGGAGATCACAGTTCTTTGAATCCTCCAAAGAGGCGGCAACCTGGCTAGATCACAACGAACAGGCCATTAGGCGCAGGAATGAGGAACCAAGAGATGATTGACTGGCTGGCTTTGGATGACTGCATCAGATTCACATATTACCTACTGATTAAGCAAATAAGTTCTCAGGCTGGGGAACTAAGATATGACAGTGATGAAAGCGAGCTTGCAAGTATTACACTGAATACATGCTATGCACTTGGAAATTTTGGGACTTAACAAAGTTAAACAAGTCTCTACCTGTTGAGGATGCCCGGTTGGCTCCTGATGTTCAGTTACCAGATGACTGTGTACACTTCAAGGCTACAGACCACCACCCCGCGCCTGGGGATACATACAAGACCTCTGCCTGTGGAACAGCAAAATTGGAAATCCCACTGTGCTGTGGGGTTCTCTGCCCAAACATAACGACATGTCTGAACTGGTTGCACTGGAGACTGAACACCAATCCCTGATTTACACGTGGAAATGGTCCATTCTTGAGGGGGCTGGCTGCTCCCAGATGTCCACTACTTCGGCGGTGTCCTGTCCCTTCCTGCCACTGTTGATGTACCTCTCTTTTCAATGGCCACTGTACCAGTAGTTTCATGGAACATTAGAGGGCTGCATTCACCCCTCAAACGAACTATGATTAATATGTGCCTCAAGAAACACCATCCTGCCATCATATGCCTCCAAGAGACTCATTTGACTACTGACTCTGTGAGATGCATTGGGTACAGGTGGGTGGGGCGGGACTACCATTCGATGCATACAAACTTTTCTAGGGGAGTAAGTGTTATGATACATGCTGCCCTGGATTTCCAGGAAATTGACAAACTGATTGACTCGGAGGGGAGGTATGTCTTTCTGCACTGTAGACTAGGTACTCTGATATGTGTATTGGCTTGCGTGTACATCCCACCGCCCTTTGCGGCGGAGGTGCTACGACTTCTCATATCCTTTTTGGATGGGAGGCCGGGAGTGCAGCTGCTTGCAGTGGGAGATTTTAACTGCTGCCTAGACAGGGCCTTGGATAGGCATCCAGCCCAGCAACCCTCAACCCTCCCCAGGGGGATGCCCCTGGCGAGGTTGTTACAAGCAGTAGGGTGGGAGGATGTCTGGAGGATAAGGAACCCAACAGCTAGGCAATTCTCCTGCTTTTCTAAAACGCATGGTACCTTATCTCGGATTGATCTTGTGGTGGGCACCTCAACCATACTCCCGTATATCTCAGGGGTTGAGTACGGACCCCGCAGTGTGTCTGATCATGCTCCCCTGGTGGTGCAGGTACAAGCCACGCCGCCAATCCGTCTGGCGCACGCGCCTTGGAAATTTAACGTGTTTTGGCTGAAATTGTTCCATACACATGAAGAGATTGAACGGAGGGTGTGAGAGTACTTTGCTTCCCGAGATCCATCCGAGTCCAGCGTGCTGCAGTGGGAGGCTTTCAAGTCTCTTTGAAGGGTATACTGGTGGAGGAGATCAATAAGGTTAAGGCAGCCTCCTCGGGACTTAGGGAGAAGGTGGAGGCTCAGGCCCGGGTATTAGAGCAGCGGTACATTGACAACCCCAGTGACTCGACTAGGGAGGCGTGGCAATCAGCACAGAATGCCTATGAAAATTTGCTCTCCTCCTCAGCCGAGAAAAAGCGATTCTTTTGCAGGCAAACATTTTTCGAGGAAGGGGAAAAGACAGGCAGGATGTTGGCCCGTATTGCTTCTACTCAGCAGACATCCCCAGTGATAGGGGCGATTAGGGCTCAGACGGGGGAGTTGGTGAACTCTCCGGAACAGATAGTCCGGGAGCTGGCCGGCTTCTATGAGTCTCTGTATCTCCCAGGCACTTCTTACGACCTGGGAGATCTGGAACATTATCTTAACGGCTTAGAATTCCCTAGACTGTCAGCAGCACAAATTAAATGGTTGGAGGCCCCATTGACAGTGGAAGAGCTTCAGGAGGAGGTGGGTACGTTTCCCAACAGTAAGGCTCCAGGGGAGGACGGCTTGCCCATGGAAATTTACAAACAATACTCTGAATCCCTGCTCCCTCGCCTTCTGCGGGTCTTTAATGAGTCGCTGGAGGCAGGAGAGCTACCTCCCTCCATGTCACGGGCCAATATTATTCTGCTCCTGAAGGCGGGTAAGGATCCGGTGGACCCCGGATCCTATCGGCCTATTTCGCTTCTACAAAGCGATGTGAAAATCCTGGCCAAGGTCCTGGCCATTCGTTTAAATGGGGTCATAGCATCTGTGGTTCACTCGGATCAGGCAGGATTCATGCCCAACAAGTCAACAGCGATCAATTTAAGAAGACTCTTCCTGAATATGCAATCCCCGGCGGATAATGTGGGAGGCAGGGCTTTACTGTCGCTTGACGCCGCTAAGGCTTTTGATAGCGTAGATTGGGAGTACTTATGGGCTGTGCTTGAGTGCTTTGGTATAGGCCCCAGATTTAAACTGCTATACGCCCGACCCCAGGCTGCCATTAGAGCCTTTCAGTAAGATATCGCATAGCTTTGCTCTGAAGAGGGGAACCAGGCAGGGGTGCCCACTTTCACCCCTCCTGTTTGCCTTGGCCATTGAGCCCCTGGCGATCAGGATCAGGTCTCATGAGGAGATTGTGGGTTTTAAATATGGGGGGAGGCAAGAGAAAGTGCTACTTTATGCCGATGATACCCTTCTCCTCTTGGGTGACACGGATACCTCGTTGCAGGCAGCTATGGCCACTATTGTAGAATTTGGTACCTTCTCGGGTCTACTCATTAACTGGTCGAAATCAGCCCTATTATTGATAGATGGTGATGAGACACAGCAGATAATGCCCTCCTGCCCTATACCACTCACACAATCCTTTAAGTATCTTGGGATACAGATAACGAAATGCCCCAGAGATTTTTGTAAGCTAAACATATTTCCCCTCCTTCAAAGATTTAGAGACCGTATTAGAACATGGCGCTCCTTGCGCATATCGATAGCCGGACGGGTTAATCTTATAAAAATGATTCTTATGCCACAGCTACTCTACTTCTTACATAACACGCCTATGGTAATACCCCTGAAAGTCTTTAGGATAGTGAATTGCATTTTCCGAGCCCTTATTTGGAGAGAGGGTGTCCCGCGAATAAAGCTGGAGCACCTGCAGAGACCCAAGGATGAGGGAGGGCTGGCACTCCCAAATCCATGGCTCTATTATATAGCGGCACAGCTGCAACACCTTATAGGGGCCACGGGAGAGGGAGGTGTGAAGGGGTCAACAGCCACGGTAATGTTATACACGGTCCAAAGGGATTCTATTCCCTATGCGCTTGAGGCACAGGCCTTTGGCCTGCCAAACAAAAGATACCCAACGTATAACCTAATTCAAAAAATATGGAACAAGACCAAATACTTACAGGGAGCGACTGGGTTTACCACTTTTAGCCCCATATGGAATAATGATTCATACCTGGAACTGGCTAAACTGCAGATGGGCCCTAGATGGATTAAACATGGAGTGACACACTTTAAACATATATTTAAAAATGGAAGATTAATACCCTTTACTTAATTACAGGCCACATTCAAACTACCGGCCAGTATGTATGGCTATTTACAGCTGCATCATGCGGTGAGGGCGCAGAGCGGGTCCTCGGAGTGCCACTTGTCCCCGTCCCGCTGTTCGACCTCATTGAGGGGGCTGCTACCTCTAAGGGCTTTATATCGCAGGGGTACGCCATACTACTTCGGTCCTTTTTGGGTGGGCACCCCCTGGTGGTGATGGAGCGATGGGAGGAGGACATAGGTCCCCTAGATGGAGATCAGTGGGAGGAGGCTTTTCAGGCGGTGGTTACTTGCTCGCTGAATGTGTCCCAGAGGCTATCACAAATATTCATCCTACTGAGAGTACATTATACACCCCATAAACTACACCGGATGGGTCTGAGGGCGGATGCTAATTGTACAAGATGCAAGAGAGACCATGGGGATCTGATCCACTTAGTTTGGAGATGTCCGAAACTGCACCGCTATTGGGCGGGAATTGTGCGACAAATTCAAGTAAACCTTAGACTAGACCCTAAAGCCTGCATTCTAGGTATACTGGAAGAATACGAGTGGGAGGCGGATGTCAGAGAGGCTATCCATAGAGCCCTGTTTCAAGCCCGTAAGCAGATCTTAGTACGATGGAGGGAAGAGAGCCCACCCACGGTCAGGGAGTGGGAGGCAAAGAGGGGGGACCAACTCCGACTGGAAAAGCTCATATACCTGCACAGGGGAACGGGACATAAGTTTGAGAGGCTATGGGCTCCGTGGCTGGAGTCACCGGGGCTCGCCCCGGGGGATTTGGTCATGGACAGGTTGTTGCGGATGTGAGCTGGACCACAGCGTGGGCTATATGGTCCTTAGGACCTCCAATACGAGAACAGTTTTCTCCAGGTGGGGTAGAGGGGTAAAGGGCGGAAGCCCTCAGTGTGGTGTCTTAAAAGTGATATATGTGATCAATATTTGATGTTGTGTTTATATATGACGAAATGTATATGAGAGCAGGATGTGGCCTGTGATTGCCTACTACAATGTTGATACCTGTGGAATGTCATCTGTGTTTTTGTGTCTGTACAGCTACCAATAAACAGTTTTGTTGGATAAAAAAAACAACCTAGTAATTGGATGACCAACTTGTTGTAACAAGTTTGTTACGTACCAGGTAGAGAGCCTGACAGCAGGGGATGGCCTCTCCTACGACCCCAGTTCGTGGGACCGCTGGGGTTGAGACAGCGGCCATAAGAGCATGGTGAGGTATGAGTGTCTGTGGTAGTCCAGTGGTGTTCGCCAGCAGGAGATCAGTGGGGTCACTGGAGGTGGAGATGACCTGTGGATGGTAAGGTGCAGTTAGATGGAAGCTACTCAGTTGAGCTAGGAAGCTTGCAGAGCTGGAGGCCACTGACGTCTGGATGGCAACAGACACAGGAGCGGAGTCAGGTGGAAGCAGGTTCAGCAACGGGCTGAACAGTACAGAGGAGCAGACAGAAGAGTGGTCGAGACAAGCCAGGATTGGGTACAGGCAGATAACAGGAGAGTCATAGACAAGCTGGGTCGGTAACAAATTCAGAGCAGGATATCAGGTTTCAGATTAACACGGGTAACGCTGTAGATCAGACAGCACCCGTCTGGTGCATCAGCAGGGTTTAAATGGCTGAGTTTGGCGCCAAGATTCACGCATGCACAAAGGCGCGCACACACGCCGTTGGGCGCCAGAAAGCATGGAAATACTGCTGACAAGTCCTTCCTGAGAAGAGCTGCGCAGGCGGGCTTCCTGACAAAGTTGTTCCAAAAATTGGCATACATAAGCCCAAGGCTATAGCTGCATCTAAAAAACGTGTAAATATTTAAGGTACTTATATAGCGCTGTCAATTTATGCAGTGCTTTACATATATAGTACATTCACATCAGTCCCTACCCTCAAGGAGCTTACAGTCTAAGGTCCCTAACTCACACTCATACATATACTAGGGCCAATTTAGACAGGATCTAATTTACCTACCAGCATGTCGTTGGATTGTGGGAGGAAACTGGAGGAAACCCACGCAGGCACAGGGAGCACATGCAAACTCCAGCCAGGTAGTGTCGTGGTTGGGATTCAAACCAGCAGCCCTTTTTCTGCCAGGCAAAAGTGCTATCCACTACACCACTGTATTCTAATACATAGAATAAGAATGCTGGGCCGTTACGCCTCCTAAATATACATCATATCTAAAACAAAAGCCATTGTTGAAGCATTATAATCTTACCTAATCAATATGGGCAATATTTAATAAGAGAAATAAGAGACACAGCAGATGGATCAAACACCCCAATCCAAGATCATACCGGGGGAGGTAATGGGAGAGCAAGCACTAAGAAACAACAAGAGTATATAGAATACCAATGGACAGATGCTACAACAGCTAGGTAAAGGTAGTCAAAATAAGGCTGATAATTGCACAATGTATACCTGAAAGAGGGTGCCAGGACATGAACCCCCACCGCCACAACAAACTGGGAGTGGAATGTGACTCCCTAAATCTGCTGCAACCCTGCAATGGCCAGCCGGCTCGTTGGCTTGCAGATGACTTCACCAGACCCGATCCCTAATGGCGCATGCGTCGAAAATGAAATAACATATAAAACATTTCTATAAATTAGGTGTTTTTGATTGGAGTTTAGCCACTGGAGTGGCTAAAGTTTACACAACCAGTCTGCACACCTCTAAACATAGACCACATTTAATTTGGGGTCTCTACTGTTGGTAAGAGGCTGTGTGTGTGATAGGATGAAGGGAGTCATGGGTGAATACATAAATGTTTGTGGATGGTCTTTTTTCGTTTGGTGTCAAATTCAATGGATTCTGATGAACTTAATGCAATGCACACACTATTGGCTATGATGGACACTATTAATTAACCTTTGTAAGCATCACCTCTGACTTGATGACGTATTACATTTGTTACTTAATTGATTGTCTGCGTAATATTTTGACATTTGCTACAATTGTTCTTTTGTTTTTTCGGCACAACAGGTTTTGAACAGTCATAGCAACATTTATATATTTACAGTATGTTTTCTGAGTGAAGCTGGAGTATTGGTTTTATTTGAGCACTTGTCCGGGGTTCTGGTAATTTTAACGAAAGTTTTGAAAATTACTGTAAAAAAGTCCAGGAAGGTCCTAGAGGTCTGTAAAAGGCAGGATGCCTTTAGCCAATCACTGCACAGCAGTCTCAATCCACGCCCCACACTATATAAAGCCGCTTGTACAGCGGCTCTATGATAGTGTGTTGGCGTTGCTTGTTAGAGAGAGAGCATAGGTTCCTGTATACAGGCAGTTATAGCTAGATGAAAAAAAAATTGTTAAAAATATAGACAAAAAATAGATAGCTAACTAGTTAGAGTTGTACGGACACCTGGATGTTCGGGTTCGGCGGGTTCGGCCGAACTTCGCGAAAAAGTTTGGGTTCGGCACCGAACTTGACCCGAACTTGACCTCGGACCCGAACCCCATTGAAATTAATGGTGACCCGAACATTTGGGCACAAAATGGCTGTAAAAATGGCTGTAAAAAAGTCCCTGGAAAGGGCTAGAGGGCTGCAAAAGGAAGCAAAATGGGGGTAAGAGTAGGACAAGTGCCCTGCAAACAAATGTGAAAAATAACTTAAAATCACATAAAAAAAATAAAAATTGGAGGAGGAGATGGATATGGAGTAGGAGCCTAGAGGTTGAGGAGGCGCTGACCATGGCAGTGTAGGTGGAAGTGGCGTTGGAGGAGGAGGAGGTAGCCAACACTGTTTTAAGTTTGTTTGTTTTTTTTTCTAATTGGGGTAGCCTCCAAAATATTGAGACACATTAAAAAAAACAAGTATACCAATGGCTGTGTGAGGCAGGTCTAAATGTCTATTCTGCTCAAGGTACAGACAAGTCTTGTGAGATCCATGCCTGGTTCATTTTAATAAACAGAAAAGGAAAACAAGTGCGCCTCTAAGTGCAATAGTTTAGTAAAAAACAGCATTTATTAAAACAAATAAAAACTACTCACAATGGTAGTATTCTGGTGAGCGTTGCAGTTGTAAGCCACTGCTGGCTGTGTGGAAGTCCTGAGGGATGAACTCCTGGGATGGGGATGGGGCTGCCCGGTGGTGGTGTTGTGGGAAGGAAGCGTCGGTGGCTCCCGGCGTCTCCTCCTTCCAGCCACTCGTGGAAGATCCGTTCTTTCTAATCCGATTGTTCCTGGCAGTCTGTTTGCCTCTCATCCAGTATACAGCAGGAGTGATTGTGATCCGGCGACGCGTTGCGGGGCTCCGCCCCTTCTTCATGCCGTGTGGTTGCCATGATAGAACAGGGAGAATTTATGGGCAAAAAATGGGAGGAGTGTGGTCTAGGACCACGCTTACTCATTCATAATTTTAACCCTGTGCAGGCATGAGTTAGGCTGGTAGTGATATAACATAGTCCCGAATAGACAAAAAGGACCGCTGGCTTACACTGAATACAAATGATGAACCAGATACTTATACATAAAACAAATGCTTATACATAAAATGGATGGGTGTAAGATAGTAGTTGTAGACAACAATACAAAAAATGGTGGACTTAACAGGGGAAGGGGGGGGCGGGGTGGGGAAGGACTACAAGGGGAAGGGGGTGGGGGTGGAGGAGTGGGAGGGGGGACGGGGGATGGGGGGGCGAGGGAATTGGGGGAGGGCATGCGGGAAGGATGTGGTATTGAGCACATCATGCCATTTTGGTTAGTATATGTACATATTAAACATATTAAACATATTTTGACATGTTTAGGCACTATCAGGACATCATGAGGCACCATGAATAACAATATACAGTACCCGGTGAACCTATACATCTACAGGGCCTGTACTTGTGGGCAGAGCAGAGTGATAGTTAACCATCTAGATCCTGTCATTTTGGGAGTGTCTGAGGCTGGTACTGACAGTATGAGTTCGAAATATTATGATAATGCCGCATAGTTATATGGACTACCAACCAACAGCAGGAAACTCATATCTACACTTCCAGAGTTGCCATCATCCGAGGTGGATTAAGAACATCCCCAAGAGTCAATTCTGCAGGCTGAGGAGGAACTGCACAGAGGACAGTGACTACCACCACCTGAGCCATTCACTGACTGAAAAGTTCATTCAAAAGGGATTTCCGCCTGAGCTGGTACAGCAAGCTCACCTCCAATGTGCCTCCCACCCATCCACCATCACCCACACCAATTCCAAACAGGACACACATTCCATCCGATTCACCACCCAGTTTCACAACCAATACAGGAAAATGGAAGGAGTCATCAAGAAACATTGGTCTATACTACTTGAAGACCCACACCTAAAAACCATCCTGCCCCCCCCCCCGCCCCAACTTCACCTACCGGAAAGCCAGAAACATCAAAAGTAAAATTGCTCCCAGCAAACTCAAAACAATTCCCAAAAAAGGTCCAAACCAGCACTGCCTCATTCCACTGGTTGGTATGTTCCAGTGTAAAAAACCGCGGTGCCTGACTTGCAAGCATGTGACTCACGGGCAGAAACAGTTCACAGTTAAAGGCAAGACTTACCCCATCTCCCAATTCTTTAACTGTTCGACAGAGTTTGTGGTCTACTGTCTCTCCTGCCCATGTAATCTTCACTACGTGGGACGTACCATCAGGCCCCTGCGAGAAAGGTTTGGAGAACATCGGAGGTACGTAGAAGGAGGCAAAGATAAGCACAGTGTGCCCAGACATTTTCTAAAACATCACAATCAATCATCAACTGGGTTAAAAGTCTGGATCATCGAATCTATACCAAACACCTTGCCTCCAGCTGAACATTATAAAAAGCTGTGCCAGCAAGAAATGTTCTGGATCTATCATCTAGACCTTTTATCGCCAGGAGGGTTGAATGAAGAAATTGAAAGTAATGTCTTCATGTAGATGGATTTTGCGGATATGAAGCCTGGAGTACATACGCATCTGACACATAGATATATATACCCCCACATATATATGTCCAAACACCACAAATCCCACAGTCCAGGGGTCCAAGCCTAGGGCCCCCGGACCTTGTGCCCTCCCACCCACCATCATCCTTTGTACACCCATAGTCATTGGTGTCCATATAACTATGCGGCATTATCATAATATTTTGAGCTCATACTGTCAGTACCAGCCTCAGACACTCCCAAAATGACAGGATCTAGATGGTTAACTATCACTCTGCTCTGCCCACAAGTACAGGCCCTGTAGATGTATAGGTTCCCCCCACCCCCACCTCCTCACCCTCCCCCCTACCCTCTACCCCCCCCTAACCCCCTCCCGTATGCCCTGCCTACACCATAACTCGTGTAGTACGGTAAAACCAATCATATACATGTATAATTTGTATAATTTGTATAAAACTGTACAAATCCGTGATAGTCTTGTAGTACTCCGTGGTACTTATTGTTATATGTCATGGGCCACTTGGATATGTAGATGTCCCGGACATGAACACCCGTCTCGTCTCACTATCAATTGGTAGATCTAGGACAGTAAAACCCTCACAGACTCCGACCATGACTGTCATACTCGAGTTTTATAATACTATTACGGCGTATCA
>BLSH010458522.1:117417-129010 GCA_018402905.1 Glandirana rugosa | reverse complement strand
GGACTATGTTATATCACTACCAGCCTAACTCATGCCTGCACAGGGTTAAAATTATCAATGAGTAAGGGTGGTCCTAGACCACACTCCTCCCATTTTTTGCCCATAAATTCTCCCTGTTCTATCATGGCAACCACACGGCCTGAAGAAGGGGCGGAGCCCCGCAACGCGTCGCCGGATCACAATCACTCCTGCTGTATACTGGATGAGAGGCAAACAGACTGCCAGGAACAATCAGATTAGAACGAACGGATCTTCCACGAGTGGCTGGAAGGAGGAGACGCCGGGAGCCACCGACGCTTCCTTCCCACAACACCACCACCGGGCAGCCCCATCCCCATCCCAGGAGTTCATCCCTCAGAACTTCCACACAGCCAGCAGTGGCTTACAACTGCAACGCTCACCAGAATACTACCATTGTGAGTAGTTTTTATTTGTTTTAATAAATGCTGTTTTTTACTAAACTATTGCACTTAGAGGCGCACTTGTTTTCCTTTTCTGTTTACCATAGAAGCTCGGTTACTTCCTAGAAGTGCAGCCAAGACAGTGCTACAGAGACTGTTTACAAGCAAAGGTTCTTATTGCCACTTTTGACTTTTATTACCCTCTGGGTAGACTCTGCATTCTCCGGTGTCAGTCACATAGGCTGAGCCCACCCACGGCCTCAGGATTGCACTGCAGATATACTGTTTTATGTCATTTTAATAAACGTTAGCTTGTCCACATTGGCTGTGGACAGGCGGCTGCGCTTGTCTGTGATAACACCCCTGCAGTGCTAAACACACGTTCAGACAATACACTGGCTGCAAGGCAGGACAGCACCCCCAAGGCATAAAGGGCAAGTTCAGGCCATGTGCCCAATTTGGAGACCCAGAATTTAAATGAGGCAGACCCATCAGTCAGTACGTGTAGGCGTGTGCACACATACTGTTCCACCATGTTGCTGAAATGCTGCCTCCTGCTAAGATCTTGCCTATCAGCTGGTGGTGCTGTTTGTTCTGGCGGGCTGCTGACAAAGCTTTTCCACATTTCGGCCATGCTAACTCTGCCTTCTGAGGTGCTGGCGGTGCCACAGCTGTGTTGACGACCTCTTCCTCCTCCTCTGCCTTCGTCTTGTGCTTCCACTGAGCCCCCGGTGTTATTTGGGAATGCCCTCGTGCATCTTTCGATCACGCTACAGTGAGGGAATAAAGGACGGCACGTTGTCCTTGTAACGGGGATCCAGCAGGGTGGCCACCCAGTAATTAGCACAAGTTAAAATGTGGGCAACTCGGCTGTCGTTGAGTAGGGACTGCAGCATGTAGTCCCTCATGTGTGCCAGGCTGCCCAGAGGCAAAAACAAGCTGTCCTCTGTGGGAGGTGTATCATCTGTGTCCTCCGTATCCCCCCAGCCACGCTCCAGTGATGCCCACGAGCTGTGTTTGGTGCCACCCTGCTGTGAACACGGTTCCTCCTCCTCCTCATCATCCTTGTCCTCCTCATCCTCCAGAACTGTGGCCTGGCTTGAAAATTTTTTACCTGCCTAAGCTGGCGCAGGAACCCACCCTCCGAGCCACTTGTGAATGACTGGCCTGATAACCCCTCTTCCTCCTCCTCTTCCTCCTGTGCCACATCCTCTTCCATCATCGCCCGAAGTCTTTTTTCAAGGAGACATAGAAGTGGGATAGTAAAGCTGAGAACAGCATCATCGGCACTGGCCATGTTGGTGGAGTACTCGAAACACCGCAATATGGTACACAGGTCTCGCATGGAGGCCCACTCATTGGTGGTGAAGTGGTGCTTTTCCTCAGAGCGTCTGACCCGTGCGTGCTGCAGCTGAAACCCCACTATTGCCTGCTGCTGCTCACACAGTCTTTCCAGCATGTGTAAGGTGGAGTTCCACCTTGTGAGCACGTCGCATAGGAGGTGGTGAGTGGGAAGGCTGGAGTTCCACTGCAGCACAGACAGGCGAGCAGCAGCAGAGTAAGAAAGCTGAAAGCGTGCACGGACGGAATACACTTTCTGCAGCAGCTCTGACATATCCAGGTAGTTTTTTAGAAATTTCTGCACCACCAAATTCAGCACATGTGCCAGGCAAGGGATGTGCATCAAACCGGCTAGGCCCAGAGCTGCTACGAGATTTCGCCCATTATCGCACACCACCAGGCTCAGTGGCAACAATCACTCATCGGTCTGTTGTTCAATGCCCGTCCACAGCTGCTGCACAGTCTGGGGTTTATCCCCCCAAACATATCAGTTTTAAAACAGCCTGCTGTCGTTTCCCCCTGGATGTGCTGAAGTTGGTGATGAAGGTGTTACGCTGAACGGATGAGGAGGTGGTAGAGGAGGAGGAAGCGGAGTAGGAGGAGGAGGCAACAGGAGGCAAAGAGAAATGCCCTGCAATCCTCGGTGGTGGAAGGACATGCGCCAAAAGACTAGTCGCCGCAGGCCCGCCCGCCACTACATTTGCCCAGTGTGCAGTTAGCGAGATATAGCGTCTCTGCCCGTGCTTACTGGTCCACGTATCAGTGGTTATGTGGATCTTGCCACAGATGGCGTTGCACAGTGCACACTTGATCTCGTCCCCGACTTGTTTGTGCAGGTAAGGGATGGCTCATCTGGAAAAGTAGTGGCAGCTGGCAACCACGTACTATGGGACAGCCACTGCCATCAGGTTTTTAAAACTGTCCGTGTCCACCAGGCGGAATGACAGCATTTCAAAGGCCAGGAATTTTGAAATGCTGGCATTCAGGGCCAGGGATCGTGAGTGGGTAGGGGGGTACTTCCTCTTTCTCTCCAGTGTTTGGGAGATGGAGAGCTGTAAGCTTCCATGGGAATGTGTGGAAATGCTTGGGGACATGGTGGCGTTGCTGTCACATCGTCTGTTTGCTGGGTGGCAGGTGACACTGGCACTGTAGAGATGGAGGAAGAGACAGAGGCAGAGGCAGCAGCAGAAGAGGAAGCAGGAGGAGGCTGAGACCTTTCTTGGATTTTGAGGTACTTATTCCACCGCAGCTCGTGCTTTGAATTTAGATGCCTGGTCATGCAGGTTGTGCTCAGGTTTAGAACATTTATGCCTCGCTTCAGGCTATCATTGCACAGCGTGCACACCACTCGTGTCTTGTTGAATGGATATGTACTGCGCTCAGGATTTTCTTGGGTACAGTAGCAGGGTATGCTGCCCCCAGTGGTGACTCCCTAGTGGGGAGTATAAATGTGATATGTTTTGTGGGCTGGGTTGGCGCTTCCCTAGATAGGCTTATAAATATTTTACAATAAACTATTTGTTGAACCATATAGTATAAAGTGCATGGTGTTGATAAAACTATTAATAATATTTGAAGATAAAAAATTGAACTGTTGTAAAAAACAAAAAATGTGTATATCAATAAACAAGAAAAAATGTAGAGTGTCTTTTTTGTGTCCTTATTAATGATATTACCCTGTAACCTTTGTATTAAAATTCCGATTAGGTGTGCCCCAGTGCTATAAAAAATAACATATAAAATACATAAACACTGCTGAAAAAATTTGTGAAAAAACTGAAGACTTCCGGTCACTTCCGGTTCGCCGTTTGTTCAGTTGGAACGCTAGCCCACACGGAGGAAGTGTGGCTGAGCCTTTGTCAAAGGACATATTCTTTCCAGCAGAGGTGTGAGAGTGACCTGGGTGAAAAGTGACTGACTCTTTGCTGCAACTCATTGGATGTGGATGTACGTTTGTATTTTTATCGATTTTCTACAATAAATACTGATTTTACTGATATACACTATGGAGCCATTCCCTTTCTTTTTTCAACTTGGATAATATATCGCCTACGGAGGACTTGGATTAAACACAGTGTGGATTCATACACCTGAAAGATTAGACGGACCACCGGGAAGCAGCAAAAACTCACAAGACCCCGGAAATACCTGCCTAGACAGGCGCCTCTGCGCTTTACCCCTGTGTGGGGTGGCGCTGTCCGGTAAGCAGGGTGGTGATAGGGGAGCACGTGTGTTGCACAAAGAAAAGTATATGGACTTCACTCTATGGACACTTGTTGATTGTTAATTGTATTAATACCAGTGATTCTCAGTTTTTTTCACAAATTTTTTCAGCAGTGTTTATGTATTTTATATGTTATTTTTTATAGCACTGGGGCACACCTAATCAGAATTTTAATACAAAGGTTACAGGGTAATATCATTAATAAGGACACAAAAATGGCACTCTACATTTTTTCTTGTTTATTGATATACACATTTTTTGTTTTTTACAACAGTTCGATTTTTTATATTCAAATATTATTAATATTTTTATCAACACCAAGCACTTTATACTATATGGTTCAACAAATAGTTTATTGTAAAATATTTATAAGCCTATCTAGGGAAGCGCCAACCCAGCCCACAAAACATATCACTTGTGTCTTGTTTTCAGCACATTGTCTGAAGAACTGCCACGCCGGGGAACGCCTTTGAGCTGCCTTTGGTGTGCTAGGTTCCTGGGTGCAGTGGGTAGTAGCAAGGGTACTGACTAGGGGATGGTCGTTCCGCTTTTGCAACCTGCTTCCTCTTTTGCTGTGCTGGTGCCTCTGTGGAACCACCACCTTTTCCTCCAAACTGCACAAGTCACTCGCATGACCTTCATTCAATGTGGGGTCTAGGACCTCATCATCCTCCACATCATCTTCCACCCACCCTTCACCACTGCCCTCCTTGTCAGTCTGCACACTGTGGAAAGCCGCAGAAGTTTGCACCTGTGTTTCGTCATCATCAGAGACGTGCTGCGGTGGTGTTTCCGTGTCCTCATCCTGCAACAGAAGTGGTTGGGCATCGGTGCACTCATTTCATCCACTTCTGGGGCAGGGCTATGTGGATGGCCCATAGAAAGCACACCAGCAGAGTCATCAAAAAGCATCAGAGACTGCTGCATGACTTGGGACTCAGACTGCTTGGCTGATTTACAAGGGGCTGAAGTGAAAGACAGATGGCCATGGGGTTCAGGTGCCAACTCTGAGCTTTCATCAAGGGACCGGGGGGGAGACAATGTGAAGGTACTGGAGGCATTGTCAGCCACCCAATCTACTATCGCCTGTACTTGTTCTAGCCTCACCATTCAATGAGCGGCATTCAGGCCTACCATATAATGTTGAAGGTTCTGACGGCTGCTCGCACCTGAGGAAGGTGTTTCACCTATGCGTGTAGCTCGCACAGATCGACCACGTCCTCTCCTTGCAACAGGAACTTCACCAACACTACCAGCACCACCAGCACCACGACCACGTCCCTTATTTGACGCTCTGCTCATTCTGGACGCAAATGTACTATGTAGCACTATTTATTAATAATAAAAAAAAAGAGTAAGAAATTCTATTTAAAATATATTTTTTTAAAGCAGCAATGTAGACACACGTTTTATTTTTGCGCAAGAAATGCACAGCAAGGTGCAAATGTACTATGTAGCACTATTTATTAATACTAAAAAAAAAGAATAATACATTATTATTCTTTTTTTTTTTTTTTTAAACAGCAACGTAGAATCACTTTTTATTTTTGTGCAAGAAATGCACCGCTCACACCAGCAGCAGGAACCTCTCCCTATAGCAGTATGAGATGATTTTAGAACAATAATATGCCCCTCACAGCAGCAGCAGGAACCTCTCCCTATAGCACTATGAGATGATTTTAGAACAGAAATCTGTCCCTCACACCACCAGCAGGAACCTCTCCCTATAGTAGTATGAGATGATTTTAGAACACTAATCTGTCCCTCGCACCAGCAGGAACTTCTCCCTATAGCACTATGAGATGATTTTAGAACAATAATCTGTCCCTCACACCAGCAACAGGAACCTCTCCCTATAGCAGTATCAGATGATTTTAGAACAATAATCTGTCCCTCACAGCAGCAGCAGGAACCTCTCCCTATAGCACTATGAGATTATTTTAGAACAATAATCTGTCCCTCACACCAGCAGCAAGAACCTCTCCCTATAGCACTATGAGATGATTTTAGAAGAAAAATCTGTCCCTCACACCAGCAGCAGGAACCTCTCCCTATGGAAGTATGAGTTGATCTTAGAACACTAATCTGTCCCTCACAGCAGCAGGAACCTCTCCCTATAGCACTATGAGATGATTTTAGAACACTAATCTGTCCCTCACAGCAGCAGCAGGAACCTCTCCCTATAGCACTATGAGATGATTTTAGAACAATAATCTGTCCCTCACACCAGCAACAGGAACCTCTCCCTATAGCACTATGAGATGATTTTAGAACAATAATCTGTCCCTCACACCAGCAGCAGGAACCTCTCCCTATAGCACTATTAGATTATTTTAGAGCAATAATCTGTCCCTCACACCAGCAGCAGGAACCTCTTTCTATAGCAGTATGAGATAATTTTAGAACACTAATCTGTCCCACACACCAACAGCAGGAACCTCTCCCTATAGCACTATGAGATGATTTTAGAACAGAAATCTGTCCCTCACACCAGCAGCAGGAACCTCTCCCTATAGTAGTATGAGATGATTTTAGAACACTAATCTGTCCCTCACACCAGCAGGAACTTCTCCCTATAGAACTATGAGATGATTTTAGAACAATAATCTGTCCCTCACACCAACAGCAGGAACCTCTCGCTATAGCAGTATGAGATGATTTTAGAACAATAATCTGTCCCTCACACCAGCAGGAACCTCTCCCTATAGCACTATGAGATGATTTTAGAACAATAATCTGTCCCTCACACCAGCAGCAGGAACCTCTCCCTATAGCACTATTAGATTATTTTAGAGCAATAATCTGTCCCTCACACCAGCAGCAGGAACCTCTTTCTATAGCAGTATGAGATAATTTTAGAACACTAATCTGTCCCACACACCAACAGCAGGAACCTCTCCCTATAGCACTATGAGATGATTTTAGAACAGAAATCTGTCCCTCACACCAGCAGCAGGAACCTCTCCCTATAGTAGTATGAGATGATTTTAGAACACTAATCTGTCCCTCACACCAGCAGGAACTTCTCCCTATAGAACTATGAGATGATTTTAGAACAATAATCTGTCCCTCACACCAGCAGCAGGAACCTCTCCCTATAGCACTATGAGATGATTTTAGAACACTAAGCTGTCCCTCACAGCAGCAGGAACCTCTCCCTATAGCACTATGAGATAATTTTAGAACACTAATCTGTCCCTCACAGCAGCAGCAGGAACCTCTCCCTATAGCACTATGAGATGATTTTAGAACAGTAATCTCTCCCTCACAGCAGCAGCAGGAACCTCTCCTTTTGCCACTATGAGATGATTTTAGAACAATAATCTGTCCCTCACACCAGCAGCAGGAACCTCTCGCTATAGCAGTATGAGATGATTTTAGAACAGTAATCTGTCCCTCACAGCAGCAGCAGGAACCTCTCCCTACAGCACTATGAGATGATTTTAGAATAATAATCTGTCCTTCACAGCAGCAGCAGGAACATCTAACTATAGCACTATGAGATGATTTTAGAACAATAATCTGTCCCTCACACCAGCAGGAACCTCTCCCTATAGCACTATGAGATGATTTTAGAACAGTAATCTGTCCCTCACAGCAGCAGCAGGAACCTCTCCCTATAGCACTATGAGATGATTTTAGAACAATACTCTGTCCCTCACACCAGCAACAGGAACCTCTCCCTATAGCAGTATGAGATGATTTTAGAACAATAATCTGTCCCTCACAGCAGCAGCAGGAACCTCTCCCTATAGCACTATGAGATGATTTTAGAACAATAATCTATCCATCACACCAACAGCAGGAACCTCTCGCTATAGCAGTATGAGATGATTTTAGAACAATAATCTGTCCCTCACACCAGCAGGAACCTCTCCCTATAGTACTATGAGATGATTTTAGAACAATAATCTGTCCCTCACACCAGCAGCAGGAACCTCTTTCTATAGCAGTATGAGATAATTTTAGAACACTAATCTGTCCCACACACCAACAGCAGGAACCTCTCCCTATAGCACTATGAGATGATTTTAGAAAAATAATCTGTCCCTCACAGCAGCAGCAGGAACCTCTCCCTATAGCAGTATGAGATGATTTTAGAACACTAATCTGTCCCTCACTGCAGCAGCAGGAACCTTTCCCTATAGCACTATGAGATGATTTTAGAACAATAATAAGTCCCTCACAGCAGCAGCAGGAAACTCTCCCTATACTAGTATGAGATGAATTTAGAACAATATTCTGTCCCTCACAGCACCAGGAAACTGTACCTACTCCAGTATCAGATGGTTTTAGAACGCTAAGCTTTCACCTCACAGCACCGCCAGGAACCTGTCTGTAATGGGCTCACAACTTATGTTTATACTGTGGAGAGCCTGGACATATGGTGAGATCTTGCCCGGCTACGTTTGGTAAGTGTCCCTCAAGGGATTTGAAGGAAGAGTCTTCTGTAATTGACAACACCTCTCACCTTATTCTCTCCATTTCCTTACAGCTTCCAGGAGGGAGTATCCAGGCCCCAGCAATTATTGATTCTAGAGCATGCAGCTGTTTTATTAACCAAGCATTTTCAGCCCAGCACCAGATCCCTCCCTGTCTTAAGGACGCAAGATGGTCATCCACCTTGCCAATGGCACCACCATCAAATCTGGCACAGTAACGCATGAGACTCTCCATTTGCCTGTTGTGATGGCTGGCGATTACCAAGAATTACTCACCTTGGATGCCATTGCATCCCCTCACTTCCCCATCATCCTAGGCCTGCCGTGGCTTCGGGCACATAGCCCCCGAATTAAGCGGTCCATCGGGGAGGTCTGATTTCAGTCTACCTATTGTTACCATCATTGCCTGCCATGGACCAATGAGATTGGTCCTACCCGGCTCAGTTTGGAATCCGACCTTGACCTGACGTTCGTCAAGCTGTTCCCCCCGGTGTACTACGACTTCTTTGATATTTTTAGCAAGAAGGGAGCCAAGAAGTTAACACCACACAGGCCTTACGGAAACCACCTTCCGAACCCGCTTCAAATATTTGGTTATGCCTTTTGGGCTCTGCAACGCCCCAGCAACCTTCCAACATTTTGTGAATGATGTCTTCCGAGATTACCTGGACTTCTTCATGATTATATATCTAAACGACATCCTTATCTTCTCTTCCTCCCTAGAAGAGCACCACAGACATGTCAGCGGTATACTATGCCGCCTCCGGCAGCATGGACTATATGCCAAAGTGGGAAAATGCGCTTTCGATCGCTCAAGTATTCAGTTCCTTGGCCTTGTCATCTCAATCACTGGCATCACTATGGACCCACAAAAGGTCTCTACCATCTTGGATTGGCCAGCGCCAGTGGATAAAAAAAGGGTTCGTGGGTTTTGCTAACTTTTAACGCGATTTTATAAAGGGATTTTCCGCCATCATATCACCTATTACTCAACTCAAGAAGCAGAGCTCACGGTTGCACTGGACCACAGAGGCCCAAACTGCCTTTCAGACTCTGAAGAAGCTCTTTACCTCCGATCCCACCCTGAAGCATCCTGATCCGGCTTTGCCCTGCGTTCTGGAGGTTGACGCTTCTGAGACTGCTGTTGGAGCTGTTCTTTCTCAGAGACAGGGGTCTAAGGCCCAGCTCCATCCCATAGCGTTTTTCTATCGCAAGCTCTCGCCCCCAGAGAAGAACTATGATGTAGGAGATAGAGAACTGTTGGCCATTAAGTCTGCCCTTGAAGAGTGGCGGTATCTTTTGGAGGGTGCCTCACACCCCATTCTGATCTACACGGATCACAAAAACTTGGAGTATCTAAGAACTGCTAAGAGACTCAAGCCCCGTTAGGCCCGTTGGGCCCTTTTTTTTCTCGATTCCTGTTCCACATCATTTACATGCAGCGTTTAGTGTTCCTGAGAGACCTGTTTATCTGTTCATGTTTACCTGTGACCCGGCTTGCCTTAAAACTGCTTGATATCTGCCTGCACCGACCCCCAACTTACCCACGACTACTCTTCTGATCATCCCTTGTACTTCTGCCGTCAGCATGTTGACATGCCAGCCTGTACCCGACAATTCTTCTGCTTAATCCCTCTGCACCACATTGCTAGCCAGTTGCCGAGCCAGCCTGTCCCACCACTTTACCCAGCTGCACGAGCCACGTAGGACTTCACATCACCATCAGTGAACCAGTCAAGCCCTCGTGCTATCCTGCACTCCCGAACCACCTGTCTGCTTTACCAGGAGTTCCTGAATCGGGAGCACAAGAGTGGTTATTCCCTGCATAAGTCAGACTCCACCACCAGGTGAGTGACACCTGATCACAGATGTAGAGGTAAGGGGCACCTAGGAAATAACAATCAAAAAATCAGATTACACAAATAGGACACATAAGGTGAATACAAAGACACTGAATTTTAAGAGAGCCAACTTCCATAAACTACGCTCCTTGATGGAAGATGTTATATGGGATAAAATTCTAGGAACAATGAACGCGGTGGAAAAATGGGAGTGCTTCAAGAACATACTAAACAAGGTATTAGCAAGTGTATCCCAATGGGAAATACATTTAAAAGAGCTAATAAAAGACCAGGGGGGCTTAACTTGGATGTAAAAGCACACATAAAAGCAAAGGAGAAGGCCTTCAAAAAAAACACAAGGCTGAGGGGTCTCTGTCAGAATTCCATCTTTATAAGGTATGCAATAAGAAATAAGAAATGTAAGGGTGCTAAGATAAAACATGAAAGACACATAGCAGAGGAGAGTAAAAAGAATCCAAAGAAATGTATAGAAGTATAGAAGTATATAGATAGTATACTATAGATAGTAAGAGAGGGAGGTCAGATCATATTGGCCCCATAAAGAATGATGAAGGAGAATCTGGTTACAAAGGATGGAGAGATGGCAATGGTGTTAAACCTATTTTTCTCCACAGTATTCGCGAAGGAAACGGGGTGGCTCAAGTATCCAAAACTTCAATGTTGGCCCTCACGACATGTCACTCTCATGGCTAACTGAAGATAAAATTAAGAATAGACTTGAAAAACTTAACGTTAATAAGTCACCGGGACCAGGTGGCATGCACCCGAGGGTCTTTAAGGAACTCAGTCAAGAAATTGCTGACTGGTATGATACCTGAGAGAAGCCAATGTAGCACCAATATATAAAAAAAGACCAAGATATATCCCTGGGAACTACAGGCCAGTTAGCTTAACATCAATAATATGCAAGCTCTTGGAGGGAATAATAAGTGATTATATACAAGATTATTGTCATGAAAACGGTATCATTAGTGGTTATCAGCACGGTTTCATGAAGAATCGTTCTTGCCAAACCAATATATTAACCTTCTATGAGGAGGTGAGCTGCTATCTAGATAAAGGAAGGCCCGTAGATGTGGTGTATCTAGATTTTGCAATAGCATTTGATACAGTTCCCCATAAATGCTTAATGTACAAACTAAAGTCTGTCGGAATGGATCAAAGGGTGAGTACATGGATTGAAAACTGGTTACAGGGGCGAGTCCAGAGGGTGGGGATAAATGGGGAGTACTCAGAATGGTCTGGCATGGAAAGTGGGGTTCCCATCAAACATGTAATTCGTAAATACCCCTTGACATAGTTTACGATAACGTTTTAGATCTA
>BLSH010458522.1:84170-95525 GCA_018402905.1 Glandirana rugosa | reverse complement strand
ATCTCTAATTTCTGCTATCTGTCCTCAGAGCAACAGCACAGACAGCAGTAGTAAAGTAATCTATCTCAGGATGCAGGATCAGGTCTTAAAATGGCTAAAATCTGTCCCTCACGCCGTCAGCTACCTTTCCCTACACTAACCCAAGGAGCATGTGACTGCAGCACTGTGACTCCAGCTTATAAAGAGGCTGGGTCACATGATGCACCGGCCAATCACAGCCATGCCATTAGTAGGCATGGCTGTGATGGCTTCTAAGGGCAAACCAGTGAAACGCTTGTTGATTGGCTGCCCTGCAGCTTCTCAACACGTGGAGTAAAATAGCAGAACCCCGGACCGAACCCGAACGATTTTTGAAATGTCCGGGTCCGGGTCCGTGCCACGGACACCCGAAAGTTCGGTACGGACCCGAACGTTACAGTCCGGGTTCGCTCAACACTACTTGGAACTCTTTTATGCCGCACGTTAGACGGGTGATTACTAATCAATCACCCCCCTTGCCACGGTCTTTGCACATGGAAAGTCAGATGCTCTCCCTATGGCCCTACAGGTCACTAGAAGAGGTGGGGAATGTCTGCAACGGAGTATATGGTTTTTCATAGTCTTCCTCAGATCCAATATCTTGGTTCACGAATGTGGGGGTGGTTTGGTCTATTGCCTTCTCCATGAACTTCCTCAAGCAGGGGAGTATACAACAAATCACTAAAGCAAGAAGGATTAGGATAATCAACACATCAGTCACTGAATTTGGGTGAGGTTTACTAGAGGTCAGGGCTGGGTTACTCATCCTAGCAGCTCTCTGGTGCCTCCTCGTTTTCTGGGACATTGGAAATTGTTCTAGAACCTAGTGGGTGGAGGTTGGGAGGGGCTGCTATGAATATTTATGGAACCTCAGCCAATCCCCAGAAGTGGACTGGCAGGAGGACTGATAAAATCCCATAAATAGACATGGGCTATGCCAGCAGGGAGTCAGGTGGAAGACTGGTAAGTAGTACTGAGGAGAGACTGTCAGTGGCCCTTGAGGGACACTTGCCAGGGAGGGGTTAGCTGGTGCTCGGGAGCTTGGGATAGCTGGCCTGGAAGGATCCCACCATAGGAGGCAAGTGGAGGGATTCATGCCGGAAGAGGCAGCGGGAAAGAACAAGCAGAAACAGTGAGTAATATCATCACAGTGCAGGGAAAACTAAGGGGAGAGACTGTAGCAGTGCTCTCGGAAAATAGTGTTGTGCTTAAGTCTTCCTTTGCCTGGGGAATCTCCATGGAAGTGTGCCAGTCAGGAGGACTGGGGAAGTTAGCAGCCAGGCGGGCAGCAGTAGAACTGGGCTCAGGGTCTACAGAAAGGCAGAAGGAGATGCTGCTCACTTCATATTGCGCTACTTTATCCACAAAGGGACAAACCTGTTCCCAACCTGCAATGGACAATTGCTGAATTAACACTGTTAATTAAGACTGTTAGTTCCCCTTGAGTGATCAGCAGAAGCTGTACATATGAACCAAGTTTGTGCAGGAGAAAGTTGTGACGAACGTGGGTATCAGATCCCTGCCCTCCTCACTAACTCACGACAGAGGGCTGGCCAATTTCACACCGCGCTGTCACTTACGTAACAATGCCACTCTCAGCTGCACCCAGCACAAAGATTTTCCAGCTTGTGGGACCATAATCTAGGTACCAGCAGCCTGAGAATGATTGTCACTGGGCTAATTAAGCACTTAAACTGCCACCACTGATGTTTACGGAAGTGTCAGAACTTCCACCAATTTAGCATTAAAATGATGGTTTTAGAATAATTGTCTGTAAAACACACTGTAATTACAGACAGGGATGGTCAGAGTATTACCTTATACAGTAGCACTCTTCAAGAGACAAGTTCGTTTTTAGCTTGCATTAAGAGCTTAGGGACAAGGTTAACACTTTTCAAAATAAGGTTTTAATAATAAAAAGGTCAAAATTGGTGCAAATAAAATATTTACAGAAAAAGGGTGTTTCGAAGAAATAAAGACATCATACAGCAACAGAGAAATTAGATAAAACAAGAAGAATACTTGCACAATGTCCTGGGTTGAACAGAGTTCAGTCGGATGAGCCAGGTGTCATTGGTTCTCAAACTTGACAGATGTTAGAGATTTGATGGTAAATGAGAACTGCCAAACTGTCCTGGCCTCTCCCTTTTCTTTGGAATCAAAGGGACGTTGACAGATGGCCTTTTGACCAATTAAGCTTCAGAGGGTTGGTCGCTGGGAGGTCACCACTTCATGACCATGTCCCAGGTACAGTTTGTGATAAATATTCATATCTCTGCATCTCTACTGTTTACAGACTGCTAACATCCATATTAGGGTCCAGCATGAAAGTTGCTTCAATACAAATATAAACATGACAGGTTTCCAATGTCTATTTTTTCTAGGAGGGATGAGAAGTGCCAGTAGTTTCCCATATTATCTGACATAGGGGTGTCTGGACTTGAAACGCTACAAATTATCTGAGGAAAGTAAATATGTCCATATTATGGCTGTGCTATTAATATTTTGTAAGTTGTAAAACATGCTAAAGTTTCAGAGTTAGAACTGCTAAACTGTCTGCACCTTATGTGGATTGAGCTTTTTACGACAGGTATCTGTTAACTTTCTAGTCACTGAAGTGCTAGTCAGAAACTTTTATGGACCTGGAGATGGGTATTAGGAAACGGTGTCTGGCCTGAAGAGGTTGTGGATTGTAAGAGCTGAAAGAAAAAGGTGGGGGAAAGTACACTATGGTATGCCCTTCACATGGCTGAGGTGAGCTGAGACATGACAAAATGGCTTCTAAACACACAGCTATGCATTAGCCCAGTACACATGACTGTTACACCTCCCCCCTCGGGTGGTTGCATGGGAGGAAACCGCCATTTCCCTCCTGGCGCAAACAACTCCTGCGGGCTCGGCTTGTCGTGACAACCCATCAGCATTGCCATGGGTGCTGCCTTTCTTATGCTGGATGGTGAAATCGTATTGCTGAAGAATAAAGCTCCACCAAAGTAGTTTGCCTTTCTCTCTAGCAACACGATTTAGCTAGCTCAAGGGATTGTGATCGGTGATCACAATAAAGCTGTATTTGCAACTTCTGAAGAGCCCACATGGTTGCAAAACACTACTTTTCGATCATGGTGTATGCTACATCCCTGAGAAGCAGCTTCCGGCTCAGGTAGAGGATGGGATGTTCCTCTCTGGCCTCATCCACTTGGCTCAGGACTGCACCCAATCCATAGGCAGAGGCATCAGTCTGCATTAGGAAATGGCGGGTGAAGTCTGGAGCCTGTATCACAGAGGTGCTGGCCAGCACCTCCTTCAAGACCTGAAATGCCCTCTCACATTCTGGTGTCCAAGACACCACCTTGGGCAGTTTCTTTTTGGTTAGGTCAGTCAGAGGTTTCGTCAGGCTAATATAGTTACATACAAACTTCCTATAGTAGCCAGCTGTCCCCAAGAATGACATAACCTGCTTTTTGGTTCAATATTTTTTATTTATTTCAAGTGTTCAATAGACAGTAAACCAAAAGATAAAAACAAGGGTATAGAAGAAAATAATCAAAGTCATCAAACACAACTAGTACAGTAGACATAGTGTTTAACAAGTATTGACAATATGGACCTGTCAATAGAGTGGAGTAATGTTATATATCAAATATAAGTGGAAGGCAACTCACCCATTGACCTAGGCACCCCACTGGGAGCATACTGTGCCATAGGTCAGGGTCTAAAGCATACTTCATCTCGATTAACGCATTCAGTTAAGTTTCCACCCTTCACAGGAAGCAGGAATAACAACAAACGATATCTTGCAGAGAGTAGTTTAGTATTGGAATGATAGATCAGAAGAGCAAAAAAAGAAAGGGGAGAGGAAAGGGGAGAGGATCCTAACAAGGAGGAAAACCTGTGTTGTGAGAGGGTGTAGGCATTGTACCAAGCCATCCAGGGGTTTCAAAGGGGAGCAAGTTTAAGGTATGCCTTCCTATCTGCCGCCAGGGCCATTTCGTAAGAGTAGTGTGTTTGTACTTGGTTCACTACATTCGCCAGATGAGGAGGAGAGGTCCTTTTCCACATTTTGGTGATATCTTGTCTGGCCACCAGAAGGACATGGGTGACTACTTTATGTAGATGAGGTGGGTATTCTTCTATAGTGAGGTTGAGAAGGCCAAGAGCGGGTGGATTGGTGGGAGGTATTCCAGTAATGGCTTGAATTATTTGAAATATCTCCAACCAATAGTTTTGAATACAGGGACAGTCCCACATGATGTGTATAAGGGTCCCCACCTTGCCGCATAGTCTCCAACATTGGGGAGAGGAGTTGTGGGCGAAAGAAGATATCTTATGGGGCGTCAGGTATCGTCTTTGTGTGATATTTTGGGTAAGTTCCCAGAGGGATGAACAAGTGGTATTTTGATACACAGAGCGGAGAGCCTTTTCCCGCTGGAGAGTCGTAAATGGGCCTTTCAGGTATTGTTCCCACCTTTGGAGAGCTGTTCAGTGTGTGAGAACATCTTTTTCCCTGATCAGATTATAAAAAAGAGAGATTCCTTTAGGGGAATAGATATGATTGGTAAGGTATTTCAGCACGTTGTAGGTAAGGCTGAGCGAAGGTGTGGGTTACTACTGATGCAATGCTTCAGTTGAAGATATTGGTAGAAAAATCTGTTAGTAATGCCTAATTCTGTTTGGAGTTGTTTAAAGGGTTTATTCCCTTCTTGCGTGAGAATGTCATTAATTGAGTTTGTAGGGTCATTAGTCCATGGTGGGAATGAGAAATTTGGGATGAGTCTGGATAGGGTGGCTATGCGAATTTTCAGAACGGAGGTAGGATGTTCTGGCCAAGTGAGGGCGGTAAATTTTTTCCAGATTTTGACCGTGGCTATTATTGGGGGTGAGAGGTCTTTGGTGATCTGGGCTTTTGGGTTCAGACTGAATAGCCATGACTTTAAGTTATGTCCAGGTATTTGTTGGCTCTCCAGTTGGTACCATAGAGAGGATGTTAGGAGCGGTTTCACCAGTGGGTGGCACTGTAGGCCCCAGACCTAGGGGCCGCAGTTCCGGTGTCCACCAGCGGGTATCCCTAAGCAGTCGGAGGCTGAGCAGTGCCAGTGTCCACCATCAGTTGTCTCCCGGCAATCAGGACCTGACATCATCCCCTGCAATCAAGCATCACCTGAGACTGTTTGCAGGAAGTGTATTTAAACCTGGGAGTGCTGTGCTAGCTCGCCTTGGTATTGCTCCTCGTGCCTCCGTATCCTGAGATCTGTATCCTGAGACCTGTATCCCAAGACTTGTATCCTGACACCTGCACCCCGAAACCTGCATCCTTACCCTGAATCCCGTCTTGTCCTACTCCAGATTCCCTCTGACTGATCTCCCGTGTATAACCCTGGCCTGGCTTTGGACATTTCTTTACACACAGCTAAGTTCTCTCACTGGTTCTGGGATTTTGGTTGGCCTCACCGTTCTGCTGTTTTCATTGGGCGTTTAGTGCACGGTTTACTCACCTTGTAATAAATCCTCTTATTTTACTTACCTTTGTGTTTGGTATTTTCTGTGCAGTCCACACATTTCTGGTCACACCAGTTTCTGACAGAGGAGCCCATTGGAGAGAACCATTCCCTGAGTTGTACTAAAATACTGGCATGGTAATATTCGGATATGTTGGTGAGGCCCGACCCTGCCGCAGATCTATGTTTATGTAGCCACATTCTGTTTACCCTAGGCTTTTTGTCCTTCCAGATAAATTTACCTAGTAGTGTTTGCATGGAATTCAGGTATTTTTGGGGGAGTGGGATAGGGAGGCAATTGAACATGTAAAGCACTTGTGGTAAAACCAGCATTTTATACGCCGCTACTCTCCCCGCCCAGGATAGTTTGTGTTTAGCGATGGTCTTGAGTAGTGAGGTATATTTTTGCCTGAGGAGAAGAAAAGTTTCTTTAAATAGATTGTTGGGCTTGCTTGTTAGGGAGATGCCTAGATATTTAATAGAGCTGTCGGCCCACTGATATGGAAGTTTAGATGTAAGTATGGCTTTGTTTATGCTATTGATTCATAGGTTTAGGATTTGGTCGTATTGATTTTGTAGTAGGATAGTGCACTGAAATGGAGCAGGAGGTTGTGAGCCGTCGGTAGTGAGGAGAGGGGATTAGTCAGCGTGAGGATCACGTCGTCGGCAAAAAGGCTTATCTTATGCGTTTCCCCTCCTGCAGTCAAGCCAGTGATGGGTCTAGAGTTCCTAACATGCGCTGCTAGGGGTTCGATGGCAAGGTCAAATATAATTGGTGAGAGCGGGCATCCTTGGCGTGTTCCATTAGTTATGAGGAATGGTGAGGAGAGGTAGTCAGCAACAAAGACATTGGCAGAGGGTACTGAGTATAATGCCATAACAGCTTTCATAATGTTTCCCTCGAAGCCAAACCTGGCAAGGGTCTCCCAGAAATATCCCCAATTAACTCTGTCGAACGCCTTCTCTGCATCCAGTGATAGGAGCAGAGAAGGCGTTCCTGTGGTTCTAGCCATGTGCGAGATGTTAATTAATCTTCTGGTGGCGTCTGCTGTTTGGCAACCTCTAACAAAATCCGCTTAGTCGCGGTGTATCAATTGTGGGATAAATTCCATTAGTCTAGTCTGGTAGCTAAAGTTTTGGCGTAGACTTTTATGTCTGCATTGAGCAATGAAATAGGGCGAAAGTTTTGTGGAGATGAAGGTTCCTTGCCAGGTTTGGGTATAGCAATCACCAAGGCTTTTAACATTTCTTGTGGGAAGTTGGAGGAGGAGGCAGCGTCGTTGAATAGGTCACATAGGTAGGGAGATAGTAAATCCTTAAATTGTTTGAGGTATTCTCCTGGGAGGCCATCTGGGCCCGGGGTTTTGTTGTTCGGGAGAGACTCAATTTGGTAGGTGATTTCCTGCACTGTAAAGGGGGCACTAAGTGTTAGGAGCTGGTCTGCATTTAATTTAGGAAGCTTGATCTGAGAGAGGAAATCTTGAATTGCTTCAGGGTAGGGTTGAGGGGTTAAAGGGTCTGATTTCAAGTTGTATAATGCTTCGTAGTACTCACTGAAAGCGTTGGCTATCTGCTGGGGGTCTATGATTTTCTCTTTGGTTTTGGGGTGGGAAAGGAAGGGTATTTTGGCTCTAGTTCATGCGGATTTGAGGCGCTCTGCCATGCGTTTCCCTGCCTTGTTGTTGGTGGAGTAGGCAACAGCCTTAAATTTCCTATGCGCTTTCTCGTAGCTATCTAGAAGTAATGTGTGTAACTCCTGTCTGAGGGCAACTAACTTTGTTTTAAAAGAGTCATTAGGAGCAGTTTTGTTATGGGCTTCTATGGATTTAATCGCCTCTGTGACCCGGTCAAGACACTGCGTCCTCCTCTTTTTAGCTTGTGTACACAGTTTTATAAATACTCCCCTAATAAAGGCTTTGTGGGCTTGCCACAAATTCAAGGTTTTTTCAACTGAACCCCTATTCATATCAAAAAACTCCTTGAGCTTTGTTTGAAGTCCTTCTGCATAGGGTGAGGTCTTCATTAGGTTCACATTTGCCCTCCAGATGAAAGGGCTGGGGAACAGTCTCTTCAAGCATAGGGAGAGAGTCCTCGGAGCATGGTCCAACCAGGTTATCTGTTCTATAGATCCAGTGGCTTGCTGTAGGGACTGTCTATCCAGTAGAAATAGATCAATTCGTGTGTAAGTGTTGTGGGCAACCGAGTGGAAGGAGTAATCAATTTCTGTAGGATGGTGGCAACGCCAGGCATCATACAAGTCATTGTCTCTAAGGTACGACTGCATAGGGGAAGTAAACCTACTAATCCTGCTGGAGGTGTAGAAGATCTGGAGCTAAATTGAAGTCGCCGCATAGCAACAACATCCCTTTTTGTGATTTCTGAATGTTCTTTGTGAGCTTGTTGAGGAAAGCAATCTGGTGGGACCCGAGGTTAGGATTCTGTCACTGCTGCTGGAGCCTAACCATCTCCAGTTTGTGCCGGCTATCAGCCTCCCTCTGCGCAGCCTCTCTCTCAGATCGTTCTACAGTCTTTCTCAGCCTGGCATTCAAGAAACTGCAGGTACACCAAAGGATCCATCACCCTGATGCATTGTAGTGTTTCCTGCATTTGAGGAGAGTATATGCTGGTTTCAGGCAATCTGGGGTTGGTCTGCTCATGCTGTGGCTTGGAAGTGACATTCAGTGATACCTTAGTGTCAGTCTCTGCTTGCCCAGCCTGCGAGGTCGTCTCTGAACCACTGAGCTCTTGAGTAGCAGGATCCCCTTCAGTTTCAGGTTCATTATGTTCTGCCTGGATATCATACCCCTGTAGGGTATGTATCATGCCTTTACGATTTTTGAAACCGTTGTCAATTCCTCTTAATGCACACCCAGCAGTCAGGTCATTTTTGCTAATCTTTTTATATCCTGATATACCAGACATTTTGCAAGCAGAAAAGATAGTACAGAAAGCAAAGATAGGAAGGAGCTGTAGGAAGTAGCTGTTGCTTTATGTCTCTTAAAAAAAAAAAAGAAAATATGCACCAGCTTGTCTCTAAGGACTGTTTCCACAAAGGTTACAATCCTTCAGTGCAGAGCTAATTCCTAACAATGCACTGAATGCTCTAATGCAAAGATATCCCACTACACTGTCACCCAATATGCGATGAATGCCGGGAATCAGATCGCTGCCCTCCTCACTAACTTGTGACAGAGGACTGGCGAAACGCACACTGTGCTATCACTTACATAACAGTGCCACTCTCAGCTGCACTCGACACAAACATTTTCCAGCTTGTGGGACCATCTAGGTGCCAGCAGCCTGAGAGCAATTGTCACTGGGCTAATTAAGTAATTAACCCTTTAATTGCCACCACTGAAGTGTCAGAACCTCCACCAATTTAGCATTAAAATTATGATTTTAGAATAATCATCTGTAACACACACTGTCTGTCACGTACCTGATGGGAGACTGAAATAATGAGGTTGACCTCCTTTGTATCTCCAGCCCTGGCCCAACTAAGAGTGGAACAGATGATGCCAAGGGACGGGAGGAACATGAGTGCCTGTAGATGCTGGTTGCAGAGCTCGTGGTAGAGGTGGCAGTGTAATGATATCATGTGCTGGACACACGAAAACTGGCAACCATTTTGTTGAATGTACGACATGATGGTATTAGTTTAAAGAAGACAGTCAGACGGCCAACAACCTATAATGAACCACGTGGAGCCTGTCTCTTGTAGGAGGAAACCTCTCATACAGCTCTGACTCAGAGCCCACTGGAATGGGAACAGGGGTCTCGTGAGTACAGCAAGGTAGGAGTGCCTCTAGCAAACAGCAGGAGACTGGATGATGGAGTGGAGCTGGTAACACTGGACAGCAGACAGGTGGAAAACAGGAACAGCAGCAGCAGACAGCGATCACAGGAGCTAGATGCAGAGCACAGGACAGCAGACAGCTGACTGTTGAAACATGCAGGAGGATGGTTAGACAAGCCAGGTCAATCACAGATGAACGGAGCAGCAGAATTGGTAGGCAAAGAATGGTCAGAGGCAAGCTGGGTTTGGCAACAGGTATCAGGCAGGCAGAAGTAAGTAGGGTCCAAAACAAGCCGGGTCAGGATAGTAGAAGGCAGAGTGGTCCAAACAAGGCGGGTCAATCAGGTAATGCATCAGGTAGCAGATAACGGGCAAGCAGGTACAGGTACTGACAAGCTGCAGATCAGACAGAACTTCAGCCAAAGTCTGACTTCCTTATAAAGTCCCATGTGATGTGCTGGCAGAGATGCTGGGTCCTAGAGCCCTCCTGCTCTGACGGATTCTGCGTCCTAGAGTCCTCCTGCTATTGGTGCCCTGATAACATCCCTGCGCATTCGTGCCTCTGAATGGTCGTTGGAACCTTCGTTTAAATCCGTGCACGTGTGCGCACAAGAAATGCTCGTCTGGATCCCTGACACAACCTCACTCGTTTTCCCCCTCCCTTCAGGTTAGGAATTGGTGGGTCATCTTGCAAGGCCTCAAAAGGTCTGGATGTGTTTTGCCAGGCCTGATCATAAACAAGTTTTCTGAAAGGTGTATGTACCTTAGGCAGCGCGTATCCTCTGGTATGAGCTGTGATAACCTATGTGCGAGCTGCTGTTGTGGCCCAAGTGTTTATGGGGAATAATGCGATATATGTGAACAGTTTGTGTTTTGTGTTCAAACAGCGCTTGCAATGCGTGATCTATTGTAATATTCTCTATTTTATCCTCTTATTTCTATTACAATCCTTCATAAAATGCTGCATATGTTAAAAACGATAATTGCTGCTGTAGCCCAGTTGCTGCAACAGATCTTAATGTGTCTAGGTGAGTAAATAAACTTACAGTGAATCCTCAATTCTAATAAATATACAATTTCACATCAATGCAATGAATAAATACTGTAAAAATTATGAATAAAATATAAATTATAAAGTAGTAAATATATATAAAGTCCAAACAAAAGTGCTGTGCTCTGTGCCAAAACGATTTCTTATGTGCAAATCCAAAGTACAAAGTGACTGAGTGCTGCTTCAGTTCCAGTCTATCTCTGCTTTATCTTCTTATGCGAGGAACAATTCTTTATACTTTAAAGTGCTTGTGTTATATTTCAGTGCTGGGTGATGATAAAAATAGCTCAGGGTGTTGTTCCCTGCTTACCAGAATCCTTTGACTCTCACACCGTACGGTGTAGAGAAGTCAGACCGCGCTTTAGGTCTACAATCCGACCTATGGATGTGGTGGTCCTCTCCCTTTGTCACGCTCTCTTCCGTGGTCAGAATTCCATGTGTGGATAGAAAGAAAGAAAACTCATCGCGTATCACTTGTTGAAAGGTTTATTGGCCAAAAAGCTATTTCACAGTGCAAACATCAAGGCATAGATTTGCAGATTACTGTGACTGCTCTATAGTGGTAATGCTCGCGCTCAGTGTTACAGACACTTCCTGCTTGCAAACCTACTAGGCGTGGCCTCTGTCACCGTGTGGTCACCTGACGCGTTTCGTCACTTCCTGTGACGTCACTCCGATGACGTCACAGGAAGTGACGAAACGCGTCAGTTGACCACACGGTGACAGAGGCCACGCCTAGTAGGTTTGCAAGCAGGAAGTGTCTGTAACACTGAGCGCAAGCATTACCACTATAGAGCAGTCACAGTAATCTGCAAATCTATGCCTTGATGTTTGCACTGTGAAATAGCTTTTTGGCCAATAAACCTTTCAACAAGTGATACGCGATGAGGGAGAGGGAACAGTGCGAGGAAAGGCACCAGTCTTAAGGTACATACCTATCTTTCTTCCTTTTGAGTAGCGCATAGTGAACAACTTTCCAAATAACCGGTTTTTCG
>BLSH010458522.1:68740-84160 GCA_018402905.1 Glandirana rugosa | reverse complement strand
CGCGATGAGTTTTCTTTCTTTCTATCCACACATGGAATTCTGACCACGGAAGAGAGCGTGACAAAGGGAGAGGACCACCACATCCATAGGTCAGATTGTAGACCTAAAGCGCGGTCTGACTTCTCTACACCGTACGGTGTGAGAGTCAAAGGATTCTGGTAAGCAGGGAACAACACCCTGAGCTATTTTTATCATCACCCAGCACTGAAATATAACACGAGCACTTTAAAGTATAAAGAATTGTTCCTCGCATAAGAAGATAAAGCAGAGATAGACTGGAACTGAAGCAGCACTCAGTCACTTTGTACTTTGGATTTGCACATAAGAAATCGTTTTGGCACAGAGCACAGCACTTTTGTTTGGACTTTATATATATTTACTACTTTATAATTTATATTTTATTCATAATTTTTACAGTATTTATTCATTGCATTGATGTGAAATTGTATATTTATTAGAATTGAGGATTCACTGTAAGTTTATTTACTCACCTAGACACATTAAGATCTGTTGCAGCAACTGGGCTACAGCAGCAATTATCGTTTTTAACATATGCAGCATTTTATGAAGGATTGTAATAGAAATAAGAGGATAAAATAGAGAATATTACAATAGATCACGCATTGCAAGCGCTGATCATAAACAAATAAACCAGATCCGTTAAGAGATAGCACAGGATGCCTGGAGATAATGAGTGTCATAAAAGAGAGGCACTCAGGCAGCTGTGGCCTTTTCAGAGACCCCTAATCAATTTAAAGCTTAGAAATGCACCGATGTTTCATAACTCCAGACAGGAACGTGACATCTTAATGAAAAGTACATGGTTGAATGTGGAATTGGACATGGAACAAATGGAATCCTGTCGTGTTTGGACTTATTTTAATGCAACTTTCATGCTGAGCTCAAATTCCTTAGTGTTGGGTCTGCACTGTAATCGTATCCGAGATATGATTTTGATACAGGAAATTGCATATCATGGAGGGTTGTTATTTCACGGTCCTCCCCAGACAGCCCACGGGCCCTTCTTACACATGTGAGTGGTCAGGGGTATATGGCCCCGCCCCTTTGCTTCCAGAGAAAAAGAGAATAGACCGGACAGTGCTTAGTTCTCACTTTACCATCAAGGAACGAACATCTGAGAACCTGTGGACTCATCGACCAATCTCTGATCGATCGCAGACATTCACTGCAAGTATATTCATCCCTTCCCTTCTGCCTTATCTCTTTGCTGCTGTATATCATGTCTTTATTGCTTTGTAACAACATTTTTCTGTAAATATTTTATCTGCACCAATTTTGACCTTTTCATTAGTAAACCTTATTCTGAAAAGTGTTAATCTTGTCCCTAAAGCTCTTAATGCAAGCTATAACGAACCTGTTCCTTTGAAGAGTGCTAATGTTTAGGATAAATCATCTGAATATTCCTGTCTGTGGTGACAGCGTGTGTTACAGGTGATTATTCTAAAATCATAATTGTTATTGCTAATATCTCGGGTCTTCTGGGCGTTATCCAGAAGTGGTGGTAGTGAAAGGGTTAATCGCTTGAATTAGCCTGGTAACAATCGCTCTCAGGCTGCTGGCACTTAGATGGTGGCCCCACCAGCTGGAAAATTTTTGTGCTGGAAGCAGCTGAGAGTCGTATTGTTACGTTAGCGACAAGCGCGGTGTGAGATCGGGCGGTCCTCGATCACGAGTTAGTGAGGAGGGCAGTGATCTGATACCCGCGTTCCTCACATATTGTTGGCAGCATGTTGGGATAGTTTTGCCTTAAGAACATTCAGTGCATTGTTTAGAATTAGCTCTGCACTGAAGGATTGTAACCTTTATGGAAACAGTCCTTAGAGACAAGCTGGTGCATATTTTTTTTAAATACAGCAACAGCACCTTCCTACAGCTCCTTTCTATCTCTGCTTTCTGTTCTATCTTGTCTGCTTGCAAAATGTCTGGGCTATCAGGGTATAAGAAGATGAGCAAAGATGACCTGACTGCTGAGTGTACAACAAGAGGCCTTGACGTCAGTAACAAAACTCATGGAGACATGATACAGGTCCTACAGGAGTGCGATATCTGAGCAGACCAGAACTCAGGGGATTCCCGATACTCCAGAGCCCAGTGGTTCAGACTCAACAGCCTCACAGGATAGGCACACAGAGACTGACACGAAAATATCACTGAATGTCCCCTCTAGGCCACAGCAGGAGCAGGCCAGACCCAGATTGCCTGCAACCAGTATAGACTCTCCACAAATGCAGGAAACACTACAGAGGCTGCGGCTGAGAGAGAGGAACGGCAGGCTGCGACTGAGAGAGAGAGGAACGCCAGGCTGCAGAACACAGGGCTGAAAGGGAGGCTGATCATCGGCATGAACTAGAGATGGCGAAACTCCAGCAGCAATTGCTGGCTCAGAACCTCGGATCCCTAGAGCACAGGGATACCTCTCTGCCTGTGAATCCAGCGGCCAAATTTCCAGTCATGGAAAAGGACAGTGACATTGATGTGTATCTACTGTCCTTTGAAAAAACTTGCCGTTAGTACCATTTTCCCCCAGCACAATGGGCCCGGTACCTGACGCCAGGGCTACAAGGCAAGGCCCTGGATGCGTATGTCGACCTGCCAGCGAAGCAGGACGATGACTATGAAGCCAAAAAGGCTTTCAGAAATATCAGCTAACCCCAGAAGTATACCAAAAATGGTTTAGGTCCCTGCAAAAATGGCCTGAGGACTCCTATATGTATGTGGTAAGCCGTTTACATACCACCTTCCAACAGTGGACTAGGGGCCTGAAAGCCAATTCTTTTGAGTCCCTGGAAGATCTCATGATTGAAGATCAGCTTTTGCACATCTGTTCCCCCAGACATCCGACAGTTTGTGTTAGAGCGGAAGCCCGGTTTTGCTAAAGCCGCAGCAGAGCTGGCAGATACCTCCATCAGCACTCGGGTATCGGAACATCGCAAGGCCCCACCGAATGGCTGGAAAAGTGGAAAATTGCACCTAGCAACCCCTCCTCTACCTGGCCAACCAAGTTTCTCAGTGGTCTGAACCTGCAGTTCCTGGTGCCAAGCCCTCCCTGACTGACAATCGCAGGTGTTACTCCTGTGGCAAGCCTGGCCACCTGAAGTCACAGTGCCCTGAGCTGAAGCAGATGACATCACCTCACCAGCCGGCCAGCAACTCTTCTTCAGTGCTGTTCATTCGCAAGAAAGCTTGGGTAACCACTGCCAACTTGCAGCAAGTCACCGCGGGCAACCGGATTGTAACTGGTTTCCAGGACACCGGAGCTGAAGTCACTTTGGCCCGACCAGAGGTGATAGAAAGAAGGGACATCATCCCTGGGAAGTTTTTTACCCTCACCGGAGTTGGGGGAATATGCTCATGAGTACCCTATGCCCATTTTTTTATTGATTGGGGTGCTGGGAGTGGAATGAGAGAGGTGGGAGTCTCCGACGAGATACCCACCGGCGTTCTGTTGGGTGCGGATCTAGGTACCCTTGTTTCATACTATACCTCTGCTAAGAGCACCCAGGATGCTCCCACTGAACTCTCTGGACCTGCCAAGGTATTGCCAAGGTATTGTTTACAGATGTTGGGGTAATATCTGGGAAACCTATGGATGGACCGAGGGAGGGGGAGGGCACAGGGCTCTCCTTTGGCTAAGCAAGGAGAGGAAGTCCCCCTGCATGTGCCAATATCAGGTGCATGTGTTGTTGATGATAAGAATGTCATTACTGAATGTAATAATGTTTTTTCTTTGTTGAAGGTCACCCAAAATGCTGAACGGGGGCAGAAGATACCATCCCTGGCTGCAGACTAGAGGAGTAGAGGAGTGGCCCCAATGGTCCATTTCTGTGCTCTGATCCAGAGGACTGTGCCTCTCAATCGAGGTCTGTGTGTGTCACTAGAGGGCTGGCTGGGCCCTGTGGTTCTATAGCAAACCTAGCACTGCTGACACACACAGGCCTTGCAGGGTTAGCTGCTGGCTTACCTGCTGAGAAAGATAATCGAAAGCCTGAAAAGGACAATCAACAGATAGGTTTGACACCAGCAGGGAGCCTGAAGACTGGAAGGGTTAAACTGCTGCTCATTGTGTCCAGCCAACCTAAGAGGCATGGTTTGAAGGTGTCACCTGATATGGTCTGTGAGGATACAGGTGAAATCAGAAGGGCCAGAGACAGTACACCTGAAGGGGAAGAGATAGGTGCCCTGTTAGGTGGGATAGCTGACACTCAGGGAGTGGGCTTAGGCCGTCAGCTACCAGTGCCCTTCTCCCTCCAGGTACCTGCGCTGCTGGCAGTGCTTACCGCATGCCATGTCAGGGTCATGGGAAACCCTGGGAGGGCACACCATGGCATCCACAGGGTGGACCCTCCCCTCACCCCTGCAGTCCACCTTGTCTCACAGGAATTGCAGAAAGGCGGGGCAAAGGAGACTGAGGGAATACTGCAGTTAGGGGTCATTCAAGGAGCTCAGACAGCCTGGACACCCCTAGACGTCTTGGTTGCTAAAAGGAGTCAGATGACCAGGCATCCAGGAGTCCTTAAAATGAGGAATTCCCGCCCTGTGGTTGTGGTCTCCCCCATGCCCAGGAACCATGAATTGCCAGAGCAGCTGGCAGATGCCTGCTGTCTCACTATCATTGACCTGAGCAGGGGCATGGACCAACCCCTCTAACACAGAAGGCTCAGAATGAGTCAGCCTTCATCACCCCATGTGGCTTGCCCGCAATGCTACCTGGGGTTGAGAATGAACCAGTCACCTCTCCGGGGGTCCAGACTGACCTACGAGGTGGGATGGAACCTTGGGTAGTGACCTGCTTGAGGGGCCTGGAAGGGATTGGCCCTGTCTGAGTGGAGCACCTGGTGCTCCTGTCAGCAGTCCTGACCAACCTGGCAGGGCCCACTCTGACAGCTCCCCCTAATAACTGTCAGATGGGCATGTCAGCTGTTCAGTACTGGGAACAGCAGGGAGGAGCAAGCACCCAGAGGTTAGGAACTGGGAAGGCTGAGGCTAACATGGCCTGGCCTACTCCTCAAGCCAACATAGTGGTTGTGTCATTCCTGGGTACAGCTGGCTACAATAGGATGCGGGAGTGCCACTATATGGGCCCAGCTGAACCTGTGACTGATCGTCCAACCTGAGCACCAATGGACCTGGTGTCCTTAAAGTGGTTGTCAAGTCATGACAACCACTTTAAACTACAGGTAAGCCTACAATAAGGCTTACCTGTAGGTCCAGGAAATATCTCCTAAACCTGCATGCTTTAGGAGATATCCCCTGTATCTGCATGTGCCGACATCATCGGCACATGCGCACTGAAAAATCGTCACCCTGGGTAGAAGAACGATGTCGCCGGTCACATCGGTATGCTGAGATCGCTGCAACAGCTTTGTTCCTAGGTAAGTGTTTCATAATGAGCTAGTATGCGCTGCATACTAGCTCATTATGCCTTTGCTTTTCAGGGTTTTTTTTTTTTTTACAACCACTTTAATGCCAGGGTGTAAAGAGAACCGTGCCATCCTGACAAAGGTACTGGCCGGTGCACCTGGGACACGGGCCCTGGAAATCCATGGTCCTGTCCTGGTGCACCCCGGTGCCAATACCTTTGGGTCAGGTGCAGTCCTGGGCCAGAGGGATGAGACAGAAGAGTAATATCTCATCCTCTACCTAGGCAGGAAGGCACCTCCTCACGTAACCTATGCCGCTTCAGAACAGAAGTGTCTGGTGGTCAGGGGGGAACCCAGGAAGCTGCCACGTGATCCAGGTGGTTACAGCCGCTGGGTACTCGCCCATCACCACCTACCTTGTTGGCCCAACAGTGTTGCTAGGGAGAACAACCCACTCCTAAAAGGGGGACTGGTTCTCCAGCAAGGCAAATGGGCCAGTCCACGCAAAAGTATATGCCTCAGCCAGACACACTTGCGATGCAACATGCCAAGTCAGCCACATCGGGTTGCATAAGGAAGGAGATTGCCGATCCCTCCCATGCAACCACCTGAGGGGGGAGATGTAATGATATCATGTGCTGGACACACGAAAACTGGCAACCATTTTGTCAAACATACGCCATGATGGTTTTAGCTTAAAGAAGACAGTCACACTGTCAACGACCTCACTCATTTCCCCCCTCCCATCTTGCAAGACCCCAAAAGGTCTGGATGTGTTTTGCCAGGCCTGATCATAAACAAATAAACCAGATCCATTAAGAGACAGCACAGGATGCCTAGAGATAATGAGTGCCATAAAAGAGAGGCACTCAGGCAGCTGTGACCTTTCCAGAGACCCCTAATCAATTTAAAGCTTAGAAATGCACCCATTTTCATAACCCCACAGGAACGTGACATCTAAATAAAAAGTACATAGTTGAATGCGGAATTGGACACGGAACAAATGGAATCCAAACATCGATCAGTCCAGTCATATGGGGGACCCCTGATAGTTTCTGTCCCTCCCAGGGTAATGGAATAGAAACACACCTGTCGTGTTTGGACTTATTTTAATGCAACTCATGCTGAGCTTGAATTCCTTAGTGTTGAGTCTGAGCTGTGATCATACCCTGAGATGTGATTTTGATACAGAAGATTGCATATCATGGAGGGTTTTTATTCCATTGTCCGTCCTGGACAGCCCAGGGCCCTCTTTACCCATGTGAGTGGTCAGGGACATATAGCCCCACTCCTTTGTTTCCAGAGAAAAAGGGAATACACCGGACAGTGCTCAGTTCTCACTTTACCATCAAAGAATGAACATGTGAGAACCTGTGGACTCATCAACCAATCTCTGATCAATTACGGACATTTACTGCAAGTGTATTCCTCCCTTCACTTCTGCCTTATCTCTTTGCTGCTGTATATTATGTCTTTATTGCTCTGTAACACATTTTTCTGTAAATATTTTATCTGCACCAATTTTGACCTTTTCATTATTAAACTTTATTCTGAAAAGTGTTAATCTTGTCCCTAAAGCTCTTAATGCAAGCTATAATGAACCTGCTCCTTTGAAGAGTGCTACTGTTTAGGTTAAATCATCTGAATATTCCTGTCTGTGGTGACAGCGTGTTTTACAGGTGATTATTCTAAAATCATAATTGGTATTGCTAAGATCTCGGGTAGTTATCCAGAAGTGGTGACAGTGAAAGGGTTAATCGCTTGAATTAACCCAGTAACAATTGCCCTCAGGCTGCTGCACTTAGATGGTGGTCCCGCCAGCTGGAAAATCTTTGTGCTGGAAGTAGCTGAGAGTGGTATTGTTACATTAGTGACAAGCGCGGTGTGAGATCGGGCGGTCCTCGGTCACAAGTTAGTGAGGAGGGCAGTGATCTGATACCCACGTTCGTCACAGGCAGACTCTGTGATTCAGGCAGAACATCAGATGAGGTGATGAGATGATACTGGATAGATCAGCCGAAGTTAAAGGGGAAGTCCACCAGACTTGTAGGTGCAGGATAAGAGACTTGCTGGGACTTCCAGTAGAATGGAGACAGGAACACACTGTGTCCAATGAGGATGAAATGTGGAACAGCCAGCTCAGGCACTCAGAGGTGGTGTGGAGCAAAACAGGGAACAGGAGCAAGGTCAGCAGGTTAGTCAGAGTCAGAAGCAAGCAAGCAGTGAGGTACCAAAACATCAGACAGAAGCGGAGTCAGTAGCAAGCCAGGATCAGGAACCAGTAATCAATAGTATAACGGAATCCAAGGCAAGGTCAGGGGTAAGCCGGGTCAGCAATGGATATCAGGTATAATACAAGCAGGGCACAGGGAAACTGCTGAAGACCAGTCAGCATTGAGCAAGGATCAGAGCACTCCTTAAATAAGCCATCTGACACCAAGAGGGGCTGTGGACGTGCTCCCACAGGTGCGTGCGTATCTGCGCACATTAGCATAGGTGCCTATGGGATCTTTTTTTCTGGGTGACGCTGATAATAAGTTTGTACCAGACATGGGGCATGTACATTAGAACCTGGCTCCCAAGAATTTTCCTCTGGGCCGTAGCCTTTCCATTTGATAAGGAATTGTGTTTGTCCATGTTTAATCCTACAATCCAATATGGTTTCCACCTCATATTCCTCGTTGCCTTCGACAAGTAGAGGAGAAGGGACCTCTGTATCCTGGTTTGCAAAAGGATTCAGCACTGTTGTTTTTAGCAAAGAGATGTGGAACACAGAGTGGATTTTCAAATGTTTGTGTAACACCAACTCAAAAGCCATAGCATTCATTTTTCTCTTGACCGGGAGCGGTCCCAGATATCTCAGACCAAGTTTCTTCGAGGGACACTTTAATTTCAGGTTTGCCGTAGGCAACCAGACTTTATCCCCAGGTTCCAGGGGGTTAGATTACCTCTCTTCTTCTTGTCAAATAGTGTTTTACTGTTTGCCTGTGCCTTAGAGATGGTATTCTGTAACAATTGATTGTTGGAGTTGAAAAAACACAATTTGTCTTGTACAACGGGTACGGAAGATTCCACAGACAATTCAGGTAAAAAAGGAGGGATGATACCCATAATTGGCAAAAAAGGGTGACTGCTTAGTGGCTGAATGGATATAATTATTATACGCAAACCCTGTGAGTGGAAGAAGTGACAGCCAATCATCCTGTGCAAAGGAAGAGAAACACCGCAAGAACTGTTTGAGGGTCTGATTAGTCCTCTCTGTCTGCCCGTTTGATTGGGGGATGGCATGCGGTGGAAAGACAGAGCTCAATATTTAACGATTCACATAAAGCCTTCCAGAATCTGGAGGTGAACTGTACCCCACGGTCAGAGATAATGCTGTCAGGAATACCATGAAGTCTTACAATTACCTTAATAAAGGCAGAGGCAGTTTCAGTGGCAGAAGGGGTTCCTTGTAACGGTACAAAATGTGGCATCTTAGTCAGGCGATCAATCACAACAAAAATGGTGGTAAAATACTCAGATGGGGGTAGTTCCACAATGAAGTCCATGGAGACCATACTCCATGGTTTCTCAGGCACTGGGAGAGATTCCAATTGTCCCCAAGTCTTGGCTCTATCGGATTGACTTCAAAGACATGTCAAACAAGATTTCACATATTTCTTCTAATCCTGCATCAAGTCTGGCCAGCAGAAGGATTGAGAGATCAAGTCTGCAGTTTTGTGGATACCAAAGTGGCCCGTCAAGGGATGATCATCATGATATCATTTAAGGATGGCAAGTCTAAATTGTTCGGGAACAAAGATTTGTTCATTATGGAAGTAAAGTCCATCCCTTAATTGAAGAGATAAATCTAAAGAGGGTGGCTGATTCACCATCACCATCTTTATTTGTGACATCAGGTCTGCCTGAAAAAGGAGAACATTTTTGGATGGTAAGATGGTGTCAGGTTCCAATGGTAGAACTGGGTCATGGAACATACATGACAGTGCATCTGGTTAACCGTTCTTGGATTCAGGGCGGTAGGTAATGTGGAACATGAAATGAGAGAAAAACGGTGCCCATCTTGCTTGTCGGGGTCTTAGTCATCTGGCTGTCCTCAAGTATTCCAGATTCTTGTGGTCAGTAAAGATAAAAAAATAGAAAACCCCACAAACCTCTGTACAGCCTTTCTGTCTGTAGGAGCAGGCCATTCCAGAAAAGCAGCTACTTTTTTGTGGATCCATAAAATACCATCAGCAGAGATGACAAGTCCCAAAAACTGTATAGTCTGTTTTCCAAAATCACATTTTTCAGCTTTAGCATAAAGCTGGTGGTCATGGAGTCTGTTCATTACCTTTTTTACATGGGTATGATGCAATTCCACAGATTCAGAAAAGTTAAGCATGTCGTCTAAATAGACAATAATGAATAAATCAAAATAGTCCCAGAAAACATAATTTATGAGATGTTGGAATGTAGTTGGAGCATTGCATATCCCAAAGGGCATAACAAAATACTCAAAGTGCCCGAAGAGTGTTCTGGAGGCAATCTTCCATTTATCTTCTTCCCTGATTCCGACTAGGTTATAGGCACCTCTCAAGTCTAGTTTAGAGGATACTTGTGCTCCCCGCAATTTCTGAAAAAGCTCAGAAATAAGAGAAAGGGGGCACCGATTTTTGACAGTGACTTTTTATTTAGGTCTCAGTAATCCACGCAGGGCCTCAAGGTGTGATCCTTCTTCTCAACGAAGAAGATGCTGGCACCTGCTGGTGAGGTAGAAGGCCAGATGAACCCTTTCTCTAGATTTTAGTCAATATATTTGCGCAGGACTCCCAACTCAGGCTCAGAGAGAAAGTAGATTCGCCCGAATGGGATCTCAGCCCCAGGTAAAAAATTGATGGGACAATCATAAGTCCTATGAGGAGGAAGGGTGTCTGCGCTTTTCTTGTTAAACACATCAAGGTATTCATTATAGGCAACAGGAACCAGCCTCAAAGTTTCATGGTCAGGGTGGATACCAAGGAGAGAGGTAGTGTTAATAGCCTCTTTTGGACAAGAGTACCTCTGGCAGTAATGAGATGGAAAAGAGAGTTCTCCTGTAAGCCAGTCAATGTGAGGGTTGTGTGCCCTCAACCAAGGTATACCAAGGATAATGGGAAACATAGGTGAAGTTATAACATCCAACCGAAGAAATTCATGATGATGATGGAAACTGTTACGGGGTGATCCATTGTGCTCCCTTTTTCTGGAGGGCGTACTTGGCATCTTAGCAGTCCTTGAGGATCCAGGTAGGATTCCACTGATCTTTTCAAATTGTCTCTCACATAAGTGTGGATCGATCTAAATGACAAGATTAATCAGATTTTCCAGGGACGCTGGCACCCCCAACCTGGCAAGTTCATCCTTCAGAGTGTCAGAGAGTCCCATGTGAAACTGATGATGCACTCCATACACGCAAATTGGTCTCTACTAATCTTAGGCCTTGTTGCAGTCTGCCAAGCATGGCTGAGAAGAAGGAATCTCTAGTAGCCAAGGCAGGATCATGTTGCTCAAAGAAGTGATAGGCCCAGGCAAGTGGTTCGTTCAGAAGCGTGATAATAAACCCCACCTTAATGCCTTCTGATGAAAACGTTCAGGGTAACAGGGGAAAGTACAGTTCACAGGAGTTCTGGAAGGTACGGAATTTTTTATGATCTCCATAAAAACGTTCGGGAATAGGCACTCTGGGTTCCAGAGGAGGAGCAGACTCATGGGGTAGGCTGGACTCCATTTGAACAGATGAGTTCATAACTGTGGGCGGAGCCAAGGCCGATGCAACATCCATCTTGTCCGGAAGTCAACTTTCCATGCAGTTGAGGCTCTCTTGTAAACTCTGCATGAGGTATGATAATGCAGAGATTGAATGGCAAATGTCCTCTAAAGGTAAGGCCTCCATTTAAGACTCCATCCATGGCTGACTGGCACTGTCACATACATGATGGGAGACTGAAATGACAAGGTCGGCCTCCCTTCCATCTCCAGCCCTAGCCCAACTGAGAGTGGAACAGATGATGCCAAGGGACAGGAGGAACATGAGTGCCTGTAGATGTTGGTTGAAGAGCTTGTGGTAGAGGTGGCAGACTCAGTGATTCAGGCAGAATATCAGATCAGGAGCTGAGATGATACTGGATAGATCAGCCAAAGTTAAAGGGAAACTCCACCAGACTTGCAGGTGCAGGATAAGAGACTTGCTGGGACTTCCAGTAGAATGGAGACAGGAACACACTGTGTCCAATGAGGCTGGGATGTGGAACAGTCAGCTCAGGCACTCAGAGGGGGTGTGGAGCAAAACAGGGAAAAGGAGCAAGGTCAGCAGGTTAGCCAGAGTCAGCAGCAATCGGGCAGTGAGGTACCAAAACATCAGACAGAAGCAGAGTCAGCCAGGATCAGGAACCAGTAATCAAATGTATAACGGAATCCAAGGCAAGGTCAGGGGTAAGCCGCATCAGCAATGGATATCAGGTATAATGCAAGCAGGGTACAGGGAAACAGCTGAAGACCAGTCGGCATTGAGCAAGGAACAGAGCACTCCTTAAATAGGCCATCTGGCGCCAAGAGGGGCTGTGGACGTGCTCCCGCGGGTGCGTGCATTCCTGCACGCATGCGCATAGGTGCCTATGTGCGTTCGCATGTGCGCATGCACGCATGTGAGCGCCCAATGTCCTACAGCAGTTCTCTTACACTGTCACCACAGACGCGGATGGTTAGAGGATTATCCTATACAGTAGCATTCTTTAAGAGACAGGTTCATTTCTAGCTTGCATTAACACTTTTCAAAATAAGATTTTAATAAAAGGTCAAAATTGGTGCAAATAAAATGTTTACAGAAAAAGGGTGTTTTGAAGAAATAAAGACATCATACAGCAACAGAGAAATTGGATAAAATGAGAAGAAGAATACTTGCACAATGTCCTGGGTTGAACAGAGCTCAGTCGGATGAGCCAGGTGTCATTGGTTCTCAAACTTGACAGATGTTCCTGATTTGATGGAAAAGGAGTGCTGTCAAACTGCCCTGGTATCTCCCTTTTCTTTGGGATCAAAGGGGTGTTGACCAATTAAGCTTTGGAGGGTTGGTCGCTGGGAGGTCACCACTTCATGACCCTGTCCCAGGTACAGTTTGTGATAAATAATCATATCGCTGCATCTCTACTGTTTACAGACTGCTAACATCCATTTTAGTGCTTCAAAACAAATATAAACACGACAGGTTTCGGATATCTATTTTATCTAGGAGGGATGAGTAGTGCCAGTAGATTCCTATATGATCTGACATAGGGGTGTCTGCACTTGAAACTCTACAAATTATCTGAGGAAAGTAAATATGTCCATATTATGGCTGTGCGATTATAATTTTGGAAGTTGTAAAACAGGCTAGAGTTTCAGAGTTAGAACTGCTAAACTATCTGTACCTTATGTGGATTGAGCTTTTTACAACAGGTATCTGTTAACCTTGTAGTCACTGAAGCACTAGTCAGACACTTTTATGGACCCGGAGATGGGTATTGGGAAAGTGATTAGAGGTGTCTGGCCTGAAGAGGTTGTGGATTGTATGAGCTGAAAGAAAAAGGTGGGGGCAAGGTTACTGTGGTATGCCCGTCACATAACAACATGGCTGAGGTGAACTGAGACATGACAAAATGGCTTCTACGCAAACAGCTATGCGCTAGCCCAGTACGCATGTCCGTTAGAGAAGAAAGAAGAGGACTTTGTGTAAATAGGGAAGAAGTTGTCCCCTTTGTTCATAGTTATGGGCATTTTTCAAGTTGGGCATCCCATAAATTCCCTATCCCATCTACGTTATCAACCCCTAATAAAATAACAAAAACAAGCCAAGGAATGTTTTCTGTGTTGGAATGCATGAAGGAAATGCTGTGTGCCTGGCCATGTAGCAGTGGGGAATACTAACTCAGCAGCTCATATGCGGGGTGTGCTATAATAATAATAATATTAATAATAAAGGGAACAAAACTATGTCTGAGCACAACAAACCAAAAATACTATTTAATTCATTTTTAATATTCAATCCAAACTCACCCATCCATCTATGTCTCCATGCTCTATTTTGTTAAAAAATCAGTAAGAAGTCCCCCCCCCCAGCTCTTCTAACCATCATTAAGGACAGATGATTCATGTAGCATTCACTTCACAGAATCCATCAGCCCTTAGCTCAGGCAGGAGAGTGTGCTTAGCTGAAAAAGCCCCTCCTCTGCTAGTGAAGCCCTATAAACTACTCAGTGCTTCTAAGTATGGAAGAACATATGACACTCCCTCTGCCTCCAATAATACAACGCCCAAACCAAGAAAGACCAGTCATCAAGCACAATCATGTGATCATGAGAGTAACTATAGTAAAGAAAAAGGTGGACTTTTAAGGTACCCAACACCATAAATGTTTAAAACATATTATTATTTACATCTTGGTTAAAAAGTAATGTCCATCGTGTATATTTAAAACTATGATTCTGTAAATCTGTCACATTCCACCAAAGTATCTGAATATGAGAGAACCTCATGAGAACACTCACGCCTCCGGTACTTTTGTATATGCTTATAATCCATACAGTATATGGTATAAAGTATGGTATATACTGAAACATAAATATTTGGTTTGGTTGGTAACCACCTGGAACTAGGAATAGCTCTCAACTCAAAGTATTTCTCGAAATTCTGTTTCTTCAGGCATGTGAATGAGGTATATAATCTATAACAGAAACAGGTTTATAGTGTTATAACTCAGAACACCATATACATGGCTCAAAATAACACAATACAAAAACATCTTATGTGCATACATTATATAAATTTGATAATGTGCTGGAGAAATACCACCAAATGTCTCCATGGCGAGCACTGGAACTGCCTGGGACAGCCGTGGGCTAATATATATGCAGGCTATAATAGCACAAAGACTGAAAACCTGTGCAGGAGTTATCTATGAATAAGAGTATGTTTGTAATGTACTATATATGTGTGTGTGTGTGTGTGTGTAACATCACATGCCTACAGGTCCCAAGGCATAATGGGCATAGTAGAGTAAATATATCATAAATTATGAAGTGCCCCAGAGGACCTCACTTCCTATAGTGAGAGGAAGGGAGGTGGATATGAATACCAAAATAAAATAAAAAAATAAAAAATGCAGTCTGATGCACACCGTAATGTGGAGACACATTACGGTGTGGTGATGTGTCTCCATCCCTGAACAACATCCCAAAAACACATAAATGAGCCTTTGGGACTTTACATGAGGCGCAACACACTCAACTGTTGGATAAATGGTATAAATAAGTTTATTGATAAATACAATAGTAGTAAAATAGAATATCAAACAGATACCATGCTGTCAAGCTGATTTGTTGTAGCTACATAATATATTCCATGTTGAAATACAGCATTCCAAAATTCCGTATATAGTAAATATAAAAATGCATCTTTGTCTCGACACGTTTCATGAATCAACATTCACTTCCTCAGGAGCTGATGCACGCATAATTATCTAAAGGTAAAAAACAATATTGAAATACATAGGCAAATTGGTGATAAATGTTATTGTTTTAAATATTAAGGTCACCATAGAGGGTACATACTTACAAATCAGCTTAAATGGAATGCACATGATTAGAGTTGAACCTGGATGTTCGGGTTCGGTGGGTTCGCCGAACTTCGCAAAAAAGTTCGGGTTCGGTACCGAACTTGACCCGAACTTTACCCCGAACCCCATTGAAGTCAATGGGGACCTGAACTTTTAGGCACAAAAATGACTGTAAAAAAGTCCTGGAAAGTGCTAGAGGGCTGCAAAAGGAAGTAAAATAATTTTAGAACAATAATCTGTCCCTTACAGCAACAGCAGGAACCTGACTTGGGTGGCTTGGGCTTGTAGGTCCAAGTTGAGATTAGTACACGTAAGGTAAATTCGACTAAACATTCATACATGGGAGATACCACTGGAATTATAAATTTTGTTATTGTAAATAGTGGTTAAACGGATACATAAAGTTATAACAAAAAATGGAAATCT
>BLSH010458522.1:13327-26806 GCA_018402905.1 Glandirana rugosa | reverse complement strand
TTCAGCGACAGCCTGGAGGCTGCTCCTGTTCCATATATTCAGTGGTGTCAGATTTGTGTGAGCCTTAGCACGGTGCGATGAAGGCTGGGCATCATCCCACGAGCCACGTTCCTGAGAGGGAGCCATCATCATCATCATGATCCACACTACTATCATCTTCATCCTCTGTTCCAGTGTGGTGAGCGGGTCATAGCCCATTCAATAGACACTGTATATAGACACCATTGTTTCCTGAACCAATTATCCCCCTTAGTGCCTAGACCACAGGCTAATCCAATAGACACTATATACAGACAACATTCCATTCATCTTGCTTCTACCTGTAGTTACACAAAGGGCAACTTCCTTGAGTCAGTGATCACTGTGCTTCTATCTACAGTTTATTCATCACAGGAAGATTTGTTTCTTTGGTTACTCCTCATGAATTGATCCAAGTTGTTTTGCTCTGCCATTTCAGAACTCCTTGCAAGCAATTGTTTCAAAGAGCTAGCTGAAGAATAACAGGATTGATCCACAGTTAATATATGGCTACTTGTACCTTCCCCCGCTATAGGGAATTGTTCTATTAAGTTCTAAAGGGTTAAAAACTCACCAAGAACTCTCAGAAAGAGCTGGTAGAATCTCAATATGGTTCTTACTTTCAGTGTTCTAACATTGTGTGCATTGTCTTTTGCGTCTATGTGCTGAGGAGCAGTAGAGAAGGGTCTGACAAGAATAGGAGTCATTCCTTTGCCCTCTTGTTATCTGTTCACATAGACATTACTTACACTTAGTGGTGCATTGGTGCTAGAGTTTGCTGTTTGATAATACCATACTGATAAGTGTTTGCTATAGTTGATAATACTGTTCTCTACTTAACCACTACCAGACCACCGCCGTCATGTGACGGCGGCCTCTTTTCAGTGGAATACCATTGTTTTGGTAGCAGATAGCTACCATAACCCCGGTATTTTTTTTTTTTCAGATGGCAATTCCACGTCAGATGAAAGCCGCAAGATCACTTTTATCAGCGGCGGGAGAGGTGCCCCCCCTGCTGTTTTCCCATCATCTCCGCTGCTTACTGAACCCGTCAGTAGCAGTTGAGATGAGCGGGTCCTTTCCCCCCCTGCACTGAAGCCAAGTGAGCCATAGATGCCACCCACTCGGCTCCATAGCATTGCAGGGCGGAAACTACATCACAAGTCACTTCCGGCCATAGCTCTTAAAGGGGACATTTTTTTTTTCACTGCCATTTTTTTTTTAGTTATTGCATTTAAATATAAATATGAGATTTGAGGTCCTGGTATGCTTTTTTCTATTACAAGGAATGTTTACATTTCTTGTAATAGGAATAAAAGTGATCATTTTGTTTTAAAAGGACAGTGTAAAAATAAAAAGTAAAATAAATAATTTAAAAAAATGTAAAGCGCCCCATCCTTGCGAGCTTGCACGCAGAAGCGAACGCATACATGCGTCCCACCCGCATATGGAAACAGTGTTCAAACCACACGTGTGAGGAATCGCCGCGATCATTAGAGCAAGAGCAATAATTATAGCACTAGATCTCCTCTGTAACTCAAAACTGGTAACCTATAGAAATTTTTAAATGTTGCCAATGGAGATTTTTAAGTTGCAAAGTATGTCACCATTCTTCAAGCGGGCACAATTTTGAAGCATGACATGTCGGGTATCAGTTTACTCGACGTAACATTATCTTTCACAATATGAAAAAAAATTGGGCTAACTTTACTGTTGTCATATTTTTTAACTCAAAAAATTTTATTTTTTCCAAAAAAACCACACTTGTAAGACCAAATGCGGGGGTGACATAAAGTTTTGCAACGACCAACATTTTATTCTCTAGGGTGTTATAAATATATATATATATATATATATATATATATATATATATATATAATGTTTGGGGGTTCTAAGTAATTTTATAGCAAAAAAAGCTGGTTTTACCTTGTAAACACCGAACTCAAAACAGGGGCTTGCTCTTAAAGTGGTTAAGACACCTTCTATACTGTAAGCTTATACTGTAAACTTATATTGAACTGCAACTGCTCTCTATTTTGCTAAAGTAAACAAGCTTATTAGTCCAATTGACTTGGTGTACTTATTTAACTGTTACTGTCATCTAAAAGAAAAAATGGCTGAACCCAAGGTGTCAGAGGTGACGGAGAACTTGCAGGGTCAGGGCAACCAGTGGGGTACTGATTTAACTGGTGATCCTCACGAGGGCAGCACTACATATGTCTCCATGTTTCATTATATTGAAAAATCACCATTTTGAGTAAGGGCAGATGATTCATGTAGCATTTACTTCCTGTAATCCATCTGCACTTAGCTCAGGCATGCAAGTAGAAAGATGTGTTTACTTGAGAAAGCGCCTCCTATTCTCTTCCAGATGAGAGAAAAAATTGCCCGTGAAAACTTCTGGGATGTATGACATCATTTTGTAAAAAAAAAAGTTTAAAACAAGTAACTATAATAAGCCCGAAGAAATGTGAAGTGCGCCGCAGTGAAAAATGGGTATGGGTGTGTCTTAATTGGAGTGTGGCTTTAGGGGGTGTTGCTCGTGTCTGAGATGAACGAGGGATGGAGGAAGGAAGAAAGAAAGATATAGGGAGGGAAGAAAAGAGAAGAGAAGAGAAGAGAAGAGAAGAGAAGGAAGGAAAGAAAGAGGGGTTGAGGGACAGCAGGCCCAGATCCTACACCACAATACAATATATGTATTCCAGAAAGTTTAACAATCAGCAAATACAGATACTCCATACACCTGGTGTTGGCGCTTCAATCATCCTGGCACCATTGTTGGTATGGTGTCAGGATGATTGAAGCACATTATTTCTATTATTACATTGTAATCTAAAATTAAATAGTTCAACTCACCATAATGCAGAATAAGTGGGAGCCCCAAGCTTGTCACTTGCCACTGTCGTCTGCTACCAGATGCCATCAGGTATCCCCAGTGGAGTCCCTCCTTCCATCAGGTGCCCCCAGTGGAGTCCCTCCTTCCATCACGTGTCCCCAGCGGAGTCCCTCCTTCCATCAGGTGCCCCCAGTTGAGTCCCTCCTTACATCACAGGTACCCCCAGTGGAGTCCCTCCTTCCATCAGGTGCCCCCAGCAGAGTGCCTCCTTACACAGGTGTCCCCAGCAGAGTCCCTCCTTACATCACAGGTGTCCCCAGCGGAGTGCCTCCTTACACAGGTGTCCCCAGCTGGAGTGCCTCCTTACGTCACAGGTGTTCCCCAGCGGAGTGCCTCCTTTTTTTTTTAACAGAAACGTTTTTATTGTTTTCAAAATCAAACAAAAGCATAGGTAGCATACAAGTAAGAGTCACTCAACGAGCTATTACAAATACAAATAATCCAGTAATTCGCAGTAATATTAGGCAGGCAGAATTATACGGATAACAGTCAACATAAGTGGCAGTATCAAACGCATTTATCATACAAAGAGACCGGATTAGTTACAGATACATATTCCCCCCCCCCCCAAAAGGAAGAAGGGGGGGGGGAGCGGGCCGGGACCATCTCAGAACCCTCAGGCCTTCCCCCATTCTCCCCAAATTTTTTCAAATTTCTTAGGGCACTTCCTATTTATATAGGTAAGTTTATATAATGGAAGGACCGCATCTATCAATGTCTTCCACTGAGACACCGTGGGAGGAGAGGCCTCCCTCCATTTGAGCAGGATAGTTTTCCTAGAATAAAATGCTGCATAGAATAAGAACAATTTTTTATAGGTGTTCTTGGTCACCATATCTGTGACCCCCAGCAACAGGCCTACCGGGTCTAGTCCCAGAGGGATACCAGCTACTGAACTAAGTACCTGAGTCACCCCCAGCCAAAATTTTTGTATCACCGGGCAGGACCATGTGACGTGGATAAAGGTGCCCACCTCCCCAGTACACTTAGGGCATCTATCCGACCTGGAGGGGAAGATCCTTGCCAGCTTCTGAGGGGTGTAATAGGCCCTGTGTAGGAACTTAAGCTGTATATACCTATCCCTGGCCGCTACCATAAGGGGAATATACTGCTGAATCCCCTCCTGCCAGTCCTCATCGTCAAGACTAGGAATGTCTGATTTCCATTTATTGAACAATGCCTCCCCTCTGCCAGAGTCAGCAGAAGTAATCCTGAGATAGAGTGCAGAGAGCACTCGATCCACATTCACATCCACATGAAATAAGGAATTGTCCACTCCATGAGAGTCTAATGTCAGCCTAGTTGGGAATTGTGCCTGTGCTGCGTGTCGTAGTTGAATATAGCGGAAAAACATTGTTGTAGGAAGCTGATTGGAGTATTTTGATTTCATACCGGGACCATAGGGACGGAACAGAAATAGACTGGAAATGGGCCAATTTAGGGTTACCCCAGAGGGGGGTATAGGGCGACCAGGTTCCCGGCGTTGTGAGGAATGCAGAGACCTGTTCCCATACTTTTACCATAGTACACATGGACGTTGTCATGTCTGGGTGAGCTCTAACACCCCTAAACACTAGGTTACTCAGCCCAGAATGGCCGCCTCTACGTTTACCGCCGGGTTAGAAGAAGTCTGGGTAAACCACCAGCGAACTGTGACCAACACCGCCCCCCAATAGTACTTGCGGAAATTGGGAAGGGCCAGTCCTCCCAATGAGAGGGGCATATGTAGCACCTCCTTTGCAACCCTGGGGTGGAAGCCCGCCCATAAGAAGGAGTTCACTGTTTGGTCTATTTTGTTAAATATTCTAGTGGGGATAGGGACAGGAGTATGTCGAAAGACATAAAGGAACTTAGGGAGGAAGGTCATCTTAATTAAATTAATTCTACCGACTGGGGATAGAAGCAATGTCTTCCAGATCTGGCATTTATTGACGAGATGTTGCAACACTGGGTAGACATTGTCATCCAGATATTTACTAGGGTCTCTCCGAATTTCGATCCCAGATATTTAAATTTAGAGACGTGGTGAGGGAAGCAGAGGCTGGAGGGTTTGCTAACATTGGGGAAAGAGGGAAGAGCAGGGATTTTGTCCAATTAATTTTTATCCTCGAGAAGGAGCCGTATTGGTCAATAAGTTTGAGGGCAGCCTCGAGGGACGAGGAGGCGTTAGAGAGGTAAAGGAGGGCATCGTCCGCGTAGAGGGAGATTTTTTTCCGTTAGCGACGCTATTTCTATACCTGCAACCTCCTCAGAGGCTCTGAGTAAGATAGCCAGAGGCTCCATCACCAGGGCAAAATGCCCCGGTGACAGAGGGCATCCCTGCCTGGTACCCCTGCCCAAAGAGAAGGGGGATGAGAGCAGTCCATTAGTTCGGACTCTGGCTGAGGGATTAGCGTACAGTTGCCTAATCCAGGATATAAATTTAGGGCCGAACCCAAATCTCTCCAACACCTGCCACAGAAACTCCCACTCAACGGAACAATCAAACACTTTTCCGCGTCTAACGAGGCGACCACTCCCGAGGAGGCCTCCGCCGCCGCATGGGAAATATGTGTATAAAGCCTACGTAAGTTGATATCGGTTCCCTTCCCCGGCATGAAGCCCGTCTGGTCTCCATTTACCAGGGAAAGGATAACCGAGTTAAGCCTGGTCGCCAGAACCTTCGTTAATACCTTGGCATCCACGTTTAAAAGCGATATTGGACGGTAGGAGGCGCACAAGTCTGGACTCTTGCCAGCCTTGTGTATCAGGACTATGACTGCCTCTGACATAGATGGTGGGAGAGAGCCCCCTTCCAGCATCTTGATCAGTAGGAGGTGTAACTGCGGGGCTATCTGCTCTGCATGTGTTTTATAAAACTCCACTGGTATTGCGTCCAGACCAGGCGTTTTGCCCGGCTGGAGGGAGGCTATAGCCGCTTGCACTTCTTTCAGGGTTATGGGGCTATCAAGTCTAGTTTTGGCTGGGTCCGATAGCTGAGGAAATTCAATTCCTTCCAGGAAGACACACAACTCCTCATCTGTATAGTCTGCCCTGAAAGTATAGAGCCGTTTATAGTACTGTGTGAACAGCGAGTTAATTGTGAGAGGGTCTGTTTGCATGACCGCGTCGTCGTCTAGAATACTGCCTATGTGGTAAGTATGCGATAAGTCTCTGGTTAACCATGCTAGGAGCCTACCAGTCTTTCCCCCCTGCTCCAAAATTCTCTGAGTCTGCGAAAGGAGAACTTTCCTAGTAGCAGCGGCTCTCAAAACAGATATTTCCCTGTAAAGGGTGAGCATGTTACCATAAACCGCCTCGTCCTTACTAGCTACATACTCTGACTCCAGTTTCTGGACCCTTCGTTCTGCCTCTAGCAAAGCCAGCCCAGTGTCCTTACGCACCTTATTTATTACCCTCTGATAATGACCTCTGATACACACCTTAAAGGCCTCCAATATATTTTGAGGAGAGGCCTCAGCCCCCTGGTTATGAGACCAATAGACCCCAATCTCCGCCTCTAACTCCAGAGAGACCCTGTCGTCCGTGATCCAGTAACCCGAAAGTCGCCACAATGCAGTCCCCCCCGGTCCATCCAATCTAAGGGTAAGCATGGCAGGAGCGTGAGCCGATATTCCCCTAGGGAGAATCTCTGTGTCCTGTGTCCTAGAGAGCAGGGATGTGCTAACGTAAATGAGGTCTATTCTGGAGAAGGAGGCATGCATCGCAGAGTGGCACGTAAATTGGGCTCTGGCCGGATGCTTCCATCTCCACACATCACACAAACCATATGTCTCAGCCCAGCGTGAGAGCGAAGAGCCCACAGCAGGGTCCGGAGCAGATTTATCCAAACTAGGGTTAGGCACCATATTGTAATCTCCTGCTATAACAATTCCCGCTGCAGGATATGAGACCAGTATAGGCATGATCTTGTCCAAAATGGTCAAACTGGCCGGGGGGGGGGGACATAAATCCCCACCACCACCAGCTCGAGCCTACCGAACATAGTGTGCAGAATCACATATCTACCCTCTGGATCCAAATGTAAATCTAGAAGGGTAAATTGTAATGTCTTACTGACCAGGATACTGACCCCCCTGGAATAGGTGGAGAACGTGGAGTGGTAATAGTGACCCATCCACGGCCTCCGGAGGGCCAGCACCCTGCTCCCAATCAAGTGCGTCTCCTGGAGGATGCAGACCTGGGGGGAATATCTCTTGAGGAACTCGAAAACCAGGGACCGTTTGACCTTCGAATTCATCCCTCTCACATTCCAAGATAATATTTTAAAGGAAGCCATCATAATGGGAAGTTTGAAGCATTTCTCCCCCAGGCCTGCAGCATGCAGGGAGGGCCACGACCATATATATCATGTGCGAACCAATCCTGGGAGTGACACATACTACCACCTTTCTTAGCTGCGGGGCCCCCTAGTGGTGAGCCAGAGTCCCCACACCTTTCATAGCAGTTAGGGCATTCATTTAAACCTGTATGCAGTAAATGAAAATTAAAAAAAAAGAGAAATAAAACAAAACCAAAACTTGTGCCCAGCACACATGGGTAACTATGTACTGGGGTCCCCTCAACCCCCCCCCCCCACCCCGCATCACCCCCCGAACTCTGGTGTGCTTTATCCCAAAAACAAAACGTGGCAGCCGCCATTAGGGGTTGTGAACAGCAGCACCCCAGAGTTCCAGTTCACATGCAGCTGTCCCCCTCGTATATATTAAACCGGATCAACATTCCCTGCTAAATGTTAGTTCTCCTGGAGGTCCAGGAGCACATTCTTGAACCGAAGTAAACCAAACTGTGTTACAAACAGTGGCGAGCAAAAACAGGCCGTGCATAGCCTGGGCCTGTGAGCTGAGGCCTCTCAAAGAGTGGACCCCCTTCTGTGAAGGCTAGGCCAGCCATTGCATAAGAACATGGAAAAATCAACACATCCAGGGGGGCAGACTTTATCAGAGCAAGAGAAGAACCTCGGTAAGAGAACACCAGCCATACAACCATCTCTGCCCGCCAACACTTCCAAACTAAGGATAATGGAACCGTGCTGTGTACTTCAGCCTCTGGGCAAGGTTTCCACCCAGCTGGATGTTTCCTCTGGCGACGTAAAAAAACGGACTGTTTTACCATCCTGTACTCTTAGCCGTGCAGGGAAGAGCATACTGTACTTTATTTTCCGGTTGCGGAGGTTCAATTTCACGTGATCAAAGGACCTCCGAAGCTTCCGGGTTTCAATGGAGTAGTCTGGAAATATCATCAGCCTGGCTCCCTCATGACGTAGCTCCTCCACCTTCCTGGCCTCACATAGTACTAGGTCTCTATCACGAAAGTTCAGCAGTCTAAAGATGAATGTGCGTGGAGGAGCTCCCGTTGGCCCACGGGTAGCAGGCATCCTGTGTGCCCTCTCCACCACAAAGAAATCAGAGAACCGGGCCTGGGGCAAGAGGGAGCGTAGCAATCGCTCCGTAAACGTTAGGGGATCAGTCCCTTCTATTCCCTCAGGGAGGCCCACAATACGGAGGTTGTTCCTCCTATTGCGATTTTCTGCATCCTCCGCACATCCCTCCAGGGCCCTCACTTTAGTGCGGAGTAAATGAATGGAGGCAGTGTGTTCCTGGAGAGTGTCCTCTGCATCTTCCACGCGGCGTTCAGCCTCTGTAAGGCGAGCGCGGAACCCATCCATATCCCTTCGGATGAGGCCGACATCCATCTGCACTGATTCAAGCCTGTTAGTGAGGGCATTCTGGCAGGTGTTGATGGCTAGCATTAGTGCATCAAACTGAGATTGTTCACCCAGTCCCAGGCCGCCCTCCTGAGTCTGAGAAGCCATGTTGTGGCCTGCAGTAGAAGGTGCTCCCGCCCGGAGGGGTGCCATTGATGCCTGTGCTGGCTTTTTCTTCTTCTGCGAGGAGCGGGTGCCGTGAGAAACACCGAACCTCTCTCTGGATATACCTCGCTCCCCGAAGGTATCCGCCACCTCAGGGTCCAAGATTGAGGGCCACAACAGCAGGGAAAGACATAAAAAACCGAGGGGTATGCAGGAGCTTCTCAGCTACATGTCCGCTCCATCGGCCATCTTGGACACACCCCCCGCAGAGTGCCTCCTTACATCACAGGTGTCCCCCAGCGGATTGCCTCCTTACATCGCAGGTGTCCCCCAGCGGATTGCCTCCTTACATCGCAGGTGTCCCCCAGCGGAGTCCCTCCTTACACAGGTGTCCGCAGTGGAGTCCCTCCTTACATCACAGGTGTCCTCAGCGGAGTGCCTCCTTACATCACAGGTCTCCCCCCAGCGGAGTGCCTCCTTACATCACAGGTGTCCCGCAGCGGAGTCCCTCCTTACATCACAAGTGCCCCCAGCGGAGTCCCTCCTTACATCACAGGTGTCCCCCAGTGGAGTCCCTCCTTACACAGGTGTCCCCCAGCGGAGTGTCTCTCCTTACTTTACAGGAGATAGGTGAAGTGAGGGGGCAGTGAGAGATGCTCCCTGCCACACCACCGCACCAACATTGCAGAGACCAGGTAGAAGAACAGTGCTGTGGGCGGGCAGAGAAAGATGATGTCATCTCTGCTCGCCCACCTCACTCGTTCGTGACTTACTAATGCAGGCCGCCCAATTGTGGTTCTTTAAAGCCACTCGCCCGCGGCTCTGTGAAGCCGCCCACTTGTGGCTCTGTCAAGCTGCTCGCCCACGGCTCTGTCAAGCCGCTTGCCCGTGGCTCTATCAAGCCGCTCACCCGTGGCTCTGTCAAGCCGCTTGCCCGCAGCTCTGTCAAGCCACTCGCCTGTGGCTCTGTCAAGCCGCTCGCCCGTGGCTCTGTCAAGCCGCTCACCCGCGGCTCTGTCAAGTCACCCGTGCGGACCGTGGGCCCACTATTAGGGACCACTCGGGGCTGAGGACACAACATTCAGGGCTGCAGCCCTGATAGCCACCCCCTGGCGATGCCCCTGCCCGTTGCTGTCAATCAAATCCTGTGACAAGGGAGCGGGGGGGTGAGACCGAATTCCGCTGTTTGTGTCAATGGGCACAGCAGCAGGACTTGGGAGCGAGCCTGTAGGGGTGTCCCCATGGAAAGCGGCTTTCCTTGGGGGTACCCAATGAAGAAGAGGGGCCTGGAGCACCAGTGCGGGACCCCAGAAGTAGAGGATTGATGATTGAACATTTACAACCACTTTAAGACTATATTCCCATCATTACCATGACCTGATGGAAAGTGCTGGCTTGAACCATTTTAGATTGCAGGCTTTCCATTAGTAAACTAGTAGAAGTACACATAAAGGATTGTTGTGCTGCAAAATCTGTCTTCTCTGTATGTGTGCTTTGATTTTCCTATTCAAATCAGTGAGAAAGTTGAACAAAAGGAGTACATTTACTAAATAGGCTGTTCACTTTAAAAGGTATTTTTCCCATAGCTTATTGAATGTGGTGAAAATTGCGTGAAAAATACGCAATCACATGCAAGGAGAGTTTTAAAAAACTTGCACCCGATTGGATGATGGAATTCAACAGAGCTTCACCTAATTCACTAAGAGAAATATTCTCTTGGAAAATAACAATTCCAATGTAAAGCTTATTTGCTTTTAATAAATCAAACTAGCATTCTTCTTGCATTAATTTCAGTCAATGATAATAGTTTGGCTCTGGACCTTTATATGGTTGCTGTGAGGGCAAGCCGTATTTTGCTATTTTTATATTCTTTTGGTTTTTTTCAGTGTGTTGAAGAAGTTCTTGAATAGTATGCAGTGAAATACCTGGTAGTAAAGAGGTTAAAACGGAATGAGTATTCTTTGTGAAACAACATTGATTAGAGTAGATGAGAGAGCTAGGTGACGGAGGGGTAGCCAGTGCTCCCTCTCTATCACTGCAGACATATATTGACTGACTCTGGATCAGTCTTTCTCCAGACAGTTGATTGAGTTGCCTGTGGACACTAAATGAGCTTTCCATGGACATCAGCCTGCAATCTTTAGCTTGCACAGCCTCCTGATGAAAGATTTACACTTAGGAGAGTAAGGGAGGTGTAGAATAAAAAAAAAGCTTCATCTATTACTTAACCCCTAGGTCACCCTAGCCATACCAAAGAAACTAGTTCATGCAAATGATGCAATTGCCGCAGTAACAGGGTTTTACTGAAAGCTACCCTGACTTAAGAAGTTCTACAACCCAAATGTGAAGATTAAAAGTAGTGTTCATGCAATGAAGCTGCTGAGTCTTTATTGTGCTGGGATAGAAGAAAAAGGAACAGCAATAAAAATGCATGCTTTTCTTTTAAGCCCAGACTTCTTTTACAGGGTCACTTGAAAAACGGAAGCTTGAAATATGCTGGGCTTGGGAACAAGAGGCAAATTGTCCTCTTAAGCTCTCTTGCACACAAGGTTTGCCTACCCCCACAAGAGTCATTGACAAGAACACAAGCACAGTCACAACTGAAGATCTTGCCTTTCTCCCTTAGAGTCCCTCCAAGGGTCACCAGTCCCACCAGGGTCACCAGCGTAACATGTTATGTGGCTGTGATGGGCTGGCAAGTGAAAGGTGGGATTACAAGCCAGCATGGAAGAGGAGAAGAGGGAAACTGATGGGATGGATAACCAGACTGTGCAACACTGCAAGCCAACAAAATAGAGAGATTGGGTGAGACTGCTGGGCATCAACACACTGTCAGCCCAGGGGAGGTGGATACTGGGCAGCAATCCCAGGTGAAGGGAAGCCCATTCTAGGGTTTTGGGCAGGCCTCTCTCGAGTGGTGAGTGGGCCTTTCTGGGACGGGTTCTATAATTAATTACAGCCACCACTCATAATTTGTTAAGGTCTTTTTGTCCTACTTACTCAGGGCCCGCTGGAGATCCTCCAGTGGTCTAGCAGGCCTGCTTGCCCCAGATTATGGGCACTACCAAGTGGATTAGCATTTTTAGGTGCTGCTGTGATAATTATATCTTTTATAATTTCATTTGAAAATGTTTATTCAATTTTCTAATAGGACACATCAACTTTATTTTTGACCATATGGACAAGAAAATTTGAAGGCTTTGGATGGAAACTTTTTGTTATTACCTATGTAAGAGTCGTTCTGCGCACTGTGAATGGCTGGCGTATCTTCTGAGACCTGTGACGTGTCCCAGAAGATCGCCAGGTGGGAGGGAGAGGAAGGTGAACTTCCTTCCGGCTCCGCAGCGCCAGGAGCGGAAGTGGACATGGGACTCTGTGAAAACAGGGTGCCCCATTCTCCCCCCCCCCCCCCAAAAAAAAAAATCATGCCAATTGTGGCATGTCAGAGGGGTCATCTTCCCTTAAAGCGGAAGTGCCGCTTTTGGGTGGAACTCCGCTTTAAATTTCTCATAAGAGATCAGTTAATTTCCGGGTATGTGAAGGTACCTAGGTACTTCTGTGCTTACAGCCTCATAACTGCATTGTTACTCCTATGATGAAGTGTACTGACATGAAACTGGCCGGGATTGTTTTCTATTCCACAACAGCTTTTTAATGGAGAAAAAACTGCTCTGACTCCAGTGAGCATGCTGCATAGTGCCACTGGGGAAACTGGCAGTGTGAGTGAATACCGCTCATGTGATCACCAACAAAGAACAATGAATAAACATAAAATGAAAACTCACAATGCCAAATAATGTGCGTGACCATTTGTGACCATATGGCTCAAAATCCTTCATTGGAATCCGCTGGTGAATCGATGGTAGCTCAGCATGAATGAATGAAATTCTATTAAAGCGGTAGTAAACCATCCATTTAACATCTTAAAAACCAGATATATTTCCGGCACGTGCCGGAAATGTAACACTCCCATTGGTTGTGTTCTAAAACAAACTGTCAAACCATCCAATGGCTGGTGTCATAGCTGATCACATGTGCAGCATCATGGCAGTTGTAGATTAAACAGAGGCCAAGATGGCAGCTTCCTTGGCTGAAAAGGATAGGAGGGTTTACTAACACTTTAAAGGATAAATTCAACTTTTTATTTTTTCTTTCTAAATTCCAGTTCCCTTAAGTGCCAATATGCTGCAAAATGCGGGACGTGATTGTCGCACGGTAAATCGCAATGCGTGCCGCTGTTGCCCAAAAGAAGCTCATAGCATTCTGCGATTGCAGAATGATTTACCGTGCGAGAATCACCGCAAAATCGATGAGCGGTTGGGTGCCATTAAGAAGAAATGGCATCACAAGCACATCCCATGTTTTGCAGCGATTTAAAATTGTGGGCGAAATTGCGTCGATTTAGCACACAATCAGGTGTGAATGAAGCCTAAGGTCTGTGCTAGTTTAACTGGCAATTGCATGATCATGCATCACTGTACACAAATTCAATTTATATAATTTTTTCATTATATAAACAAAATAATATTTTCTACTTTCTGTTATAAAACATATCCAACAAAATCAAACTTCTTCCTAAATGTGGGCCAAAATGTATTCACATGTCTTTGGGACGTTTTGTACCCTACACGAACACTACGGTAAAGAAGAATTACCGTGGGTTGGCGAGTAGCTAAAACGCCACTAAGAGCGTGCCATTTAGTAAGACGTTAGCGTCTTACGATACTCGAAGAAAACCCGTTGTCGCCGTGCG
>BLSH010458395.1:618802-642390 GCA_018402905.1 Glandirana rugosa | reverse complement strand
TACGTGGTCCTTTCCTTTTAATGCCTTTCCACTCATATGTTAAAAGGCAAAAGGTCCACGTAGTACCGTCGTATGTGTACGCACCCTCCCATATGGCGAGTTAGTTCCCATGTGTATGCTGCCATGATGCACCTGGAAAACGGAAAATTGTATACTCACCTTTCCGTAATTTTCCTTTCCTGGTGCATCTTCATGGCAGCATACAGATTCCCGCCCAAATTGGTGAGAGTTACGGAGAATGCTGTGAGCCGGGTCTGTCTTTGATTTATAGTTAACCAGTCCTATCATGTTGTGGGGGCGGAGCCACAACCCATGTGTATGCTGCCATGAAGATGCACCAGGAAAGGAAAATTACGGAAAGGTGAGTATACAATTTTCCGTTTTGGTGTTGAATGTACCTTTGCAATTTGCACTTATACCTTTAGCGTTTTTTGCACACTTACTAATACCAAGCACCTTATTACACACTGGTTTGCACTTTATTTAACCTAAATAGGGTTTAGTGATTGGAATACATCTTTCTTACCAAGAGCAGCGCCATTCCCACTACACCTCTTTAACTCTTTGATTCTTTTATACTGGCTTTTGAAATGTATACATTCAGCAATTTTGAAATTGGCTGAAAGGTTTAGCCCTTTTTAAAAGATAAATAGTGCATTTTATATACAACTAATATAGATCAGTCCAAGTTAGGGACACATGACGAGGAAAGAGGGTCTTTGTTCCAAATCAGGAACAGTCCCTCGAAATCCAGGACAGTTGGGAACTATAGAGTATTACTAGTTATAGAAGAGCTGTGTATTGCTTCTGATATGAATAATGTGTCAGTCTCGCTGAATTCAGCAGCAGCCCGGGGCACCAAAAAATCTATGCCAGAACACCAAGCTTGATAGCACATGAAAGTGGCCTGCTCAGCAGTTGTAGTGTATTATATTTACAATCAGTGATTGGCTACCATAACTGATATCTTTCCTCAGTTGAATTCAGATGAATGATGCTGTTTATCCACAATCTGTAAATAAATACATTTCATTTTCATTCACTATTGTAAAAAGTAGTAAACAACTCCCACATAGTGAGGTTAATAGGTTTATTATTTCGAGCTGTTGCCTTCTAGTCCCTCTGACCTATTTTTAAATCAATCTAAGCTAATGTATTTTTCATGTCTAACACCTTTATTGCTCTTGCATTGATTTTTGTTGCTTTAGACGTCACACTTGACCTTAATGAAGTTTGTTCTTAGAAACAAGGAGATTGTAGACGCTGAAACAAAGATGATACGGGGAAGATACCATCAATGTGTCAGGAATCAGAGGGACTAGGTATACCAGTTAAATTGTCTTGAATTTATCTCAAGTCATATTGTCCTCTGACCATTTCTTTATTATAGTGCATGAAAAATCTGGTGCAGCAGTGCATAGTAACCTATCATCTTCTAGGTCTTAGCCTAGGTTCACACTGTTGCGGGAATGAAATAGTGCGAGTTCAGCTCGCCTGTCAGTTCGACTTTGGGGGCGATTACAGAGACATATGTGCGGGTTCCTGCACAGATGTCTATTGAAATCACACCCAAAGTTTCCAAAAGTAGTACAGAAACTACTTTTGGGAATCGGTGGGATGCCGTAATGTCAAACTGTGCCATTGCTGGCAATTGCTGCCATTTTGGCATGCGATTTGACATTTCGCATGCCAATCACATCAATGTGAACCTAGGCTTCTTGTCAAAGCCTAATTTAACAAGCTGAAGTTAGAAGCTGACTGGCTACTTTGCACAGCTGCACCAGATTCTGTATACTCCAGTTTCAGTAAATCACCCCTAGTGTAACAATTGATAGATTTTGCAAAGGAGACAGATACTCCTATCCATTATAAGAGAAATACTGGTTGAGACTTTTGAAAATATTGTTGAAACTCAGTGATAGTGCTAACCTTAAGGTGGCCATAGATGGATCGAAATGTGGCTGGTTCAATAAGACCGGGCCAAATTTTGATTCATCTATTGGCAGGCTGATTGCACTGAGGTCGATCCATCAATCGACTTCAGTACAACCAGCCTGTTGGGTTTTTTGTGCGATCACTTCTGGTGGCTTTACCCACCCATCAATTATCATTGTATTCTCTTAGTGGGGAAGGCTCCCCACACTTCCCGCTGGCAGAACACAATAGCGCTGTAGAAGGGATTGATGGTGTATTTAAGCAAGTTGCTTTCCTTCAATCCATGGTTGAAGGAAAGGAATTTGGTTAATGTATGGCCTGCCTAAGGGCAAGACCCCTTAAATACAATCTAAAGAAGTATGTACAGTTAGGGTTTCAAAAGTTAAGGAAGTGCTCCGATATTGTTATCCTGGATAAAGGGGGCACCGTGGTAGCTCTAAGCCCTGAGGATTGCAATCAGGAAGCTTTTCAACAGCTAAATGATGTGGATATTTACCATCTTTTAAAATATGAGGAATTACAGAGTTTAAACATTAGCTTTCACATCTGCCTAAATTGGGACAGGAAATATGGGGTACTTAGCCAAATATTTGATGGTGAACGATTCAGTGACCCTGTATACCACCACCGGCAGAATTTCAATCCATGTATGGCCACTTTTACTTATCAGTATAGCATTTTCAGAACTACGTTTTCTTCTGAAACAATGCAGGTTTATTGTACTTATAAATGGTGATTTAAATGTAAGTATTGCAGATTTAGCATTCAAGAAAAGTGTGATGTAATAAAATAATGTAAATTAATTACACCTGAATAAGGCTTGGGCTTATAGTCCATGTCCTTATCTTATTGGACCTTCTACCTAATCCAGCCATAAAAAAACTCTTAGCATACCTACTCAAAAACTACTAATGTTATGCCATTGTATTAGAGAGGATCTTAACCCTAGAAAGTAAAAATTAAGTCAGCAGCTACAAATACTGTAACTGCTGACTGCCGGCATGTTTACTGTGGAAGCCGGCTGTGACTCCTTGCGGCTTCACAGCTGGCTTCCCACTGTGCATGCGTGAGCCATGCTGTGCTTTGTGAATGGTCCCACATCCTTCTAGGACATGTTACACGTCCCAGAGGGCTGCAGGCAAAGGGGGGGGGGGGGGGTATAGGGCGAACTTCCACTTGGATCTTCTATCAAAACCATGTACCTGCTCTCCCAGAAAGATTTTTATGTGCCAATGTGGTGGTGGTGGGGGGACAGGACATAAAGCAGAGCTTCCTCTTCGGGCAAAGTTCTACTTTAAGCTGCTTTGAAACCACAGTGTACCTGTGGGCTAGCTGTGCTTTCTCGTAGAGTTTTGTTATCTCCCACAGTTTTGGTGCACTTTCAGAAATCTCACCAAAACTCCTCCATGCTGCAACTTTGGTGCCCTTTCAGAAAGCACACAAAAACCACAGGACCTAATAGAGCTCTATGGGAAAGCATAGCCCTCACTGCACCATATCAGTCTGAAAGCAGCCTTAGACTTGGGTTATAAAAAATGACTATATGTGTTTATGTAAAGAGAATAAAAAAGAGGGAGGAAAGAATCAATGTGTTAGAAGAATAAGACAGAAAATAATGAAAAAATTAATAGAAATAAAGAGAGAAAAAAGGGAAGTACCTAAGAATGAGAACACCAAGTGCCTTGTACCTTTTGAATGCAAAGTATTATTATTATTATTACACAGGATTTATATAGCTCCAACAGTTTGTGCACAGTTTACTTTTTATTTATAACTTTATCGAAATGTCGGCTACGGTGCGTAGAATCCCTAGAAGTAATGTAGCCGTGGATGACCTCACCCAACAGCTGCATTCCAGTGTGAATAGGGCTCAAAGAAAATAATTGATTGGTGTGCCCTTGTGCAGATCGACATTTTGCTAGGGCAGAAAAATTCAGGTTTCTGTGAAACTGTGAATGAGTCTTAATAGAAGTAATGGGGTGGAGGTAGTGATGGAACATGTGAAGGAGAGAAAAGACCAGGATGATACCTGAATACCTTTTTAAATTGGGTCTATACTGAAAGTTGAACTTCAGCTTTACCTTCAATCTAGCACAATTGTTCTGTGCTGAAATTAACAAATAATATGAAAATGGCACAAAAGTGAAATTATAGCACATCAAAAGATAATCACTCAGACTTACATGGTCTTAATTGAAAAAGGGGGGAGGGGTTAAGGGTTACAAACTACTAAAATTGCTGGGATGCTAGAAAAGCATAATTGTGCATATATGGAAGAGAGAGTCCAAGTTTATTTATTGATGTGTTAAAAGACAGCCAACGGGTTTCAGGGGTCAAAGGAACCCCTCCTTCATCAGGGCTACAATAAAACATAATATAATGTATGTAACATTTTTGTAAATTTTTTTTTTTATATCATCATCTTTTCATGTGACAACACTGAAGAAATTACACTTTGCTACAATGTAAAGTAGTGAGTGTACAGCTTGTATAACAGTGTAAATTTGCTGTCTCCTCAAAATAACTCAACGCACAGCCATTAATGTCTAAACCGCTGGCAACAAAGTGGGCGGTACAGTGGTGTAGTGGATAGCACTTTCGCCTAGCAGCAAGAGGGTTGTTGGGTCGAATCCCAACCACAACACTACCTGCCTGGAGTTTGCATGTTCTCCCTGTGCCTGCGTGGGTTTCCTCCGGGTACTTTGGTTTCCTCCCACACTCCAAAGACATGCTGGTAGGTTAATTGGATCCTGTCTAAATTGGCTCTAGTTTGTGTATGTATGAATGTGAGTCAGGGACTTTAGATTGTAAGCTCCTTGAAGGTAGGGACTGATGTGAATGTACAATGTATATGTAAAGTGCTGTGTAAATTGACGGTGATATAGAAGTACCTGAAATAAAAATAATAAAAAAAATAAGTGAAAATGTCCAAATTGGACCCAATAAGTCCTTTTCCCTCCCGGTGTCATGTGACTGTTAGTTTTACAAGGTCTCAGGTGTGAATGGGGACCAGGTGTGTTAAATTTTGGGACAGCACATTTACACTGTAAGGCCTCATTTACACGGCTGCTGCTTAACGGACGTTTAGAGGCATTTGGGCGTTTTTTTCAGCTGCCCCTGAACTTTCCAATATTATCTTATTAGTACATTTAACCACTTCAATACTATGCACTTAGAACACTTTACTACCAGACCAATTTTCAGTCTTCAGTGCTGTTGCCCTTTGACAATTGCGCGGTCGTGCGACGCTGTACCCAAACAGATTTTTTATTATTTTGTTCCCACAAATAGAGCTTTCTTTTGGTGGTATTTGATCACCCCTGTGGTTTTTATTTTTTGCGCTACAAATAAAAAAAGACCCAAAATTTTGAAAAAAAAAAAAAAAAATTCTCTATTTTTGTCACAGAACTTTGTAAATAAGTAAATTTTCTCCATCACTGGTGGGCACTGATGAGGCTACACTGACAGGCACTGATGTGGCAGTACTGATTGGCAATGATGAGGCGGCACTGATGAGGTGGCACTGATGATGAGGCACGATGATGAGCACTGTTAGGCGGCACTGATAAGCAGCACTTACGGGTACTGAGAGGTGGCACTGATATACAGCACTGATGGGCACTGATATGCAGCACTGATGGACACTGCTAAGTGGCACTAATGGGCACTCATAGACAGCACTGATTGGCACTCATAGGCGGCACTGGGCACTGATAGGTGGCACTGATGGGCACTGATAGGTGGGCACTGGTAGGTGGCAATGGTGGGCACTGATATGTGGCACTGGTATGCATTGATAGGGGCACTGGTGGGCACTGATAGGGGCACTGGTGGGCATATACACTGATAGGGGCTCATTCCCTGGTGGTCTAGGGTGGCATCTGAAGGTGGCATTGAGTGCCATCCACACTGAGCATTATGTCACTTACCTGGTGGTCTAGGGGGTTCTCCCTGGTGGTCCAGATCGGCTCCCTGGTGGTCCCTGGTCGGCTCCCTGGTGGTCCTGGGTAGGCACATCCCTGGTGGTCCCTGGGCAGGCTCCCTGGTGGTCTAGGGTGGTGATCCGAGGGAGGGCTGTGTTGATAAATCATCAGCACAAACCCTCCCTGTCAGGAGAGCAGCCGATCGGCTCTCCACTCCTCAGGTCTGCAGACCTGAGTACAGGAAAGCCGATAAACGGCTTTCCTGTATTACACTGTGACCAGCCGTGATTGGTCACGGCTGGTCACATGGTAAAGTGCTTCGGATCGAAGCGCTTTACTGAGATCGGTATTGCGGGGGGTCAGACTGACCTCCCACACCACCGATCGCCGCGATGCGCGGCCCCCCGGGCGCGCGGCGGCTTGTTATCCTGAGGACGTCATATGACGTCCTGTCAGGATAACTAAGCCACTTCCCGGCCGTCATTTTGCATACGGTGGTCATGAAGTGGTTAAACAAGGTCCTTTAAGGTCTTTTCCAGGAAGTTGAGTTTAAGGGCTTTTTTGGAACACAATAAAATGGGTTCAGACGCCAGTTCAGAGGCAATTGAAACGCCAAACAGCTTGTAAATGCCACCAAATGCGCCTAAACGCGGTAACTCGCGTCTAGGACCCGTTCGTTTAGAGGCGTTTCCATGTAGCCACTTCCCTACCGCCGTATGCAGAATGACAGCTGGGAAGTGATTGAGTTATCCTGACTGGGCATTATATGATGTCCAGCAGGATAACATTCCGGCACACGCCCGCGGGGCCGCACAGCTCAGCAATCGGCTGATCACAGTGTAAACAGGAAAAGCCGTAAATCTGTTTTTCCTTTAGTCGCGTCTGCAGACACGAGTAGTAGAGAGCCGATCGGTGGCTCTCCTGACAGGGGGGTTTGTGCTGATTGTTTATCAGCGCAGCCCCCCCTCGGATCGCCACACTGGACCACCATGGAGCCAACCAGGGCCACCAGGGAGCCCACACAGTGATGCCACCCAGGGACCACCAGGGATGCCACCCTAGACTACCAGGTAAGGGGTACACATTGCCCAATAGGGATGGCACTGTGCCCATCTGTGATGCTTGCCAGTGCCATCCCTATAGCTGCTGCGATACCAGTGCCACCTATCAGTGCCCACAAGTGCCACATATCACTGCCCATCAGTGATAACTATCAGTGCCCATCAGTGCCACCTGACAGTGTCCAGTGCCGCCTATCAGTGCCCATCAATGTCGCCTATGAGTGCCCATCAGTACTGCTTATCAGTACCCATCAGTGCCACCTATCAGTGCTCATCAGTGCCACCTCATCAGTGCCAATCAGTACTGCCTCATCAGTGCCCATCAGTGCAGCGTCATCAGTGCCCATCAGTGAAGGAGAAATTGTAATTATTTACAAAGTTATGTGACGGAAAAAAAGAAAAAAAAACATTTTTTTCAAATTTTTCGGTCTTTTTTTATTTGTGATCAAATGCCACCAAAAGAAAGCTCTATTTGTGGGGAAAAAATGATAAAAATTTAGTTTTGGTACAACATCACAAGACCGGGCAATTGTCATTCAAAATGCAACAGCGCTGAAAGCTGAAAATTGGTCCGGTAGGGAAGTGTTCTAAGTGTCTAGTATTGAAGTTGTTAAAAAAAAAGTTTTTCTTTTTTGAAATGGCTCCTAGACGCAAATGACGCTAAATGCCAGCTTCTAGCTGTCAAAAAAAATTATTCAGGTGAGGTTGAAATAGCGTGCCATGTAAATGGAGCCTTATACAAACTGTATACTCACTACTTTACATTGTAGCAAAGTGTCATTTCTTCAGTGTTGTCACATGAAAAGATAGAATAAAATATGTTCAAAAATGTGAGGGGTGTACTCACTTTTGTGAGATACTGTACATAATGTATACATGTGTGAACACATACTCTTATCTTTTGGTCTGGCGTTCCTTGCACATCTTTTCCTGGTAACCTGCTGGAGTACCCACAGTAGGGTAGCCTTGCCTGTTGTCAGCAGCCTAACCTGAGCCAGCGGGCTCTTCAAATGTTTCATGCCCTCTCACTACCTTGATTAATCTCATATCAAAGTCCTAGTACCCCTTGGATGCCCTTTTTTTTTTTCATTGGAGAAAAGCATCATTGTAGTTAAAGTATTTTATGCATCCATTAACACTTATCGTAGCACCTCAAAGAGACTGATGTAATCTCTCCAGAGACAGCAGAGGGCTCCAAACTAAGTGCAGCATGTATGTCAAGTTTTATTAGATAAAAGACAAATGGCTTTGGTAAAAGCAAATTATGGTATATCTCCTCCTACAATCCTATGGTGTAGGTGGAGTAGGAGGTGAATGAAGAACAGAGTGAAGCTGGATAGATACTATACCCAGGTGTGCTGTGAAGAAGAGCCCTGAAAAATATAATTACTGGCTTCAGAAAGGAGCATGGAAGCTTTCCACCATGGTTCCGGCACCCCCAGGTTCGGCTTCCCATGTCTGTCCACCCAGCTGGTGGTCGCATCTGTGTACTGGCATCACCGAAAGTTCGCCATGAGGAATACAACTACTCCAAAGGGTTGTGGAATGACATATGCTCTGAAGTTTTTACCAAGTGAGTTGCTACAGTATCTCACAAAAGTGAGTACACTACTCACATTTTTGTAAATATTTTATTATATCTTTTCATGTGACAACACTGAAGAAATGACACTTTGCTACAATGTAAAGTAGTGACTATACAGCTTGTATAACAGTGTAAATTTGCTGTGCCCTCAAAATAACTCAACACACAGCCATTAATGTCTAAACCGCTGGCAACAAAAGTGAGTACACCCCTAAGTGGAAATGTCCACATTGGGTCCAAAGTGTTAATATTTTGTGTGGCCACCATTATTTTCCAGCACTGCCTTAAAGTGGATGTAAACCCGGAAAAAAAAAAATGAATTAACAATTTTGTCTGGTAGAGTATAGCATGTCATGTCATCTGTGATCTGTGCCCAGTCTTGCCACAAAGAGTTAATCCAACTGTGAGTAATGACCTCATCTTTTTTCAGGAAGAGAAAGTCAGACTAAGGCTCCTTTCACACGAGCGGAACCCGTTTTGACGGGCTCCGCTGCTCAGCGGGGATCCATCCGTTTATCCCCGCTGAGCTGGCGGATGACAGGACCGTCTCTGCACTCCGTGCAGAAACGGACCTGTCACAGCTCCATTCTCCTCTAGGGAGGATCGGATGAACACGGCTCCTGTTTTCAGGGAGCTGTATACAGCACTCTTGTAGCCCCTCCTACCAGCCATGGTCGACCTGCTTGATTTTTTTTCTCTGCTGTCATCCTCAGTGTTACACTCCCACCCACTGTGTCCTTTTTTTTTACCCAGCCCTTTTCTGGAGAGAACATAGCCCTGGGCTCCCTCCCGGACTAATCGTGGCACAATGTCAACCAAAGTTTAGTTTAGCCGATCCTTCTGTAGAATTGGCTTGAATAAATGATGTTTGGACACAAGACCAGGTTTGTGTCTGGAGAAGCATTTTCTCCAAAAAAGGTACTGAAGCCGTACTTACTTGTGTTACCCCAACATTTCATATGCCTGCGGTACCATGTACTTGTATGAGACAGTATCCTGTTCTCTTTATTTTGCTTACTTTGTGTGAAATCCCTGATGTTTCTGCCATTCCCTCTGTTTTCCTATTAAAAACTGACCATGCCAAGCAGAAGAGCACACTGTGGTCAGTTCTCTAGCTATGCTGGGAACTCCTTGTACTCTCCTCCAATGATCAGACACCCCTGGGTCACAGCCATTCACTAACAAGCTTAGCGTGCTGCTGCTTCTCCTCCCCCCAGCTCTTATGCAGCTGCAAACAGAGGGAATGTGATCACTTATAAAAAAGGGGAAAATAGGGGTTTATGTTTTTTTTATATCTATACAAAAACATTTTGCCTTTCGTTTTCTATTTTAAACCGAATGGGTTGTTTTCCAAGGTGATCATTTCCAATCACTTAAACATTGCTTAAAATAGCATTTGATTAGACTGCTTTTATAAAGTCCCTGAATGTTTCTGTGGTTTTTTTTTGTTTTGTTTTTTTTTTTGTTTTTTTTGCAAAATTGCATCCTAAACTCTTTGTAGACACCGTGGAGCCCAAGTGCCTTCGGTACTGTGTTGGCTCATTTATCTACTCCTGTGTGCCAAATTGATTCATGGATTCTCAGGTGACTTTCAATGGGACTTATGTGAGTGGGCTGTCCTCTGACTTTGGTTTAAAAGGGGCATAGGATGGGTGCATTGGCTACCTCAGACAACCTGTAGATAAAAGGTAGATCATTTGCCACCTGTGTTAAAGGAGCTTAATGTTAGTGGTGCAAAATTTTTGGTAGCATTAAAATTTCACTGGAAAGGGGAGTACCAAGCAGGTGAAGGGGAAAGGGGGGGGGGGGTCTCATAACTATTATGCTATAGAGCTCTGTCATATGTAGTTACACCCCAGCCATCATACTTTTTTCAGTTCTGAACTGATCTTCATTATCTTCAGGATATTCTTTGGAACAACAATATGACTGCTGTCAAGCTTAGAGTTCCATAACCTTGCACTCTTAGTTTTGAGAAATATAGAAGTATATTTCAGTGGAGAGGGAATGGCAAGGGGTAGAGAGGGAGTTTCAGTGCTTGGTTATCAGGAAGGATGTATTGCAGTATTCTAACTTGTCCAAATGCTCATTTCCCCCTGGCAGCATTATCTTCAGGCATTAGAACGCTGCCTCCTATGCATGATTACTTTAACCTTTGCTCATTACATATTAGAAGCAGTTGTAAATGTAAATTTTGTACTTTTCAAGCATAACAACTTAGTGTTTACTATTGTACCTATTTTCCATAAATTTGTACATTTTAAACTTGTAGAACCTTACCTGATAGATCCCTGCCATGAAAGTTAGTACAGCTGCCACACTAATAGCGTAGCACTCCTTTCCGCATTCAATGTTCATTGTGCCCAAGCTAATGTTGACTGATGTTACGTTTATGATGTCACTGCCATTTATGCCTTCCATTCTATAGACAACATCATCATCCAGGTCAAATCCTGCCAGCTGTACTTCTCGATCCACAACTTGGCCAACCATTAGGCTAATCAAGCTAAAAATGCCCACAGACACGTGTCTAGAAGTCCCCATTAAGAAATATATTAAATTGGCAAAGAATGATGTGTATAAGCTGTATATTGGTTTCAGACCTGCTAGTAGGGAATATGCTATGGCTTGAGGCACTAAGATAATGCCAATTATAAGCCCTGACATCACATCTCCCCATGTGTTTTCTTTGAAGTTGTATTTTGGAAGCCATCGAATTACAGGGAGAAAACCTGTGAATGTCTTCTTGGCCCTTTTGGCTGAACAGGTACATTTCTTTCTTAGCTTCACTTTAAGACTCTTCCCAATATTCACACCCTTATCGACCTTCCTTTCCAGTTGTATAAGAACATGTTGTGAATGTTCATCTAGATGGTTTTCTTCAGTCTCGTCTTTCATGTTTAATTTGCTTGGATCGTTGAGTTCTGAAATATATAAGTCAAATAGTTCTTTAACATTTCAAGCTTGTACACAATTCTCATTTCACAAGTACTTTGTATTCACTTATCTATATCTGTGTCTACTTCTGTATCCAGAGCCCATGCTTGAACAATGCTCTGCCTATGCTAGGAACAGCCTCATCGTTACAAGCAATGTAAGTCAGTGTCCAGGTACATTATCAGTTCAGAGAGGGGGATACTGTACCCCGCGGGGCGAATTTTGCACATGTACTATTCTCATACGCGCCCCATATTCCTATAAATTTAGATTCCTCCCCCGGGGGGGGGGGGGGGGAACCATGGATATCTGACAATGTCCCTGGGAAATATACCTATGGCATCCTGGAGATATCGACAGCTGACTTTTTTGGAAAGTTGAAACCAAAAATAAGACCTTTAAGCTCCCTTACGACATTTGAATCTTTGTGTTCACATATCCCTGACCCTAGACCTTTATTAGCACAAATGTATAAACTGGTCCTCAGTAGACAACACACCTTTCATTAGGGAACGGGAAAGGGAATTGGGATATAATTTGAATGCCTCTCAAATTAAACGAATTATCACACTCACACATGTCACCTCCATAAGCTCTCAAATATATGGTATTGAAGTCCAGTACGCCTAGCACAAATATATCCTAAAAGAGATGCTTTGTGTTGGAGGAGATGTGGTCAACGAGGCACATATATACACATATTATGGGACTGCCCCAGGATTAAACCGTTCTGGGAAGCAATAACACCATGGATCAAAAAACTGACTAATAGGCCCATAGAAATATCTCCCCTGCACTTCTTGTTTCACGGGATGCCCTGCCCAAACAAATCCTATAGGAAGAGCATTACGACATATCTGTTAAATGCAGCCAAAATCCTGATACCAAGATTTTGGTACTGGGATATATGTCCAACTTAGATGGATTGAAAAAAGAGGTTGAATTAACAATGGAAGCAGAAAGATGGATCCATATAACTAGGGACCAGTATGACAAGTTTAAAAGTATGTGGGCAGGTTGGACACAATGTTCTATAGAGATCACAGAAGATTAGACCTAATAATAATAAAACCCATTTTCCCTTGAGTATACCTACCAAAAAACTTACATTGTTTTCCTTATTTATCCTTGTCTTCCATTTTTTTTTTTTGGGGGGGGGGGATTAAAAGATGTGTTTATGTCCGTGAATGCTAGGGCCCTGGGAGAGGGGAAGGGATGGGAGGGTTTTTTTTTTTTGTTTTTTTTTTTTTGCGACCTATAGTGCACTAAACAGAACACAAGGGAACAACACATGGGGTCTCCTGACACTTTAATTGACACTAATAAATGTGTAATAGTAAATAGGGTATTAAACCTTTCATATTTTGGTGAAGGCAGTGTTATAGTTTGTTTAATCAAGGTTTGGTAGCATGTGGGTGTATTTTATACAATAGGTGTGCCTTTTTTTGGGCGGGGGAGGGGGACTCACAACACACTTATATAAATAAATAGAACACAAAAGGAACAGTTTACAGAGTCTTTGACCCCGTAAATGAGAATATATTTTGGCATTAGTGGACAGTGCACTATGCCTCCTAAATTTTGGTAATATTACTAATCTGTGAATTTAAATACACGGTTGGTGGGTTTTTTTTTTTCTTCCTTCCCCCTTTTCTCCCCTTTTTTTTTTTTTCTTTTTTCTCGGGTCAGGGTGAATATTACGGATGTAATCCCTGTTATAGGTTACAGAGTAGAGAGAAGTACATTTTTGTTTTTGTTTTGTCTTTCTTTTCCATTTTCCTTTCTTTTTTTTCTTTTTATTATGTTGAATGCAATTATATGCTCCTGCGCAGGGGAAGAAATGTTCTTATAATTTTTATTCTTTAATAGAGATATTTAAAAAAAAAAAAAAGTCAATGTCCAGGTAATCTGAGGAAAGCAGCATGATTCCCTAAAAGCGAGTACTTGTGTACCAAGCCACTCTTGAAGTTGGCAGTTGGTGGGCTCTTGGCAGGGGTCTGAAATAGCTGCCAGATGTACCTTTTTTTAAGCCTTAGTTTTAGCAGGCAGAACATAATGATTAGTGGCTCTGAGCTTCCTAGTGTTCCTGTGTCAGATCCCCCTTGTTCTTAGTGACTTGCAGGCTACTCCCAGTGCCTTTGTCATGGTCAAGGGTAATGCTCAAAGACCAGTAGCTATAGCAGTAGAGAAGCTCTGACCAATCAGCAAGATGAGTGCACAAGCAGGTCACCCTGGCAGATGATGCAGGCTCACCCAAGGTGCAGTGTCTAAGCACTAACCGGTATTTACCAGAGCCCCTGATGATGGAGAAGGGCTTTGCTGAGTGTTGGTACCAGGTCTTGGTCCTCAGGATTACCCCACCAGGAGGTGAGCAAGCCAGGCATCAGTAGCAGATATAGCAGACAGGGATCAAGCAGAAGCATAGTCCATAAACGAGCCAAAGGTCGGCAACAAGTGGTTGCTGGTAGTTATCAAGCTGAAGCGTAGTGGAGGAACAAGCAAACGTTTGATAGCGAATGGTAGTGGAGATAAGGACAGCTACAGGTACGCAAAGGAGCAAGATCTTGGCTGGAGTGAGCACAATGAGCAACAATAATCTGGGAAAAGTGCAGAGAGCTAACTTAAATCACAAAGTTAATGTGAGGAGCGAAGAGTTCAAGGTTCACCAGAAACAAGAGACAAAGCATGATTGTCCTAAGACAGGAGTCTCCAAAACCTGGCCCAGGAGCCACATCCAGCACACTTGTATGTTTTCTCTGGCCTGCAGCTCACTGAGACACTGCAGACACAGCTCTGCCAGTCTTCTTGCTTTTCAAAACCCCCTCTGTTCTCGGCAGTATGTAGGGAAAGTCCTGCCAAACAACAAACAAAGCCACCCCCCACGCACCCATGCTGTGCTGTGGATTGGTTGCTAGGACCGTCAGTATCCTAGCAACCAGTGACATCATTAGCACCTTTTGGCTCCAGCCCGCTGTTTATATTAGTGATCCTTTTGCATTCACCCTGCTTGTATAACAGTGGGAGGTAGATGGGACATGCAGGAGAGCTGTACTGTGTCATTACAGTGACCGCAATGTAAGAGGCAAATGGGGGCAATGTAAGGGGTAATTAAATACGTAGGGTGCTGCGCAATCAGTCATATAAACACAGATCAAACAATAATATTAGAAAAAATAGAAAAAATTAGCAATAAACCAAATGATATACTCAGACTTGCTCCAAATAATAAAGTGCAACAGTGAATAAAAAATCTGTGCAGTGCAAATAATATTAAAGATGAAATAAACTAGAATAATAGCAATATGTCAAATAATTCAATCAGACTTGCTAAAAATGATAAAGTGCAACAGTGGTTAATATTTTATGTTGTGCAACTAGTACCCTTGCTGACTGTCAAGGATACCACCTGTGACCATAACAATACAAAACTAAGTGATCAATCAAGTGTAAAGAAGAAGAAGAACAAAAGTCCTTAAATTCATAAAAAGGTTTCATAAAAAAGTTCATGCAGAAGGATTGATAAAAAGAGTTCACATTTTCCGCACCAGGTGGTGCTGTGGTGTAGTAAATATATTCCAGTGAATACACACAGTGCTGGATGGTGAAAAAAACACTAATTCCAATTTGTTTTAGCAAGTGACATAAGATTTAGTGACACATCTACTCCTGCCAGTGAAAGAGGAGTCGGTCTGGTCAGCTCCACTATGTGCCTCCAGATGGGCTCCTGTGCCCGTGTGATCCGCATAGTGCTCTCAGAGCGCTCACCTTAAATAGGTGTATAATACACCTTTTGCTGTAAACCAAACAGCAGTAACTGGCCCCGTGGGTCCACGTCCTCCAATCACCTCCTTAGGATCCTGCCACGTCTCAATCAACACGAACAGTGTACTGGATAGTAATCCTCCCTCATACATAGGGGTACAGAACACAAACTTCCATAGTGTAGCAGTTCAAACCAAAAAAATATATCAAAGGCTAAAATCACTGCTTACATTCAATAAAGTGCATTTGGGCATCAAAGACAAGCGGCGCTTACGCCTCTCACTCGACTTCCGGTCTCGGGTCAGGCTCCGGACCTACGCGTTACGTCACGGTCACGTGACTTCATCAGTGTGCTGGACAGAAATGTGCTATGAGGACACCGATATGGGGGAGCATCTGATTGGGACACAGAAGTGTGGAAAGGCTCAGATGGGGACACGTGTAGGAAAAGCTCAGATGGGGACACAAATTTGTGGAGAGACTCCTATAGGGACACAGATGTGCTTAAAGGATCTGATAGTGACACAGATGTGTAGAAGGCTCTGAAGGGGACACAGATGTGTGGAAAGACTCTGATGGGGACACGTGCAGAAAGACTCAAATGAGAACACAGATGTGCGGAAAGGCTCTGATGGGCACACAGATGTGCGGAAAGGCTCTGATGGGGACACGGATGTGTGGAAAGTCTCTGATGGGGATACAGTTGTGTGGGGTGACTCTGATGGGGACACAGATGTAATGGGGAACCTACGGGAGACACAGATATAAAGGGGGATCTTGAGGAGGAAACTGACATTGAGAGGGCTATGATGGGGACTCTAGCATAAGGGTGGACTCTAATGGGGACTCTGAGGTAATAGGGGAATCTGATGGGGACACTGGCATATGTGACTCTTTCTTGTAAGGGAGGACTCTCATGTGAGGAAGACTCTGATTTAGATTCTGATGTAAGGGTAAACTCTTAAATCTTTTCCTTGTTCAGACATCTTATTAAAATGTATTTGTTCCTTTTATAAATAACAGTTTTTTTAGCCTGTGAATATTTGTAAAATATATAATGTGACCTTAGTGCTGAAAAGTTTGGAGACCCCTGTCTTAAGAGATCAGAAAGGGAGCTGTCCAGCATCTTAGGTGGCACAGCGAGAAGAGCTACAGCCAGAAACCACAGAGGTTGCAGGTTCAGATTGAAACCCTGACAGTCTTTCAGTGTGATCTCCATAACCCCAATGTCTCCCAGCCTATCTCCAGTGACTTTCTGTGTGTTCCTGCTGGTAAAATGTATCCTTGCACCCATTGTGGACACTGAGGATTCCAGTGTTCTAGTGCCCCTGTTGCCTTTGTTTACGTTTGACAGTATATAGCCATCCTGCACATCCATAATTTCCTGCAAGTTTAAAGCGCAGTTCTACCCAAAAGTGGAACTTCCGCTTTAAGGGAAGGTGGCCCCCGGACATGTCACAATTCGCATGTAATTTTTTTGGGGGGGCAGTCGGGACCCTGTTTTGAAAGGGTCCCATCTGCACTTCCTCTCCTGGCTCCACGGAGCCAGAAGGAAGTCCAACCTCCCCCCCTTCCACCACACGCCACAGGTCCCAGAAGATACACCGGCCCTTCACAAAGCGCAGCACGATTCGCGCATGCCCAGTGCGCGCCCAACTTTGAAGCCAAAGCTGGGCGCCCACAATTGTGATGCCGGCGCCGCACGAAGGAGGGGGAGAAGAGCAAAGCGCCAGGCGGCTGCATTGCTGGAGCCTGGGACAGGTGAGTGTCTGACTATTAAAAGTCAGCAGCTACACTTTTTGTAGCTGCTGACTTTTAATAGGGTGGAATTCCGCTTTAAGCTTACCTTTGTTAGCATCACCTCTGTCTACAATCTGCTTCAGTATCTTCTTATGTACTTCTAGTTTGCTTCCTGATCTTTGTCCCAATGCACTGCCTGCAACTAATAACTCCTGTTTGTCTCTTTGTATTGCTACTCACTCCTCACTCCTCATAGTCATGTGTGTCTCGGTGCACTACTACCTGTTCCCAGCATCTGTGTGTTTGTGTGCACAACTGCTAGCTTGAGCTAGCTGTACTGCCTACTGTTATGTGATCCTTGCCCCTCAGCACTGCAAGGCTTATCAGCTGTTAGTTCCCAGTAGCTGTCTGCTTGGGTGAGTCAGAAATTGAAACCTGGGAATCGTCTGCCGCCCAACCCATCTCCACATTCAGGAGCTCTGGAGTGGGCAAGGTGGTACCTTACACTCTGGCACCTCAGCCCTTCCAAGTGCCTTCACCTTCACTATATGCATGAGGAGGCTGGGTTCTTCTCAGACAGTACCTATAGGTATCCCTCCAGTTCTAGACTCATGTATTTAGCGTACCTGCATTGCCTAGGGCCCCTGTACACCTCCATGTTCCACATGCATACCTTTACCCCTGTGTTCCTGTAAGCGGAGCAATACACCTGGATACATCGGTACTCCTGTTTCTGAGACCTGCACCTCAGTGCTGTAAGTGATCATTACAAGTATTAAATGCCCTGCCTGTCTGTAAGGCCACTGTAATTCAGTGTTCTGTGCTTTTCGAGATCCACAACCCTAGTGCTTTCTTGGTCAGCTGTAGCCTGCATGAGTGAGTTCTCCGAGCACACATCCAATGTGCAGGCAATATGGAGGGTCCATCTCAACCATATGTGACAGTCCCATCTGTGACAGTGGGAACAGACCTCAATTAAAATCTGCTAAATGTTTTAACCCTTCCACATTTTATCCAAAACTAAAAAAAAGTCAGTAGGTAAATCATATTCAAATATTACAAGCAGTGGTAGGTTTCTTGGGCTGGAGAAACCTATAGCCACTGCCTATTATGTCATGTCAATTTGCATGTTTCATTTCTTTTCCTTTTTTTTTATTTTTTTTTTTATAAATCTCTTTTGTTTTTTTCTTTTCTACAGTGTTTGTCAACATTACTGAAAAATATCTGTCTATCAGTCCATTTTTTAACAATGTATCTATCTTAGCTAAACTGACTGAAATTATGTGACTTTGATGGTGATTACATCATTGGAGAACACATTTCCTTTATGTTCTTCTGCTGTTTCATTTACAAATTGCAGCTAGAAGCAGAATCTGATTGCATACAAATTTCATGTATTATTAACTGATTAGACATTCAAAAATCATGATCATACAGATGTTCTCTGTATAGGCCATCTAAGAAATGTTTCACATTTTCCAAATCAGATCTTCAGAAATGCTTCCTTAGTATATTTAGTCATTCGGATGGTATGGATTATAGTAAAGTTGCAAATTACTTTTTCATGTTCTAGAAAAAAAAGGTAGGCACGAAAATAGACTACATTGTGCATATTGTTAAAAAAATTAAAACCACCTAGTCATGTTTCCATTATTTTTATTATTATTATTATTATTATTATTAAATTAGGGGGTAAGTTTATTATTTTGTAACCTGTGAATGAACACTATTTTCTAAACTCATTGCTGTGCACAACTCTTCCTTTAAATTAGTTTAAACACAGTGAAAAAATCTACATTTTCCACAAGACTCTCTATAAATATGTTGTTTGGGATGAACTTTGTAGTTAAAGTGATATTACATGATATTCTTATTTTCCCAAAATAATTCATACACATCCGCTACTTAAAGCGGTAGTAAACCCATCCATTTAACAGGTTAAAAACCAGGTACATTTCCGGCACGTGCCAGAAATGTAACACTCCCATTGGTTGTGCTCTAAACCAAACAGTCAAACCATCCAATAGCTGGTGTCATAACTGATCACATGTGCAGCATCACGGCAGTTGTAGGTTAAACAGAGGCCAAGATGGCAGCTTCCTTGACTAAAAATGATAGGAGGGTTTACTACCACTTTAATAATTGCAGTCATGTGAACTGATTTATGCACAGTATACATTCTATACTCCATAGTCCCTAATCCATCTGGGGAGCGAGCAAAAGAGAGTGGCAACTTTCCTACATACAGTGAAACAATGGAGAATGAATGTAGCCACCCTCTAAGAAGAAGTCAGGTCACTGCAGCAAATTTAGTGGAGGCTGAGAGCAATAGAAAGAACTTTTTTATTTTTTATTATAAACTAAGAATGTCTCTGTAGGTATTTAATTTATAATGGAGAGCAGATATTGCTATCCGCTGTCTGTTATACTCTTCAGTCTAATTCAATACTGCATCCTGCATTTTGCAGACCATTCATAAAATGCATACTGTGACATTGGGCCTGTGGTACCTCAGAGTTCGGTCTGCTTCACACAGCAGAGAGAGCTGAAAGTGGAACTAAAATCAGGTTTTTAAAATATTGTTGCATGTTGGACTTTATTGCAGAAGAGTCTCTGGAAAGTATTTTTTGCAATAATGGTGCCTCTTCTTCCTGCCAGCAATGTTTCTAGAAAATGAATACTGAGTCACACACGCACAACACAGTGTATATTCTCCGCTTGCCTTGGTGGCAATATGAATTACTGTAACTCCCCTGCGCATGCACATGAATTGAATCATCCTCGGCCAGTTAATCAAGATGGCCAAAGACACCAAACCCAGAAGACCTGACAAACAAATAAGCATTAGCGAAAGAGTGAACAAGTTAATTTCAGCCATCATGTCACTGGAGTGGAAGTGTACATATTCGCCAGCATGCCGTGGATCCTCGTCCAAATTGTTCTTTATTGCAGAGATCACATCACAGAAAAGTGCAACGTTTCGGAGCTGCGCAGGGCCCCTTCATCAGGCATGCAATACCACATGTCTGACAAAGGAGACCTGCGCGGCTCCGAAACGTTGCACTTTTTTGCAACGCTTGGATGACATTTCCAGAACCCAGCTGGTTTTCGATGCAGCACCCACCGCTATAAGAGCCTGTTTGTCAGGATAGAATGCGATAGGAAAATAGACAAGAATGTCGCTGAAGTGGTTCCTCTGGCAGGTAAGTTTACAGTAATGTGCAAATATACATATATATTACACTTGTACATAATTTCTTATCCCCACCCACTCGTGCATTAAGACTAATGCTGATAAGAACATTACTGCGTAAATTACTCTTGGCCCCTTTCACACTTATACGACCTGAAAGTCACGCGACTTGAAGCAATGCCTGTGTAATCTTGAGGTCTATGGACCTCAAGTTACATCAAAGTCAGACCAAAGTAGTGCAGGGACTACTTTTGAAGTTGCTCCGACTTGAAGTTGCACAGATATGAATGGTACTCATTGGAAATCATGGGGTACGACTTGTCATGCGACTTTGGAGTCCCCCCGAGTCACACACGTGTGAAAGGAGCCTTACCAGTCAAGATGGTGCTGGATGCATGGCTGTAACCAAGTACATAACCATGTAGTTCCACTAGAAAGAACAATGCATCATACAGCTTAGGTCAGGTGGCTGAGAAAGCCCAATAATAGGGGTTTTGCAGTGTGCCAACCGACTCACTATAAAAGGCTGAGTTCCCAACAGACATTTGTTGTTGAAGTATATAAGGAGAGCTGACGGTGTGTTTGTAGAGAGAGAGTTGCTGCTATACAAAGCTATATAGTGCTACATTACAGTGAACTATTGTGAGTGTGATGGGCTAAATATTATTGTGTGCCTCCCCTGTGTTCACAGTGCAGAGACCCTAAAGTCCTTTTCTAATTTTTGTGTGTCAGTAACCACTTCAGTTGCTGTATAGCTTTTGTTCCAGAAAACTCAGTGGGAGCAGCACTTCAATCATACTAGTCAGTAGCAAAAGGTCCGCACTGCTCCTCTTTCTTGTTCCTCACTTTCCACTTTAGCGATAGGGAGGAAGCTCTCCAATGGGTTTCAGGGGCTTACCCTATGCCACATGAAGTGTGTGTGTGTGTGTGGGGGGGGGGGGGGTTGACATGTTGGATCGTACATAGCCTTAAACCTCATCATAAGTCTTTTAACACCCACGATTTCCAGCAGCCCATGTTACTAAGCAGAAGTCTCTTCCATAGCTGCTGGAGTGGAATAAAAACAAATGTCCTGTAATTACCCTCATGCCCAGCATCTCAAAGCTAGCTTGGCAAGGTTTGTGGCTTTGCAGCTGCTTCCATTTCAGCTTGTGGGCTTGGCCACATTCAGTGAGTATATGTTCTGTGCTACAACTCAGTGGCAGATATCCAGCCACATTTATTTTTCACAGAAGGCCATTTCTGCCCTCCACCAGCATGTAGGAGGTAATGAGTCTGTGACACTGGACTACTCTCTGTGACAGGATCCAAATGCTCATGAAAATGTGGTACAGCAATCATGGGCAGGAACACTGCATATCCTTCACCCACTGGGTCAATTCACTGGTAGCTGGGAAGGATGCAGGTCTTGGGCACACAGCTTGAGGTGGCAGTGCTGCCCTTGTCTAGCTTGGTGTAGGTGACAGCGCAGTCACTCCTTCTCTTCAACGTCCCCATCCTCTGATTACTCAGAACAACCAGTGCTGCAAAGCTTCTCAGTGCTTATACAACAGCTCAGGTAAAATGCTACCATACTGCTTTGCAGTTGGTATGCTTGGGGGAGATGTTGCAGCTCTCTAGTGCCTAACTGCGAGATAGCTGATCCCACCTCATCTTGTGCCAGGCAGTTATCATTTGTGACAATGGCATCAACCTGATGGGCACCCTTCAACAGTTAAGGTTTACGCATCAGCTTTTAAGTGTCTTGGTGAAAAGTCCTCTGCTACTGTCATACAGTAACAATTCTAATATCTGTTTGGGGTCTATGCACCCTTTGATGTCTTTGGCATTTCGGCCCTTGTGAGTATGTTTTTGGCATTTACTTATTTTCAATAAACATTTTAATTGCATTGTAATATTTTTTTTTGTTCATTTATAGAGATGTCCCCAGTCTGAAGAGGGCTGAATACATGAGGTGAATCATTGTTTGAAGTGAACTGTATGCTTGAATTTTTTAAGATCTATTTTATTGTATTAATGTATATGCTAAGTATGCTGAGGGCTCCCTAATATCATGTAATGGCTAATACACACCAGGTCAATCACTCACCTCGGTAAGGAGGAGTGGTTTATAACTGAACTATGTTGGGCATATGCCTATTTGACCATGAGGTAGACAGACAGGACATTCAAGCTCTGAAGAATAGGGTCTTGCCCTTGAAATTCGTTGGCTGGTCTGCCAGATAAAGAGTTAGGTCCAGGCCATATGGAACACTGGCAACCTCTTTCTTTTGTCTGGGGTCTGGATACCTCTTGATATTTTTGGTCTTTTAGCTCTTGTGAGTTTTTTGCATTCTTATTTTTAATTAACTTTCTAAAGGTAATGCACAAGATTGTGTACCCTCATTTTTGTTTTATAGTTCATGTTTACACATTAACCTTGCCTGGCACATGTCCTCAACTTAATGGAGTCTGGTTAGGTACCCTGGCTTCCAGTATGGCCTGCATCAGGCCAGAAGAGTGTGCGACCACTGTAGTTGGTCCAACCCTGCAAGCATTTGCCTGGCCTTTGGTTACTTCCTCTATCCTTGTAAAGTAGAGTCAGCAGAAGGTGGAGGGGGGAGTATGAAGCGAAGGAGCAGGGTTGGGTTTAGACATCAGTAACAAGGAGGAAGCAATGTTGATGGCTTCCTGGGGAATGTTTCATTCCTACCAAAACCTGGGAGTTGCACGTTCGTGGGGTGAGATTGTTGAGGACACTTTTGTCCTTTTAATGACAGCACAGACTCAGCTTCCTTTGCTGCAGAAAGTTTATGGCAAATGGGCTTTTCTTCTTTTTTTGCTGCAATCGGTACGCTGCTCCTGATAGGTGGACAAGCTCCACGAAACGCGTTGTTTTATTTGATGTCAAGAGTTATTGGTCAACAATTTTATCATATTTGCTATGCTATTATATATTACGATCATGTGCCCAACAAAGATGAATCTGTATATATTTAATAATGTGCTTTTATATATATAATATATATATATATATATATATATATATATATATATATATATATATATGTATATGTGTTGGCTCTTCATGAACTTTATTGTGTATATATTTTTTATTTCGGGTGATGAATTCCATGATCATGTTCATTTATTCTTATAATCGAATCAATTTAATACATTTTTACAGATTTATAATTGATGATTATATTTATTCTCATGACAAGCCTCATTTAAAGTCCCATGACCGCCATTTTCTTGTTGTACGTAATTAGGGATGGAGGCTTGATCATGGTGGCAGTGCCAGATCACATCTTCTTCATTTTTTAGGGCAATAACTTTAAAATAAGCATGTTTGATTTTTCATGTTCGAGCCCCATTGATTTTAATAGGGTACTTGTGTTTGCACAGGTTTTTTGCCTGTTTGCAAGTTCTGGTGCAAACTGAAATGGTGGCGGGGGGGGGGGGGGGGGGTT
>BLSH010458395.1:607749-618792 GCA_018402905.1 Glandirana rugosa | reverse complement strand
GGGGTTGTTCGGCCCATCCCTATATATTGGCTGTTTCCAGAGAGATGAGGTAGCTGCTGAGCAGGAAGAGTTTAAGTGACCGATTCAGGAAGTACTACATTGTGTAAACTGCAGTCCAGAGGAGAGATTCTACTGTGGAAGTCACATTTCCCTGAAAGATTGCCAGAAGGAGGGGAAAGAGCTGCATTTTCCCAGACTGTACTGGTGACCAGAGTTAACTGGGTGCAGAACGGAGTGAAGACTAATTGTTGTATGTGACCATCTGCTTCTGCTGCTAGAGATACTGAGCCTTTTAGAAACTTACTATACACCTATCTTAGTAGCCTTAGTCACTGCATGCAGGTTTTCCTGGGACTGTACTCATGTGCACCACTGGGAAAGTTAGACCCAATGCTAGCTGGCTGAAGTGATGGGACTAAGGACTGCACATGCAAACAGTATCCGCTCCACAGAAACCTTCTCCTATTGCATATATGTGGAGGTACTTCCCAGGGGACATTGCACCATATCCTAGCTAGGGATGGGCGAATGGTTCAACCCGAGCATAAGTTCGGGCCGAACATTGGCTCTTCGCTAAACAACTGAATTATCAGGGTGGTCGACCGTTTGTTTGGCCCGCCAAACGACCACAATGCACTGTGCCACCGCACTGTGCATTGAAAGCCCTCTTTGGCTGAAGCAATGAAAGCTTCGCCCAATCATGGCACAGAGCAATGTCAGAGCCATGATTGGACGCTGTCATGATGACCCTATCCAATCATGGCTCATTGCTCTTAGTCCCGCCCCACACTATAAAATAATTTTTTCAGTAGCTGCCATTTTCAGTGTCATATCAGAGAGAGATAGAACAGGGTTTTGTTCAGTGCTACTAGATAGTTAGTGTGCTATAGTGTGCTATTGTGCTTCTGTTGTCAGTGTAGAATATTAGTTTAGTGAATCTAGGGATAGTCAGTTTAGTGTAGTGACCACATTCTTCTTTACAATAATGTGCACCTAGGGACAGTCCAGTTAGTGTCAGTGTAGTGTAGTGACGACCACCATTCATCTTTACATTAGTGTGTATCTAGGGACAGTTCAGATAGTGTCGGTGAAGTGACCGTTTAACACCGTATATTTCATTGCGTTACTGCACGTTTAACGCCATATAGTTCTGTGCGTTACTGCATGTTTGAAGACGTATATTGTAGTGTATCCGTGGAATGTGTCTGTGTAGTGAGTGCACCAAACACCACTTTTCATTGATTAAAGTGTATCCACGTACACATTTACACATCTTTATTACATTTGGTTAATAAGCACCTCCCACCTCCCCCATCATGTCCGGGAGGACAAGGAGAGGCAGATATTTCCACGTCACTGTAAGGGGTCCAGCAGCATATGTGTCCACAGGCAAAGGTGGACGCGGTTAGTCCTCAGGCAGGGCATCATTTCCTCTGTTTAGTGATGTTGCCCATGCTATCCAGCATGCAGAGGAGGTGGTGGATTGGCTAACTAAACCACCCTCATCCTCCTCATCCTCCGTCACCCAAGCAGAGACTAGTACGCAGTCCCCTGCAGCTGCCAGAGTGGCTAAACCTGCCTTGTCCACAGCTATTCCTGTCATAGCCCCAGCATCAGGCCTGGAGGAGTCAGTGGAGTTATTTGAATACAGTGTCAGCCAATTGCTCCTTGATGATGCACAGCCATTACTCGATTCAGATGTTGGTTCTGAGGTTGAGGAAGGCAGGGACATGAGCCTACAGAGAGGGGAGAACACTCGTACACAAATTGGCATTCGTGTTCCCCCAGCCGCAGCATATTGCCAAGTTGTCTCCAGTGGTAATGAGGAAGGCAGAGATGATGATGATGAGGTCACTGAAAGTGAGGGTGAGGCACAACCCCAGCGAGGCAGCCATCATGGAAGACCAGAGAGCAACCCCCATATTCCATCACATTGTGGAGCTGTTATCTCCCCACTTCCCACAGCTCAGCTGTCTGGGCCTTTTTTAGTAAATGTGCAGCCGATCCCACTGTTACTATTTGCAAACTTTGTCTCAAGCTCATCAAACGTGGCAAAAACACCAGCCATTTGAGTACCACATGCTTGACAAGGCATTTAACCTCCCACCACTCTGCCCGTTGGCAAACGCACCTAAAAGCCACACAAAAGGGGTACAGATTTGTCCCTCTTCCTCATTACTCGCCTCATTCTGCCCCTGCTATACCTCATGACCTCTTAGCAGCCTCCACTGACAGGGATGATTGTATAGAGCAGGGTGTCCCAGGTCCTTACAGCACATCTGCCAGCAGCACACCACTAGCTGTAGACTATAGCCGGCAAATTTCTCTGCCTCATCTGCTGCAGCAGAAAAAAAATACAGTCCTTGCAACCCACATGCCCAGCGTCTAAATGCAAGTTTGTGAAAGCTGCTGGCTCTCCAACTTCTGCCTTTCCGCCTAGTGGATTCTGCCCCCTTCAGTGAATTTGCATAATGTGCTATACCACAGTGGCAGGTTCCTCGCCGCTATTTCTTTTCACTTAAGAGCATTTCATCTCTCTACCGTCACGTGGAGGGCAATGTTGTGGCATCGTTGGGCAAGGCAGTCAGCCGCAAAGTCTAAGTTACTGCTGATACGTGGTCCAGCAAGCATGGGCAGGGACCTTATATTTAGTTCACAGCACACTGGGTAACTCTGCTTGCAACTCGGAAGAATGCAGGACCGGGCTTAGTGCTGCATCTGCTTGTGCCCCCACGTCTCCATACAGCTGGTGATGATGCGAGATTTGTCAGCTCTGCCCACTCCACCATGTGCTCCTCTGCTGAATTGTTCTATGAACAATCTCCTAAGCATTCAAAGGGCTATTCAATGAGTCAAGTTAAAAGGTGCCATGCGGTGCTTCAGCTGGTGTGTCTAAAGGACAGGAACCACACCGGAGCAGAGATTCTTGCAGCTCTTCAGGGACAGGCCCAGAGGTGGTTCACACCACGTAAGCTGAAGCCAGGAATGGTGGTGTGTGATAATGGCACAAACCTCCTATCCGCCCTTAGACAGGGAAAGTTGACACATGTGCCATGCCTGGCGCATGTCCTCAATTTGGTGGTGTAGCGTTTCCTAAATAGGTACCCAGGTTTGGAAGATCTGCTAAAGCAGGCCAGAAGAGTCTGTAGCCATTTCTGGTGGTCATACACAGCCAGTTCTTGGTTGGCTGAAATTCAGCAGGAATTCCACTTGCCCATAAACCGCCTGAGTTGTGACATGCCCACCAGGTGGAACTTGACTTTGGCAATGTGGCTGCAAATGCAGCAGAGGGCCGTCAACGAGTACCTGTGTGAGTATGGCACAATGACAGGTTCAGGCTGGCTAGGTTTTTTTTCCCCACGTCAATGGCTGCTCATAAAGGATGCAGGCACTGTACTGTCACCATTTGAGGAGGCCACAAGAATGGTGAGCCGTGACCATACATGTGTAGCCAATGCCCCCTTGGGGGTTGCTGAATGTTGTGGTTCACCTGATCACACTGCCCTCAGTCACACTTCTTCCTCACATTGGGAGTCACAGAATAGGCTGGTACTTTGTTTTTGAGATTTTATTAGGGGATTAAACTCAGATGGGGTAGGGATGATTATGGGATGCCCAAGGATCAACAGTTCTTAATTGAGACCTCTATATACAACACTGTATATACTTCTTCACTCCAGCACTGACACTTGCTGCACGTTTTCACTCCTTGTTCCTCTCACCTGCGCAATCACTTAGTTCCAGCCTAGCTAGCACATGGTGAGGCCTTCTATAGTTGAAGCAGGACCTCCGGACCACCCATTACAGGCAGGAAATGCTGGCCCCCAAAGTGTAGCAAAGTACATGTGTGCTAGCTAGTACGAAGGACTACAACTCCCAGCCCATCCTTTTCTAGGCCCCGCCAGCTCCTCCAGCTGCAACAACCTTCTCCACTGCCACAGTGACACCACAGTCCCACACTGGCTTCTGCATTCTCCCCAGATTGTCTCTCACCCCAATCTGCTCTGGCATGCCTCCTCCAGTATCCCAGGGTGTGTGTCGCTCACCGATTCCTGACACTTGTAGTTCCTCCATTGAAGATCTCTCTCCGATAATGCTCCCTCCTGCTGTCCTTTCTGCACTGCCTTGTGCCTCTCCACCAAGATCTTACTCTTCCTGAATGCACCTGAGCACTCCAGGCCCAGGGTCTCTCCCCCCAGACTGGGACCTCCCCCTAAGCCGCAACAGCCTCCACACTATCTCATCTTCAGACTTCACCCGAACTCTCCACCCAAACTGGGCTGACCCTGGGTATTTAAGGAGGCCTGCCCCCTGCCAATCCAGGTCGGGGATTGGTAAAGGCCCCTCAGGTGGCTACATCTCCTCTCCTACCTCTTTTCAGAAATCACCAGAAGCTTCTGGAAAGAAGTGGGAGGTCCTAATGACACCACCTGTGAATCACCCTGCCCTACCCTGAGCCACTCCCAGCCCAAGATAAAAACAATCAGGGCTGCTCTCAGTCAGGCCTGACTAAATTTGCCTCAGCTACACAAAAAACTCACATTAAGCACCTACCTAAATTAGAGGGCGCTACACTTGCATCAGTGACACAAATCCTGTTGTGGCGTTATGGACAGGGCACTGGAGGCAGAGCAGCAGGAAGAAGAGGAGGACTTTCCTTTCCTCTCAAGGCCCACTTTATGCAGACACCATTATTCCTATGCCACAAAACACACAAGGGGAGAGAGGAGGAGGAGGATTCTGGCAATTTTGGAGGCATTGAAGCAGAGGAAGATATATGTCAAACAGTAAGCAATGGTTTTTCATCCCCAGAACCCTTGGGAGGAGGCAGTTCCAGATACTGTAATCCTCAGTGACCCCGAGAAGTCTGCTTATCATGCCTACGCAAATTTGCAGCGCATGAGCTCCCTCGTGCCTTAAAGCCTGTGAAAGGACCAAAGAATACATGGCATAAAGGAGAAGGATCACTATTGGTTGGCAACCCTCCTTGACCACCGTTCTAAGGGTAAAGTCTCAGAACTCATCCCGTCCCCACAGAGAGTGCAGAAGATGAAATCTCTTGAGGACACCTTAAAGAGGAGTTTATCGAACAGTTCTCCTGACTCTGGTAGCTTACAGTGTTGTAAAAAACGTAGTTTAGAGGCTTCTGTTGGTCAAGAGAGGGGTGGTGGAGAAGGCAGTTGCCTTAGTGATGCATTTCTCCATTTTTTTTTTTTAGTCCACGCCGCCCAGGGCTGTCAGCTTCCATATCCCATTGGCAGCGTCTGCATCACATGGTGGACAATTTTCTAAGGGCGAAAACAGAGATGGAGAGCTTTCCAGTCGACAATCCACCAGCTTTACTGGGCCATGACCCCAGCCAGACCACTGCCCAGAACTTGCTCATTATGCTACTGAGCTGCTGGGCTGCCCTGCATCCAGTGTGGTTTCCGAACGGGCATTCAGTACTAAGATAATTATTAATACTGCGCTACAAGTGCTATAAAAGAAATTAAAAGGTATATATCCAAAAAAACTATATGAAAAAATTGCTGCTATCACTGAAAAAAGTGACCCCACACTAACATAAATACTATTACACAAATAAGTGAAGCGCAATTTAAATTAATTCCTCAGAAATAAATATATATAGTGCCACCTAGTGGAAAATGGTGAATCACATTTAAAATTTATACACATATAAACATACAATCAATAAAGTGCAACATATATATAATGAATCACATCAAAGTGCAAGTGATAGAGCCAGACACTCCTGCTGGCTGTAAGCAATAGTCCAAAACAGTGTCTCTTAAAGTGCAAATGAAATTGTACACACTCCTGCTGAACAAGGATGATGGGTGTCCAAGCCAGCAGTAATACAAAAGTGATATATAAGGTGCTTCCAAAAACGTGCAGGCACTCGCCACCACCCGGTGTCACTAAGCGCTCACCTCAGGGAGCAATCCCCACCTCCTAAGGAGCCTAAGGTGACCTTCAGACTACAATATCCTGGCATCTACAGCAGCCGTGGATCGCTTCTAAAGTACATTTCCCAACATTTGCTTATGAAATGCAGTACCCGAGTGTACAGGTGGTGGTACACAGGCACATGTGAGTGTATCTTTATGCTTTTTAATAAACTTGGTTATAAATGATTCAACACTATGCCAGTCCCTCTCTCTGTTTTATGATACTACACAATCGCTGAGACCCACCTGTGGAGGAGGATTTTACCCCAGTGGGGATTGCGCAACTTGACCCAGTGGGGGTCGCTCCCTGAGGTGATTGTATGTTTATATATGTATAAATTTTAAATGTGATTCACCATTTTCCACTAGGTGGCACTATATATATTTATTTCTGAGGAATTCATTTTATAATTTAAATTGCGCTTCACTTATTTGTGTAAGGGCATTCAGTACTGCTGGAGGTTTTGTTACTGATCATAGAACGTGTCTGTCCACAGACTCCGTGGATCGTCTGACTTTTATCAAAATGAATCAGTCTTGGATTACCAGCAGCTATGAAGCCCCTGATGCCGATTTCGCCGATTTAAGTGTTTTTGGGATGTGGAATCTCTGCAGGACTTCTAGGCTGCCTAGCGTTGTGGGTGTTGATTTCATCTGGAGGAATCTTTTTGGTGTAGGTTTCAGGTGCATATCATTGCAATTTTTCACAGCAAGGCAAATTCTTGCTTTCATCAAGAGTACCTCTATAGGGTTACGGTGTGAAGGCGCCACCGATATCCAAATAAAGGAAGCTTGCAGGGAATAATTTTTTTTATAAATGCAATTATTGCTGCAGCAGATTCTATACACGGCACAGATGTGCCACTTTGCAGGTAGACTAAGGGGACCCCCCAGGCACTATATTGAAAGGAATTTTTCACTTTTATGCTTTCACTTTAAGCATCAATAAATCATTGCTCATTTAAAAATACAGTTTTTTACAAACTTTTTTTTCATTGATGCATGTCCCTCAGGGCAGTACCCGGATCCCCATAACCATTGTATGCCCAATTACCTGCATATAAGCCTTCAAAATGGGCACTTTCGATTTTTCACGTTCGGGTCCTATAGACTTCAATGGGGTTCATTATTCGGTTCCAAACTTTCCCGATGTTCGAAAGTTCTGGTGGGAACCGAACAGGGGTCGTTTGGCCAATCCCTAATCTTAGCCATTCTCCTAGAGTGCATTCTAAATCGGCTATAGTATTCTTATCCACACTGCAGTTATTTTTTCTATGTACTGTTTATTGCTGACTAATGAATAGTTTTCAGTCTAGTGGTACAGAACTCTATTCTCAGTTACTTTGCATAGTAATTATACTGTCTAGCTGACTGTTTCTGTATATACCCTCTATCTGCTCATTTATGTTTATATCACCATTTACTCTAACCCATACCAATACAATGACCTCATTTACGATTAAATGGTCCTGTTCCTGGTACTAATTTACCACGGATTTAAAGCGCAACTTTACCCATAACAACTTGATAATAAAAAATGTTCTTTAGCAAGGAATGTACATTCCACATTAATAATTATGCCACCAAAATTGGTGTGTGCTGTATATTGCTTTCAGCATTGCTCCTGTTTCTTGCCGATGGAGGCATTTACTGCTGATCAGAGGCGGCTCAAAGCTTTGTGAGGCCTTCAGCAAAATTTAGACATGAGGCCCCACTCACACCCTTTGCAGGGGTTAAGGAAGGACCCTGAGGCGGAGCATCTTACTGCTGCTGCTGCTTGTGTGGGTGGGATGTGTACTCCACCAATCACATGGGATGAATAGGAGAGGAGGGTTACCAAGGATTGGCACAGTACACATCCCACCCACACAAGCAGCAGCAGTAGTAAGATGCTCCACCTCAGGGTCATTCCTTAGCCCCTGAAAAAATAGGGGTGGGGGATGGGACTGTGAACAATGGGGTAGGGGAGAAGAAGGAGGGGGTAAAACGGGGGGAGTATGTAGGAGACAAGAGATGGATAGAGGAGAACTGGAGTGAAACTGGGAGATCCTGGTCTGTATAGAGATAAAGAAGGAGTATTATTTGTGCTGGCATGAGGGAAGGGGAGACAAATAGATGGATGTCAATGGGACTGGAGAGAGATGGGGAATACTGTTGGCTGGTGAGGAATAGCCATAGCATAATCCAAGCAAATGGGCTGGCAGGGAGAGAGAGGGAGAGAGAAAGAAAGAGGGATGGAGGGAGGAAGAAGTAAGAAATTAAGTAAGAAAGAACAAAAGAAAGAGAGAGAAAGAAAGGGATGGAGAGAAAGAGAAAGAAAGTAGGATTGAGAGAGAGACAGAATGGAAAAAAAGAGGAATGCAGGAAGGAAGGAAGGGTGCCCCTTACATCAGAGTACTCACTGGGAGGCAGGAGAGCGAACGCAGGGAGTGGATGGATGAATAGATCAAGCCAGGGGCGTATCATGAAATGAGTGAGCCGGTGTGCAAGTTGCTTAACCACTTGACCACTGGGCATTTAAACCCCTTAACAACCAGACCAATTTTCAGCTTTCAGTGCTCTCACATTTTGAATGACAAGTACTCAGACATGCAACACTGTACCCATATGAAATTTGCATCCTTTTTTTTCCACACAAATAGCTTTCTTTTGGCGGTATTTATTCACGGCTGGGTTTTTTATTTTTTGCGCTATAATTAAAAAAAGACCGAAAATTTTGTAAAAAATAAATTTTTCTTAGTTTCTGTTATAAAATTTTGCAGTTTTATTTTAGTAATTTTTCTTCATAAATTTTGGCCAAACTTTATACTGCTACGTATCTTTGGTAAAAAAAACAAATTAGGGTATATTATTTTGTCCTTGTGTAAGTTAGAGTCTACAAGCTATGTTGCCAATCACTGAATATTGATCACATCTGTTGTACTGACGGCCTTTCTCATTTCTTGAGACAGAAACAAGCCAGGAAAGTACAAATACCCCCCAAATGACCCCTTTTTGGAAAGTAGACATTCCAAGGTATTTAGTAAGAGGCATGGTGAATTTTTTGAAGTTGTAATTTTTTCCCACAATTCTTTGCAATATGAAGATTTTTTTTTCACAAAATTGTCATATGTTAACAGGTTATTTCTCACACCCAGCATATGCATACCACAAATTATACCCCAAAACACATTATTCTACTCCTCCTGAGTATGGCGATACCACCTGCCTGAGACTTTTACACAGCCTGGCCTCATACAGAAGCCCAACATGCAGGGAGCACCATCAGGTGATCTAGGAGCATAAATTACACATATAATTTCTTGACTACCTCTTGCACTTTTGAAGGTCCTGGAGCACCAGGGCAATGGAAATGCCCCAAAAATTACCCCATTTTGGAAAGTAAACACCCCAACATATATTCTAGGAGGCATAATGAGTCTTTTGAAAATTGTCATTTTTTTCCACAAGTTTTTGGAAAATGTGGAAAGAAAATGAAAACGCTTTTTTTTTTTTTACACAAAGTTATCCATTTATATAATATTTCTAACACACAGCATGTACATAGCAAAAATGACACCCCACAAAATATTCTGCTACTCCTCCTGAGTATGGCGATACCACATGTGTGACACTTTTACACAGCCTGACCACATACAGACAACATGCAGGGAGCACCGTCAGGTGTTCTAGGGGCATACATTTCAAATCTAATTTGACTACCTTTTACACTATTGTGAGGCACTGTGGTGGCATGGATAGGCACTGTAGTGGCACGGATAGGCAGTGTAGTGGCACGGATGAGCAGTGTAGTGGCACGGATGGGCAGTGTAATGGCACGGATGGGCAGTGTGGCACGGATGGGCAGTGTAGTAGCACAGATGGGCAGTGTAGTAGCACAGATGGGCAGTGTAGAGCCATGGATGGGCACTGTATTGGCACGGATGTGTCACGGATGAGAACTGATGTGGTATGGATGAGCATGAATGAGGCACAAATGAGCCATGGATGGGGATAGATGAGCACGGATGGGGATGGATGAGCACGGATGGGGATGGATGAGCACGGATGGGATGACTAAGCACAAATGAGGATGGATGAGCACGGATGGGGATGGATGAGCATGGATGGGGATGGATGAGCATGGATGGGGATGGATGAGCATGGATGGGGATGACTGAGCACGGATGGGGATGACTGAGCACGGATGGGGATGGATGAGCACGGATGGGGATGGATGAGCACGGATGGAGATGACTGAGCACGGCTGGGTGGGTGAGCACGGCTGGGTGAGGATGACTGAGCATGGATGGATGGATGGGTGGCTGAGCATGGATGGATGAGCATGGATGGGGTGAGGATGGCTGGGTGGGTGAGCATGGATGGATGGGTGGCTGAGCATGGATGGATGGGATGAGGATGGCTGGGTGGGTGAGCATGGATGGATGGATGGGGTTAAGATGGCTGGATGGGGTGAGGATGGCTGGATGGGGTGAGGATGGCTGGGTGGGTGGTGGGTGTGGATGGATGGTGGGGGGTGCAGCCTGTCCCCCATTGTCACTTAGCAGCGTTGTGGGCATTACACATCGCCCACAGCGCTGCACACGTCTTCTCTCCCCCCTCTCTCCTCTCACAATGCACCGATCGGTGCGGAAAGGAGATAGAAAAGCCGGCGGAAGCGCTGGCTTGTTTACATGTGATCGCTCCGTCATTTGACGGAGCGATCACGTGGTGAAAGGCCGCCCACAGTGGCCATTCACCTCGATCGGACCCGGCGGCCACGGATGTTCCCGTGTGTGCACCCTAGGGGGCGCGTGGGAAGCGTGATTCTTGGAGGACGTCAATGTAAGCAACCGCCCTGTAGACGTATTTTGTCTATGGGCCAGTTGTTAACTGGTTAAAGTGGGTGTGGTTAAATAAAGTCTGATTTGACTTACATGGTGAAGAATGTGGTAATGTTAAATAGGGAATGTACAGCGCAGAGTGTATGGCGGGGGGGGGTGGTATGTGCAGGAGAGGGGCACAGAGTATATGGCGGTGGGTGGTATGTACAGGAGAGGGGCACAGAGTATATGGCGGTGGGTGGTATGTGCACATGTATGGTGGGTGGCGG
>BLSH010458395.1:596629-607300 GCA_018402905.1 Glandirana rugosa | reverse complement strand
GCACGCGACAGTCGTTTTTAGAATTCCCATCCTCCGCCTAGACGTCGACTGTTCACGACTCTACCCTCACTTACGTTGAGACTCTCGAGTAACGGACTCTAGTTTCTAGGGTGCCCCTCCCTATGTTCGTCTCGTTCGGGTATGACGTCCCACACATGTACCACCATTGAATGGGGGTGTGTGGTATGTAGATGGGTTGAAAGTATATGATGTGAACAAGCCCTAATGCATTGCTCCAGCACTGCAGAGGCCACTGGTATGCACTGAGAAAGTGAAGCTAGCCGCACACACACAGCACCAGAACTGGCCTCGCACTTCCCTGCAGACATTGCTCTCACCCCCGGCATCTCAACCCTCTTCCTCAAGCTACTGCACAGTAATAGCTCCCGGAAACACGCAAAACCCCAACTTACCACCATGTACACACCCTGCAGTATGGGCTTGCTCTGCTTGTATCCCTCCCCGTGGGATCTTTGATCTCAGGCAATGAGCTCTCAGAGTTGCATTCACTCCCATCTCAGCACTTGTCAGCTGCAGATCCGCCTCCTACCCTTAAGATTTTTGCTGACAGCGCACGCGGCCATATCTTTACAAATGTGACAGGAGCCAGAGAGTGGCAGGCGCAGCTTTGTCTCCTCCATCGGCGCCCTGTGGGACAGTCTCAGAGGCGGCTCTTAGGCAAATTGCGAGGCCCCTGTGAGTGCGACCGCCTAATTTGCCTAATTAGAGAGCCGCCTCTGCTGCTGATGCACTTTAAATGCTAAAGTGGAACTAAGCCCATCAATTTAATGGTTTTAAAAAAAGCTACATTCCTCTAATGTTGGGTTTGCTAACTGTTACATTTGCTTGTGTCCTCAACCAAACTGTCAAACCATTAAATGGCTGGTGTCAAAACTAATGACATGTGCATTACTATGGGCAGATCAAACAGAAGCAGCTTCTTTGGCTGTAAAACAGGAGGGTTTAATTCCACTTTAAGGCTGTCAGCAGATTGGGCTCTACAAACTCAGCAGTGCCTAAAAATGGAGAACTGTGCAGACTAGGGTGAGACAGTGTATTACGGTTTTTAACAATATAGGAACTTATTTTTAATGTTTTACTTGCTATACCTGCAAAAGGGGCCAGCCTGAAATGATCTAACAGGACTTCATTTTCTGACTAAAATTTCAAGGTATCTATACTCATGTTCTTAAAAGTACTTGCAGCTATTTTCATTCAACCAGGTGTGTCAGAGGGGCTGAGGTTTTTCACAGAGTTGAAGCAAAGAGCAGAGAACCCAATTAACTATGGGGTTAGCGCTACAGGTTTTTTAAAACACGCTAATGTAATTTCAAAAGCATATTTTTAAAATCTTCAGCTGCTAGGTGGCTGGAAAGGCACTATAACCAAATCTACATTTAACTTTTCTAAAAGCAAAGTGTCTTCTACTGGTTTGGATTGCCTTAACTGATTTAAAATGGCTGTAAACGTTATTCATTAAGTGCTGATGTTTGTTTAGTAATAATATAAACATCATAATGTATAACAACTCATGGGGTAAAGGCAAAGGTGTTTGCTGAATCATGCTGATAGTATGTAATATACCGCATTGCCGGTATGCACTCAATGAAGCAGCAGCTACAGAGGTCATCTGTTTAGTTACAATCAAGGTGGTATGTTTGGAATCCTGTTTAGTTTACTTTGAAATCGATTTAGGAGACAATGTATATATAACTCAGTGGTTCTCAAGTCCTCGGGACCCACCAACAGGCCAGATTTTAAGTATTGCCTTGGGGAGATGCAGACTAGAATACTGCAATCACTGAGCAGCAAATGATATCACCTGTGATGTATTTCAGTTATCCTGCAAACCTGGCCTGTTGGGGGGGTCCCGGGGACCGGAGTTGAGAACCACTGATATAACTGAACTATACAAATCAAAGACCGCATTTACCACTGCAAAGATGTGTGGTTAAAGAGTAGCTCCAGCCCCCCACCAAAAAAATTAAAAGTCAGCGGCTACAAATACTGTAGCTGCTGACTTTAATATTAGGACACTTACCTGTCCAGGGATCCTGCGATGTCGGCACCCCAGCCAATTTTTAATCGGCTCTCGGGTGCTGCCATCGCCATTTGTTGTAAGGGAAACTGGCAATGAAGCCTTGTGGCGTCACAGCTAGCTTATTACTGTTCATGCGCGAAGTGCTTTGTGAATGGCCCGTTGGGGAGGGGGGCCACGGCACGGTCTCCTGGACGCGGCGACGGGTACCTTTCAAAAACAGGTACCTGCTCCCCCAGAAAGGTGCAACATGTGGCAGCAGAGGGGGAGGGGGGAAGCAAACAAGCGGCGCTTCCCCTTTTGGGTGGAGCTCTGCTTTAAGTAAGAGTTTTTGGAATGGTGTTTTTGGGCCTTTAAAACAGTATTAAACCCAATAACAAACATTTTTCTGAATTTTCCCTTTTATTCTCACCTGATGATCCAGCTGCACCAATAATGTGCAACTTAAAAAAACTCCACCATTTTACTTGACAGACCCTTTTCCTTCAGTAAATATATAATAGAATTAGAGTTTAAAGTAATTATGAAGGAAAAAAATGCAGATTTTACATGTGTGCGAAAAAAAATTAAAACATTTCTCTGGATGTGAAGTGGTTAAAGTGCATGTAAACCCTAACAATTTATTTTATTTGCCCCCTTTGGTATTTTTAATATACCGTTGAGATAATTTTATTATATCACTTTGATAAATGCAAAAAATTCCTGCTAATCGTGTAAAAAAAATTGTGAGCTGTCAATGTCCTATGCCCTCTTCTTAAGTATTGGGGATGAGAGGGGAAGGTCTGTAATCATAACACTTTTTTACTGTCACCATGCAGACAGGAAGTGTATTACTGGCAGGATCACTGAATAAAAATAAAGAAAAAAATACTGAAAAATTTGACTAATACAGTTCCCACCTCTAACAACGGGTAAGCTGCAGTAAATTAAATTTTTGATCTTGGGCTTAGATACACTTTACCTGTTTACGTGTACATGAATGCAGGCACTACTTCAGCAGTTTTCTTTTTTTTATTTAAGATAATGTATGTATCACAGAACTGACCAGGTGGCATACTGCAGCTCAGGCCCCTTTCACATGGGACAGAGTCAGTTGAGATCAGCAGGAGATCTTGTACGCGGATCCCCTGCTGATCAGAGCAGAGTGGTCAGATGTCACATGCATAAACTGAGTGGATATGGACAGAGAGCCCTTCTACTCTATGGGCTGCCAGAAGTAAACTGACTCCACTGTCCATTTATGACTTGACTGCCCTCTGATCCAATCTGCCTAGACAGAGAAAGGAAACCCCTTCTGGGTTTTTTTTTTTTTTTGTGGTGATTGGACCCTTCGCGCGCAAGTGGCCAAAGGGGCCTAACAGTTGGCTCACTTGAATAGAAATTATTGTGGATCTAATGATGGAAGACTTTTAAAAGGTCAGAACATATACCGACCTTTCCCTCCATCTTCAGCATTCTAGTACATGTTGTCACTAAGCTTAATAACCTAAATTCTTGGGGAATGATGAGTACCCCCAATTTTAGCCAGAAAATAATCCAGCCCAGTACAAGAGTGTCTCCTTGTTGGGATCCTCATTGCTCCCAGGATTTCACCAAAAGATGTGTGACATCATCCCCACCTAAGTAATGCAGATAGAGGAAGGATGTAAGGTAAGTATTTAACTTTTTCTAAATTCTATAACGCGTACATTGGTAGGGTGCTCTGATTTATTAAGCACACTTGAATTTACTGCCAGGTCTATTTTAACATATGTGTTATAAAAAAGCAAGTTCGACACTTTCAAGTGTTTGAAAACAATAAGGTATACACTGGACTCCCCTTTTTTTCTCTAAACTGTTAAGTTTCTATATATTATTTGTGAGGTCTTTTGGTAACAGTTATATACAAGGTGATGCAGTCATTGTAAGGATCAAGGATTATCACATAATCTGTCTGTTAGCTACTTCTAGCACAACTTGCTGCTGTCATCACACATTATAAAATTGTCTTACCAGGTGTTTTCTGTCCTGGATTTCTTCTTTCTCAGATGTGTTGATGCACATGAGCTTAAATATGTACTAATTTGTAGGCTGGCCCTTTTGAAAACAGAGAATTCTTTTACGAACTGGCTTAGGTTACCTGTAAACATTACAAGATAATCACATTATTGTCATGTTATTGTAGCTAAGAATTTAGGAAATAAACACTAGTTCTGTGCTTACTGTTGGAACTCCTATGCTTTGTTGTTACCACAGTTTAGTTGGTGTTTGAGAATCATATGGGCACTTGACCCCCTACACAAACAGTATCAGGGCCATAACTTTGAAGGGTGTTAATTATGATGGACAGGTATTTTAATGCGTAACGTGTGTATAGGCATTCATGGTGTCAAAAAATGTTTATTAACCTCCCTGGCGGTATGATTGTTAGATTTTTGCATCTCAAAGCGGTACATTTTTTCGCAAAGAAAATTGGCGTTTTATATTGTAGGCCTGTAATTCTTAGGAATAACTCACTTAACAAGAGTCTAGTAGACATCCCGGGTATGATAAAGTTCGAAATAACAAAATCATAAATTATAATATATATGAAAAAAAAATGATAATATAATTCTCAAAAATAATAATATAATAATAATAAAATGTATTGAATAATGTAATCTAGTCAAAAACACTGAAATTTGCTCATTTGCAGAATTGTCACTGTTGTCCCTTTCAGTTTCTGATGATAAATTTCCCCAAAAATCAGTATCACTCAATTCTGCAAATGATTCTTAGTTGCTATCGCTGTTTTCTAGCTGATCAAAAACTGCTTTTGACGTAAAGGGACTTTTTTTTATGCCATGGACATTCTCAAGTTTCCAGGCAGAAAGAATGGCATATATAATATAAAAAGTGTAAAGTGCATGCAGGGCATTGGACAAAGCACTAGGAACAAAGGGGATGTGAAATGATTTGATACAGTAATGTAATCTTACAGGTTTACTATGTGTTTCACTTTTTGAATTTCCCGCCAGGCTCCACCTCCGTGCGACGCGACGCTCGCAGGGAACGGAGCCGGGAATCACACAGGCATCGGGCAGAGGACACAGTGTGCAGACACAGCGGGGGGACAAGGTAAGTAACCCAGCCTTGGATCCAGGGATGCAATCCCGAGTGTGGCTCTGGATTACCGCTTTTTGCAGTGAAAACTCACCCCGAGCCACACTCGGGAATACCGTCAAGGAGACTACGCTGTTTATAACACAAGTCTTTAGACAGGAACCTACTATAGACTAAACAAACATTGTTTAATTAAAACATTTATAACAATTAGAGCTCATTCACACAGGGACGACTCGTCCTCCGACTTGAGTTGCCACAAGTCGCTTGACATCTAAAATCCCATTGAAGTGAATGGGAGCGGTCTTAACCACTTCAGCCCTGGAAGGATTTCACACTTTAGGACCAGAGCACTTTTTGCGATTCGGCACTATGTCGCTTTAACTGACAATTGCGTGGTTGTGCGACATTGTATCCAAACCAAATTTGCGTCCCCTTTTCCCCATAAATAGAGCTTTCTTTTGGTGGTATTTGATCCCCTTTGCATCATTTGTGATCGCCGCTATAAATAAAAAAAGAACGACAATTTTGCAAAAAAACCCCAAAAAAAACAGTTTTTCTTACTTTTTGCTAAAATACAAATCAAAAAAATATATAAAAAAAACTTTTTTTTTATCCGTTTCAGCCCATTTATATCCTTCCTCATATTTTTGGTTAAAAAAAATCGCAATCGGCGTTTGTCTAGTTTGCGCAAAACTTGCCACGTTTACAGATGATGAGAATTAATTTCTGGGGTTTTTATTTTTTGCACTAGTAATGGCGGCGATCTGTGATTTTTAGTGGTGCTGCAATATTGCGGCGGACATGTCGGACCATTTTGACACTTTTTTGGGACCATTGGCATTTATATAGCGATCAGTGCTATAAAAATGCACTGATTACTGTGTAAATGCCATTGGCAGTGAAGGAGTTAACCTGGAGGGGGCGCTCCTAAGGGTTAAATGTGTTCCCTAGGCGTGTTCTAACTGTATGGGGGCTGGGCTGGCTGAGGGAGGGGAGTGATCACGGCTTCCATATACAGGAAGCTTGTGATCACAGCCCTCCCCCCCCCCCTATGAGAACGAAGATCCGTGTTTACACACACGGACCTCCGTTCTCTCACTGCAGGGGGGCCATCGCAGGTAGCCGGTGGAGATCGAGTCCACCCTGCCCGCTCCGTGGCCTCCCCGGAACTCTGGTGGGGCACGCGCTCACAGTGTGCGATCTCTCAGCCTTCGTCATATGACGGCGATTTGCGATATCGAACCACCTTGTCGCCGTCAAACTGCAGTTGGCGGTCGGCAAGTGGTTAATGTACACTACTGAAGTCGCTCCGACTTCAGAAAAGGTTCCTGCAGGACTTCAAGGCGACTTCTATATGACTTGTGCCTATGGAATTCAATGGAAGTTGCCTCCAATTCGAATCCCCCCATCTATATTGAAGCGACTTTACAGTTTTAAATAAAATAATTTTTGAAGGCAACCCCCTCCCTCCCTTCTCTGATTGACCACAGGCAAAGTCACCTGGCATGAAGCGCTGTAAGTTGCCTGAAGTCTCGCTGAAAGTCACCTAGCAAAGCCTGCCTAAATTTGGTCACCCCTGTGTGAACGCAGGCTAAGTTCTGTATTTCCAATTTAGCAACTGGCATATAGAGCTCTGTTTTCACAGTAACAGCCTCAGTAAAATGCAGAATAGTACAATTACTAACAAAACTTTGGATGGTCATGACAGGCAGTTATTTCTGTCATTGTAACTTTTGAGGAGGAACACAATGCTAAGCACTAGACTTGTGCATGGCTGAAAAATTTGTTAGTTTTCGGGAATTCGGGAATTCGGAAATTCGAAAAATTCGGAATTTGGAAATTTGAGGTAATTCGGCAATTGCAGTAATTTGTGGTAATTCAGAAATTTGTGGGAATTCAGCAATTGCGATAAATCAGAAATTTGCGGTAATTCGGAAATTCGTGGTAATTCGGCAATTGCGGTAAGTCGAAAATTCGGCAATCAGAACAGCAGAAAATCCGAAATTTGAAAGTTTGGAAATTCAGAAATTCAAAATAACAAAGAACGTTAAAGAAATAATAAGTAACTAATAAATAACTATTAAATTATAGTTATTGGAATTTCCTTGAAAATATGGCTGTCCGTGATAAATTTCATATCTAAGTTCACGAACAGCCAAATTTTCAAGGAAATTTCAATACCTATACTTTAATAGTTATTTATTATTATTTCAAATGTTCTTTCTTATTTCTGAAATTCTGAATTTCCGAAAATTCTGAATTTCTGAATTTTTATCACTAACAGCCATATTTTCAAGGAAATTCCAATACCTATAATTTAATAGTTATTTATTAGTTAGTTATTATTTCAAATGTTATTTGTTATTTTTTGAATTTTTGGATTTCCGAATTTTCGGATTTCCGGCTGTTCTTATTGCAGAATTTTTGAATTACCGCAATTGGCGAATTTCCGAATGACCGCAATTGCTGAATTACCGCAAATTTACGAATTTTCGAATTGGAAAATCAAAAATTCAGAATATTTCGGAATTTGTCCGAATTGCCGAATTTTGCAAAATGAGGTAAAAGCGAAATAAGGAACGAAACAAATTGCACAAGCCTACTTAGCACTAGGGATGGGCGAACGGTTCGGCCCGACCATTAGTTCAGGCCGAACTTTCGCTGTTTGGTGGTTCGGTGAACAACCGAACAAATGGGACGTTCAACCATTTGTTCGCCCCCCCCGAACCGACCAAAATGCAATGCAGCACTAAAAAAATCATTGCAAGCCCTGATTTGGCTGAAGCAGTGAAAGCTTCAGCCATTCAGGGCACAGAGCACTGTCAGAGTCATGATTGGACACTGTCATCATGACTTTATCCAATCATGGCTCAATACCACCCCACAGTATAAAAGTATTCTTTCAATGGCAGCCATTTTCAGTGTGATTTTGGCTGAAGAGAGATAGAACAGGACTCTGTCCAGTGCTATTAGTTAGCTAGTGCGCTAAACTGTGCTATTTTGCTTTAATTCAGTGTAGATTATTAGTTTAGTGTCAGTCTAGGGATAGTGTGAGTGTAGTAAGGAGGACCATTCAGCTTTGCATAGTGTGCAGCTAGAGTAGGGACAGCTCAGATAGTTTCACTGTAGTGTAGTGAGACCGTGTCATTCATACATACATTAGTGTATATATAGAGTAGGGACAGCTCAGATAGTTTCAGTGTAGTGAGACCGTATCAGTAATCCTTACATAAGTGTTTAGCTACAGTAGGGACAGTTCACATAGCGTCAGTGTAGTGATGGTTGAACACCATCTATTTGATTGCGTTACTGCAAGTTTAACACCATTTATTTCTGTGTGCGTTACTGTCAGTTTAACGCCATATAGAGCTAAGTGCGTTACTGCCAGTTTATTTTAAATAGATTTTTATTAATATTTAGCATCAGAAAAAATTGACAGCGTGTAATATCCTGAGATTTCAAGCAAGTACTGGTATAGTGAACCGTGCAATCTGTGGGATATGATGTGGTGGTATCCTCATCCCAGTATTAGATACAAAAATGGATTTTCCCCCAAGATAAGGGACTTTAAATGGGTCACCAACCACATAAACTTATATAAAATATATATATTTCACGTATAAATTACATCAATAATTTTATATGAAAAAAGGTAAATTTTAAATACAGTAAGTTACAGTTGTCACTGCGCCAATGTTGTCTTGTTGGTAAATTGCTCACAAGAGCATAACTTAGAGTCCGTTGTCCGCAAGATGGAATGCGGTAGCCTTCCGCATTGGAATGCGGTTACCCAACACATGCGTTTCGGAGCATAAAGAAAAAAGCCCTTCATCAGGGGTGGCTGCACAACGGGTTGAGGCAGATGATTGTATATTATAGTAGAAAGTCCTTTTCTTGAAATATTTGTTATCAGAAAACTCCCCACTTCAGGTGGGGGAAATGGCCTAAAATTCACAGCGTTTTAAGTCGGGTGGACAGATCGACCGTTCACGGCTCTTTAAGAAGAGAGTATATGAGTAGTTGTTTTTCAAGAGGGGTAAAACACCGGATCGGGAGAAACCTATTAGTATATGTATATATATTCCTCTATATTCTTTTTGTTTCTAATCCTTCTAGGGTGTGGCCGACCGAGGGATCTACCTACGGTCCCCTCTGGGTGTCTCCCCTGTCAGCCCCTCGATTCTGAGTTGTAATTAGGTCGTCTTATCTGTCCCCACTTCAGTGATGTCTGTCTATTCCAACGAGGAAGGCTACCGCATTCCATCTTGCGGACAACGGACTCTCAGTTATGCTCTTGTGAGCAATTTACCAACAAGGCAACATTGGCGCAGTGACAACTGTAACTTACTGTATTTAAAATTTACCTTTTTTCATATAAAATTATTGATGTAATTTATACGTGAAATAAATATATTTTATATAAATTTATGTGGTTGGTGACCTATTTAAAGTCCCTTATCTTGGGGGAAAATCCATTTTTGTATCAAGCAAGTACTGTGACCTGTAGATAAACTTTAAAAGAAATATAGAGGCGAGAAAGTAAATAGGAACAACGAAGACAGAACAGAGGAGAGGAGAAGAGAGCAGAGAAGGAGGGGGATGGAGAAGGAGTGTTGGTGACAGGGAATGGATACACCACCTGATGAAGTAAGTCCTGTAGGAGCTTGAAGGATAATGCTTGGGAAACGTATGCAAGCCAGGGGTTCCAGATTGCGTCATGCCTCTCCGACTCCATAAGAATGCTAGCCGTCTTTTCTTACGTCATAATCCAGGAAATTTTCTTTTTAACCCGGTTGAAGGAAATGTGGGGACATTTCCAAGCTCTGGCAAAGGTTATTTTAGTACCAGTCAGGATGAAGGTAATGAGGCGCTTGGTAAGTTTTGGAGTCTCAGGACCCATAAAATTTAGCAGGGCAATTTAGGGTGATTTCAGAATCGAGAGTCCCGTGATTTTCCTAATTAAATGAAAGATTTTATTGCATAGACCCCTAATCTTGGGGCATTCCCACCAAGTATAGAGTATCGTGCCAGTAAGGCCACATTGGCAGAAACATAAGGGAGTAGTGGAATAGAGAAGACTTTGTTCCCCTTGAGGGATTATGCGGTGCTGTGGAATTGATCAAAATCAATAAGGTTTTGTATAAAACAATAAATCTTTATTTTAACAAAATAATAAAAAATATATGAATTAATTATACAAAGACAATAAAATTTAAAATATTCCAGATATTACATGAAAGGAGCACAGTCATATAGTTTACTGGCTTCAGTCAGCTGTTATCCCAACCGGTTTCACCCCCAAGGGCTTCTTCAGGGGAATATACTGACCTCCAAGCTCTAATTGGAAACAATAGGATATATTTTAATCAAAGAAATATGGTAATTAACAATGATTAGTACTCTCAATGTTTGGTACACCTGTATGGTACATTTTCCCAAATCCTTATCATATCAGCCCCCATTCATCCCAAACTCCCCACATATGTCCACGGGGCCCGGGGCCAAACTCACCCAAGGATTGGAATCCAGCACAAACATACACCAAGGCG
>BLSH010458395.1:569942-591064 GCA_018402905.1 Glandirana rugosa | reverse complement strand
GTGTGAATTTTTTGTGGTCTTCCCGGACTGGTCGCACCTTCTGCCTGCGTTCACTCTCTCCGAGGCAGACCTTTTTAGTTTAGGTCACCGTAGGAGTGGTGTCTTCGGTATAGGTTTCCGTTTTTGGTAGGGTGGAACGTCGGTTCTGGGATTCGATAGCTCGCCCTGTTCAGACTCCGCTTTTATGTTTAAAAAGCCTTACGCCGGACCCGGCGAAGAGTCTCGTGGCCGGATTTAAAAGCCGGGCGACCTCGTGCGCGCGCTCGCCGTGCACTGTAAAGACGGCCTCTGTGGGATGGTTTTTGCCTTTGGATATGGCTTCTGTGGTGAGGATGCCACTGGATTTGATTTTTCCAGACGGAGCCTCTCTCACTTGCGTCCGTCTTCCACGCTGGTCAGGCCCTTCTGGTGTTTTTTAAGTGTGGGGATTGGCAGGGAGCGTAGAAAGTTATGTAGCTTGTCTCTAGGTGGGTTCTTATCTCCTCCAATGTATAGCTTCTCATAAAAGTCTTGGAAGGCTTCCAGGATTTTTTGTGGGTTTTGAGAAAGAGATCCATCATGTAGTCTGATTTTTGGGAGGGAGTGAACTCTAAGCTTGGGGGCAAGTCTGTGTGCCAGCATGGAGCCTATTTTATCTCTCTGAAGGTAAAATTGTCCCCCTTCCCATCTGAGGTTTTTCTCAGCAATAGCTGTTAGGGCCAAGTTTAAGGCGGTGCGTGCTACCTCTAATTTGCCCAGGGAAGAGGAAGAAGACGCAGCCTTATGTTTACTAGCCATTAAGAATTCCCTTTCCAAGCGTTTGATATCTGCTGATCTAGCTTTATGTATCCTGGAGGCCATCTGAATCAGCTTTCCTCTAATTGAGGATTTATGAGCAGCCCATAAGGAGGATGGGGAAATGTTATTGACGTCATTCAGGAGAAAGTATTAATGAATTGCCGAATTAAGTTCTAAGACATGGGCTGGGTTGCTGAGAATAGAGGCATTCAACCTCCAATTGTAACATGTGCGCGAGTCAGATGGTCTATTTAATATTATGAGAAGGAAGGAATGGTCCGACAAGGCAGAGTCCCTAATGAGAGATTTGGAGACCAAAGGTATTTGGGTGGTACGAATGAAGAAGTGGTCTATCCTGGCAAGCGTATTATGTGGGCTGGAGAAGTGCGTGTAATCTCGGGAGAAGGGATTCAAACATCCACTAGCCCCTGATTGTAAATTTGTCTAGCTACTTTGAGACTCTGCCTTGTGGGGTGAATCTGGTTCCTACCTGGGAGACGAGTTTTATCTAAACCCACGTCAAATGCCGTATTCGAGTCACCTCCTTATATTACTGTCCCTTCTGCTAGAGGAGCAGTTGCTTGGAAAAGGGATTCGAAAAACTTTGATTGGCCTTTATTCAGGTAAGATATGAATGTAAAGAGATTGTTGTCAATGTGACCTTTAAGTAAGGGTCCTTCAATTCAGAAATGCATGAAAAGTGGACATTACGGGAGAAAAAAATGCCCACCCCCTTAGTTTTGTTATCTGAACTGGCTAGGTAGAATTTGGGGAACTTGTGGTGAATAAAGGAGGGGGAAAACTATTTTGGAAAGTGGGTTTCCTGTACAAGACCCAACTTTTGGGCAGCTTATTGTTGAAACGTCTTTTTGCGTTTCATGGGAGAGTTTAGGCCCTGGATGTTGTGAGAGGATATACGGAGAGGGAGCCTGGACGTAGTAGAGTCAGCCATGGAGCAGAGATATCAGCATATGCGACAATCCCCGGTCACCTAACTCTGACCTGGTGTGGGTAGATGGGATGTGTGCTGGTTGTCTGAGTCTGGAAAAGTTGCACTGGGACCAAAGTGTCGGTGAGTCCATTCCTGTCACCGAAAAGAAAGGAGAAAACATGAGAGAGAATAGGCAGTAGGTAAGTAAGAAAATGATACACAGAGAAAAAGGAACATGAAGGGAGTATGGAGAACATACTCCAAGTGTCAGAAGATGTGGATCCCACTAAAAGTGGGAGCACCCTGTTCCGGAGAACCAAAATGACCATTCTCCGTGAGCAGGGGGTGGGCGCAAAGTATCCACTCTACAAACCGCGTCCCCTGTAAGAAAGAAGGCATAAATAAAATAGCGTTCAACAAACATAAATAGCCCTCGGGCGCAGTGGGGCCCTTGCCAGGCTGCTAGGAGTCCATATATCAGCCTTGAACTAGACCAACAACTACTAACCAGTCCAACTTTAATAGAAAGAGAATAGGTGGCCCTGAGCTTACTATATGGTTGCTTGAGCTGCCACTAGGGCATGAGGAAGCCACCCATAGTAATTGTGCTAAGGCAGGTAGAAACTGGGAGGTCCCGCTAGGGCAGTGGTTCTCAACTCCAGTCCTCGGGACCCACTAACAGGCCAGGTTTGCAGGATAACTGAAATGCATCGCAGGTGATATCATTTGCTGCTCAGTGATTGCAGTATTCTAGTCTGCATCTCCCCAAGGTAATACTAAAAATCTGGCCTGTTGGTGGGTCCTGAGGAACGAAGTTGAGAACCACTGTGCTAGGGGGCCATAAAAAGGCCAAGGGCCTAGTAAGGTAATGATAAAAGGGAGATCAACAAGGAGGTATAAGTATCTTAGAGACTTGGTAATCTCTGAACCAGCTGAGTGAGATAGGGTGTTTGTCCATCTGGATCTATCTCCAATGAGGGAGATGTAGATAAGTGAAGATCATTAGAGCCTTCTCAAGGGGGAGGCCTTCTTTGGCTTTCTTGGACTTGGGTTTCTGCCAGAGGGTGGTGAGCGGGCTAGAAGGGGGCGGTCCCTTGGACAAAGTGGAGGAGGAGGGTTGCATCGGTGAAGGAGGGTCCTTGGAGATGATCCCCAATTGTTGGAGAAGAGATCCCCCTTCCTGGAATGCGGATAATCTATAAGGCTTGATGTGAAAGTCAAATTTTAATCCGAAAGGAAATTGCCACCAGTATTTTATATTCTTTTGCAACATAATTGTAAGAAGAGGATTTAGGGATCTCTGTTTTTGGATGGTGAAAGGGGAGATGTCTGCAAAGATTTGAACTGTGTGACCCAAGACCTGAATTTGCGGGGTGGAGCGGGCTCTTTTCATCACTTCCTCTTTGGTGCTGTAGTAGTGTAGTAGCGGGGGGGCCTAACGCCCTGTGGGTCCGGTCCAACTCCATTTTGTGTGGGCGAATATCTGGAATGAGGGCCTTGATCAGGGAGTGTAAGGCTCCAGGAACATCCGTAATGCTTTCTGGTAGACCCCTGGTTCTGAAGTTGAGCCTCCTCGATCTATTTTCGAGATCATCGATTTTAGCGAGGGCTCCTTTCAGGCAGTTGTGCAGTTCTTGGATTAGGTCCGAGTTCTGGTTTACCCTAGTGACAGTGGCGTCCATTTTAGTCTCCACATTATAAATGCAGAAGCCCTGCAATTGAAGGTCAGATTTGATTTTGAAAGTTATCTTTGTCGTAGTCTGGGCCAGGCCCTTATCAAGAAGCTCCGCAAACCTCTGAAACATAAGGGACATGTCTTGATGCTGAGATACATACAGATTTCCACTTATTCATAAGATTTGCTAATAAGCACCACCCCTCCCTCCCAATAATGTCTGGGAGGACAAGAAGAAGAGGCAGACGTTCCCTTGGCACTGTAAGGGTGCCAGCAACAAATGTGTCCACAGGCAAAGGTGGACGAGGTGGTCAGTCCTCAGGCAGGGCATCATTTCCTCTGTTTATTGAGTTTGCCGGTGCTATCCAGCCACAGCATGCAGAGGAGGTGGTGGACTGGCTTACTAAACCTTCCTCATCCTCCTCATCCCCTGTCAAACAAGCAGAGACAAGTGTGCAGTCCCCTGCAGTTGCCAGAGTGGATAAACCTGCCTCCTTGTCCACATCTATTCCTGCCATAGCCCCAACATCAGCCATAGAAGAGGAATCAGCTGAGTTATTAGACTACAGCGTCAGCCACTTGCTCCTTGATGATGCCCAGCCATTACTGGATTCAGTTGTAAGTTCTGAAGTTGAGAATGACTGACAGGAACACAAGCCTAGAGAGAGGGGAGAACACTGGTAGACAAATTGGCATTCGTGTTCCCCCAGCCGCAGCGTATTGCCAAGTGGTCTCCAGTGGTAATGATGATGGAGAAGATGATGATGAGGTTACCGATGCGACTTGGGTGCCAGATAGAGCAGAGAAAGAAACTGAAGGTGAGGCGGCACAACCCCAAGGAGGCCGACATCAAGAAAGAGGAGAGAATTAGACACCCTATTCCATCAAATTCTGCAGCTGTTCTCTCCCGGCCCACTCCCCAAAGCTCAGCTTGCTGGGCCCTTTTCAGCTCATCTGCAGCAGATCGCACTGTTGCTATCTGCAAACTGTGTCTCAAGCACATCAAACGTGGCAAAAACACCAGCCATTTGGGTACCACATGCTTAACAAGGCGTTTAACGTCCAACAACTCAGCCCGTTGGCAAGAGCACCTAAAAGCCACACAAAAGGGGCACAAATCTGTCCCTCCTCCTTATCCACTTCAGTCTGCCCCTGCTATACCAAGTCATTACCTCTCAGCAGCCTCCACTGACAGGGATGATGGTATAGCACAGGGTGTCCCAGGTCCCAGCAGCACACCACCAGCTGTAAACTGTAGCCGGCAAATTTCTCTGCCCCATATGCTGCTGCAGAAAAAAAAATACAGTCCCTGCCACCCACGTGCCTGGTGTCTAAATGCAGCTTGTGAAAGCTGTTGGCTCTCCAACTTTTGCCTTTCAGCCTGGTGGATTCTGCCCCCTTCCGTGAATTTGCACAATGTGCTGTACCACAATGGCAGGTTCCCAGTAGCTCTACCATCACATGGAAGGGAATGTTCTGGCATTGTTGGGAAAGGCAGTCAGCCATAAAATCCACCTTATTGCTGACATGTGGTCCAAGCATGGGCAGGGACGATATATTTCATTCACAGCACACTGTGTAACGCTGCTTGCAACCGGAAGGGATGCAGGACAGGGCTCGGTGCTGCAGCTTGTTGTGCCCCCACATCTCCATACAGCTGGTGGTGATGATGCCAGATCTGTAAGCTCTACCCCCTCCTCCTTCTCCGCCACCTCCATGCCCTCCTCTGCAGAATTGTCCTATGAACATCACGTACCCACTAAGCGTTCAAAGGGCTATTCCATGAGTCAGGCTAAAAGGTGCCATGCAGTGCTTCAGCTGGTGTTTCTAGGGGACAGGAACCACACTGGACCAGAGATTCTTGCAGCTTTGCAAGGACAGGCCCAGAGGTGGTTCACACCATGCCAGCTGGAGCCAGGAATGGTGGTGTACCATAATAGCTCAAACCTTTTGTCCGCCCTTAGACAGGGAACCTTGACACATGTGCCATGCCTGGCACATGTCCTCAATTTGGTGGTGCAGCATTTCCTACATACACACCCAGGGTTGCAAGATGTGTTAAAGCTGGCCAGAAGAGTCTGTAGCCATTTCAGACGGTCAAACATAGCCAGTGCTCGGTTGGCTGAAAATCAGCAGGAATTCCACCTGTCTGCAAACCGCCTGATTTGTGACATGCCCACCATGTGGAACTCGACTTTAACAATGCTGCAGCGGCTATACATGCAGCAGAGGGCTGTCAACGAGTACCTGTGCGAGTACGGCACGACGATGGCTGATCATGTACTGTACTGTCACCATTTGAGGAGGCCACAAGGATGGTAAGCTGTGACAGTGCATGCATCAGTGACACAATCCCTGTTGTGTTCCTGCTGGAGCAGACTCTGCGTGGCATTATGGACAGGGCACTGGAGGTAAAGCAGCAGGAGGAAGAGGAGGACTTCCTTTCCTCTCATGGCCCACTTTATCCAGACACCATCATTCCTATGTCACAGAACACACAGGAGGAGAGAGGGGAGGAGGATGAGGAGGAGGATTCTGGCACTTTTGCAGGCTTTGAAGAAGAGGAAGACATATGCGTCAATCTGTAAGGCATGGCTTTCCAACCCCAGGACCCTTGGGAGTAGTAAGTGGCTGGGAGGAGGAAGTTCCAGATGCTAGCCTGAGTGACCCAGAGGAGTCTGCTTCTCAAGCCTCTGCAAATTTGAGGCGCATGGGCAACCTCATGCTTCAAAGCCTGCGAAAGGACCCTAGAATACATGGCATAAACAAGAATGACCATTACTGGTTGGCAACCCTCTTTGACCATCGTTATAAGTAGAGTTGAGCGAACCCGAACTGTAAAGTTCGGGTCCGTACCGAACTTTGGGGTGTCCGTGACCCGGACCCGAACCCGGACAGTTGAAAAAAAATTTGTGTTCGGGTTCTGGGTTCGGTTATTTGATCCCGCCTGTTGAATAGCTGCAGGGCAGCCAATCAACAAGCATTTCACTGGTTTGCCCTTAGAAGCCATCACAGCCATGCCTACTAATGGCATGGCTGTGACTGGCCAGTGCATCATGTGACCCAGCCTCTTTATAAGCTGTAGTCACTTAGTGCTGCATGTCACATGCTCTCTGGCTAGTATAGGGAGAGGATGCTGCCCATGCTGTGAGGGACAGATTGCAGATATAATAAAATGTCATCCTGCATTACAGAACGATCTGATTGTGGACTAGGTAGAGATTACTGCTACTACTGCTTTTAGGGACAGATTGCAGATCAAATAACATCTCATCCTGCATTACAGAACGATCTGACTGGACTAGGTAGAGTCTACTGCTTAGAGGGACAGATTATTGTTCTAAAATCATCTCCTAGTTCTATAGGGTCAGGTTCCTGCTGTTGCTGTAAGGGACAGATTATTGTTCTAAAATCATCACCTACTCCTATAGGGTCAGGTTCCTGCTGTTGCTTAGAGGGACAGATTATTGTTCTAAAATCATCGGCTACTCCTACAGGGTCAGGTTCCTGCTGTTTCTGTAAGGGACAGATTATTGTTCTAAAATCATCGCCTACTCCTATAGGGTCAGGTTCCTGCTGTTGCTGTAAGGGACAGATTATTGTTCTAAAATCATCGCCTACTCCTATAGGGTCAGGTTCCTGCTGTTTCTGTAAGGGACAGATTATTGTTCTAAAATCATCGCCTACTCCTATAGGGTCAGGTTCCTGCTGTTTCTGTAAGGGACAGATTATTGTTCTAAAATCATCACCTACTCATACAGGGTCAGGTTCCTGCTGTTTCTGTAAGGGACAGATTATTGTTCTAAAATCATCGCCTACTCCTATAGGGTCAGGTTCCTGCTGTTTCTGTAAGGGACAGATTATTGTTCTAAAATCATCGCTTACTCCTATAGGGTCAGGTTCCTGCTGTTGCTGTAAGGGACAGATTATTGTTCTAAAACCATCGCCTACTCCTATAGGGTCAGGTTCCTGCTGTTGCTGTAAGGGGCAGATTATTGTTCTATAATCATCTCCTAGTTCTAAAGGGAGAGGTTCCTGCTGTTGCTGTAAGGGACAGATTATTGTTCTAAAATCATTGCCTACTCCTATAGGGTCAGGTTCCTGCTGTTGCTGTAAGGGACAGATTATTGTTCTAAAATCATCGCCTACTCCTATAGGGTCAAGTTCCTGCTTGTGCTGTAAGGGACAGATTATTGTTCTATAATCATCTCCTAGTTCTCCACTTCCACCTACAGTGCCACGGGCATGGCCTAGTCAACCTCTAGGCTCCTACGCCACATCCACCCCCCCTTCCCATTTTATTTTTTTATTTGATTTTAAGTTATTTTCCCTATCCTTATTTTTTTGTAGGGCACTTGTCCTACTCTTACCCCCATTTTACTTCCTTTTGCAGCCCTCTTGCCAGGACTTTTTTACAGCCATTTTGTGCCAAAAAGTTCAGGTCCCCATTGACTTCAATGGGGTCCGGGGTCAAGTTCGGTACCGAACCCAAACTTTTTTGCGAAGTTCAGACGGACCCGCCGAACCCAAACATCCAGGTGTTCGCTCAACTCTAGTTATAAGGGGAAGGTCTCGGAACTCATCCCGTCCCCACAGAGAGTGCAGAAGATAAAATCACTTGAGGACACAATAAAGAGGATTTTATTGAACGTTTTTCCCGACTCCAGTAGGTTACAGTGTCATGGAAAACATTATTTTGAGTCTTCTGTTGGTCAAGAGAGGAGTGTTGGAGAAGGCGTCCGCCTCAGTGAGGCATTTCGTATTTTTTTTAGTCCTCGCCGCCCAGGCCTGTCAGCTTCCACATCCCATCGGCAGCGTCTGCATCACATGGTGGACGATTACCTCGGAGCCAAAACAGAGATGGAGAGCTTTCCAGCTGGCGATGCACTGGCTTACTGGGTCATGAGAATAGACCACTGGCCAGAACTTGCCTAGTATGCTATTTAGTTGTTGGGATGCCTCCATTCATCATACATCAAATTCTTTTTTACCTATTTCAACACACTAGCACCGTAGCTTCCACTCCAATTCCCTCCTTCAAGGCTGCCTAGCTTTGAGGGTGTTCAATAATTTAATCTGGAACAATGTTTTTGGTATAGGTTTAATGGGCACAATTAACACCCAAAGAACATTTTTCATATCATTGCAATTTTTTTGGCCTTCATAAAGAGCACCTCTATAGGGTTAGGGTGGGAAGGCACAACCGACACCCAAAGACCAATTTTTCTGCACTTGTTTGACAGGGGCATATCATTGCATTTTTTTTTTTACAGAAAGGCCAATTCTTCTCTTCATGAAGAGCACCTCTATAGGGTTATGGTGTGAAGGCACCACTGACACCCAAAGCCCAATTTTTATGCACCTGTTCCTTCTATCCAAAGTCAAAGTGACACTACAATTTATCAAAAAAAAATCTCTAATCCTGTTCCCCATGTACTACATTGTGGCCTCATCATACACACTGGCTCCCCAGCGGTTGCTGAGCAGAATAAAGGCAGCTTGCAGGGAAAATGTAATTTGGCTTTATAAATGCAATTATTGCTGCAGCAGATTCTAGACATGGTACAGATCTGCCACTTTACAGGTAGACTAAGGGGACCCCCCAGGCACTATATTGGAAGAAATTTTTCATTTTTATGCTTTCACTTTAAAAATCCAAAAATCATTGCTCATTTGAAAATTAAGTTTTTCAAAAACTTTTCTTTCATTGATTTATCTCCCCCAGGGCAGGACCTGGAACCCTATAACCATTGTATGCACAATTACTTGCATATAAGCCTTTAAAATGGGCACTTTTGATTTCCGAAGTTCGGGTCCCATTGACGTTAATGAGGTTCGTTATTCCAGTCCGAACTTTCTCTGTGTTCGAAAGTTCTGGTGCGAACTGAACAGGGGTCTGTTCAACCCATCCCTACTTGGCACAGCCATTTCTGTTTCACCAACCATAGCCATACAACCCCTGTACTGGAATATGGTGTATGAGCTCTTTTGCGGGTGACAAGCATTACCATGTCTAAAAAAAAAAAAAAAAAAAGTGCTATAACTAAGCCCTAGTTGAATGACTCGTAAATTAAAGTCACCAGCTTTTCATGCTGTCGTTTAATTTTTACTTAGTTTTTTCAGTATGCATCACACCACTGATGATGCTGATTGGTGACGAAACACACCAAGCGTGCACCACTCCAAACAATCTGTGGCGATATCCACATAGGCCGGGAATCGCCTGGGGTGCCAGCCCAGGTCAATGTAAAAAAATCATGAAGATGGCGGCACTCTAAAGTGGATAAAATCAAAAACATTTTTGAATGTATCCAAATCAACAGGAAACACACACAATCCCAGGACAGCCAGTAAACACATTTCATTGGTCAGTGCTTATTCATTTCTCTGTTACTCTGTAAATGTTAGGAGGAGCCAAGCCCGTGACATTGCATGTTTCCCGGGAGTGGTATCTCGGCGTTTTGCTCTCATGTATGCCTGTGTTCCTTTTGATGCTGTAAGTACCTGTCTATTTTAAATAAAGCATTTTTTAAGATCTAACACGTTTACCATCATGGGGATGCTCAAGTGTCGCTTGCATCCCTGTGTTGGCAGTACTATTTTTGTCTGTGGAGACGCAGCGGCTACATGGACACAGCTGTTTCTTCCAATATGTCAATCATGTGGGTGCATAGCTCTGAACATGCCCAGGGTGAGTTTGGGTACACGCACCTACACCCACACAGATGCCCTATTGGAATGCAGCCGCTGTGTTCCAATAGACATGAATGGGACTGCCGGAATTGGGATGAATGCAACACCTGTGTATCCCCGTACCGCTAAACAGAGTCCTGCATGGGACATGGATCTAATTTCCCTGTGTGAACGAGGCCTAAATATTTGTCTTTGATATAATCAGCCTTTGTCAATAATGTAGCAAATTTTCAAGCGCACATCTTGCTTTTAGTAACTAAATGTTTGCATGCGATTTAGTTTATCATATGTCTTGTGTGCTTTGTGTAATTATTATCACTATTCCATCTGTGTCAGAATGGTCATAGGTTATATAATGTTATCGGAAAAGTAAATATCCTGTTCACAATGCTTATTAATGGTATTTTAACATTATGTGTATATGACTGACCTGGAAGAAGCATACAGAATACCAGAGTGAAGTAAGAACTCATTGGGGTTGATTTACTAAAGCTTGAAAGTGCAAAATTTGGTGCAGTTCCACACAGAAACCAATCAGCTTCATGGTTTTATTGTCAAAGCTTGATTGAACAAGCTGAGGTTAGAAGCTGATTGGCTAGCATGCACAGCTGCACCAGTTTTTGCACTCTCCAGCTTAAGTAAATCAACCCCATAATCTTTTTGAGGTTCCAGGCCAGCTAATTTTGAAGCCAGTGGATCACCATAAGAATCATGAAACATTTATTTTTTTTAAATTGAGGTCAGCTATTGCCGTCGCTAGATGTATGACAGCCCTGAAAAACTTTTACTCAAAAGAAATAACTAATCTATACCCAAGAATATTATATGTGCAATCAAGATTAATTGTATGTGCAATCATTTTCAAAAAATGATTGATTAGCTTTTTAACCACTTCCCAACCAGCCTCCATCATTATACTGCAGCAAGGTGGATTGTTCCCGCAAATCGCTGTAGGTGTACGTCGGCCCATGCACCCGCTCTTGAGGGTGTGTGCGCTCCCATAGGCCAGCAGGGGAGCTAATCAGCGGGTCCGGCTGACTTGATGTCTGCCAGCCACACGCAATGGTTCCCCACAGTGACAGAACAGTGATCTGCCTGTCTAAACAAGGCAGATCTCCGTTCTAACAGGGGAGATCGCACAGATCCTGTCTTTCTGCTATGCAGGAAGACGGATCTGTGTGTTTCCCCAGTCACACAGTCCCCCATACAGTTAGTAAACACACATAGGGCGCACATTTAACCCCTTGATCGCTCCTGATGTTAACCCCTTTCCTGCCAGTGTCATTAGTAGAATAACAGTGCATATTTTTAGCACTGATTACTGTAATGTCACTGGTTCTCAAATAAAGAAGCAGAAAGTAAAAAGTTGTGTTTTTTTTTCAAAATTGCTCTTTTTTTGTTTATAGCACAAAAAATAAAAACAGCAGAGGTGTTCAAATACCACCAAAAGAAAGCTTTATTTGTGGGGAAAAAAAGGACATCGGTTTTGTTTGGGTACAATGTCGCATGACCGCGCAATTGTCAAGTAACGCAGTGCTGTATCGCAAAAAATGGCCTGGTCAGGAAGTGGGTAAATCTTTTCGGTCCTTAATTGGAGGACTGGAGATTTTATTTTCATTGCTTTTTGTTACTAGGTTTAGAAATGCTAACTTATGGTTTATGATCGAGCTGAGAATCACACATTTTTGGGAACAAGTCATTTGAGTATTTTGAAATAGCGAGGGGATAGATGTAGTGCACATTGCTTTGTCTACAAATCTTTGGAGACATAATATAAAGTACAGTAAGACTTATGACATGCAAATAGTACATAGATAAAAGTTTGAGCAAAACAATTGCATATGTTGTAATAAGAAATATTATAGAAAATTAAGACTCAGTACAAGTTCTCTTCTTCCTCTCACAGTATGAAAATATAATTTTAGCTGTGCAGGTGTGTATACATAAAATGCAATTTACGCAACACACTTATCTAAAGAGGATTGTTTTTGTAACTTCGCAGCAAGTTACCTGTTGCAGTACTGCATCAATAGTAGGTCATTAAAAATAACTTAATCTCAATCTAATGTCAGAATGTCACATGTTTTTGTAGATGTTTATTTGATAAGATTTAAGTCATGGTAGCCTTAGGCAGCCTGTTCTTTCCAGCTTGTAGAACATGCTGACAAAGCTCTACTGGGACTTTTAGTTCTAGAACTAGTACATTTTCAAAAAATGTGTTTTTGATGTCAGGTGTCATTTTGGGTTAACTGGTGTCACTGAACATTTGAAGGAATAATTAGATGTTAATTTAATGTTAAGGCATTAACTTGGCTTTGTGAACACACTTGCTACCCAAAATGTCTTCCACAAAATATGATCTTTTCAATGCAGCAATTTTACATATTTTCCTACAAACCATTTTTGGTGTAGTTTTATCAATAAATTGAGTTTTGTAGCTTCAGGATCGCCTTTGCACAGCTGTATAAAAATCAGTAAAGGTTAATTCAGTGAATCAAAGCAATATGCAAAGTCTGTAGGAATTTATGTTGCAGTGTTCCATCTCCAGTGAAGTAAAAACTAGCTGGTTGCTATTGGTTAGTTAGTGCACTTTGCATGTCATTTTTACTCTTGATGCTGCCCATAATATCTGTTTAAAACTCACATTTTTTTTTTAATGAAAAATGTTTCAGCTGTCTTTTAAAGTGAAGCCTGTCAAAGAAGCAATATGGAGGTTGTCCCTACTGACCCTCACCTTCTGAAGATACCTTTTGTCTGCCTGTTATTCTGACCTTTGACTTCAGTACTTTCCAAAATCACTGACCAGGAACAAGATTGCAAATCAGGAAAGTCAGAGAAAGACGACAACAGTCCATATGGATCTGGCTAAATGTTTCAGTAACTCCGAACGTATGGAAGCCAGAGAGTCAGAATAACAGCCAGACTGTATTTTCAGAAGAAGAGGTCAGCACTGACCCCCTCTGTGCTTATTTATTTAATTTTTTTTGCATTGCCGTTTACCCGCATGTGTGCGTACAGTGTATTTCCTCTAAAAGTGGCTAATGTAGTTCCACTAACAGGATAAACAGCAAAAAGGTTAGTTACTTAAGAGCCAACAATGAAATAGCCCTCATGCTGTATATAAGATTGCAGAATTTTCAAATATGGGTGTTTCCGGGGACTAAACATGTCAAGGGACACTTATTTTTTGTTAGATCTACTTGTACACAGGTCTGCTATGTAAACACCGTCCCTTTCTCCCTTTCTCATTCAGTGTATGAAATGTGTGCTTATCCATATCTATCAAACTGGATGTGCACACTCTTATGTGATGAACAATAAAAGAACAATTGTTCAGGAATCCCTGAAACTCCCAAATAGTACCATAAAAAAGTGAAAGAAAGCTGTACTGTTGGGACTTTAGTGCCAGTACCTTCTGGTGCAGTAGGCTTGGCCATTAACCCAGGGGACCCCAACACAAGAAAGGAGAGTATGCAAGCAAGATTTTAAAGTGACACTATCACTTGCCTATTTCCGTTCCACGCCCTCTCACAGTCTCACCACATACCCTCTGCAGGATTCCATCCTGGGTAAGCTCCAGTGATGGATAGTGTCAGAGCTTACTCATGTAGATGAAGTCATCATTTCACCCATGTGACAGTGTTTGTGCCTTGCAATTGGCCACTCGTGCTGAAGCAATGTCACATGGTCAAAAGCTCCACGATAGCCAGAAGCTCCATTAGAGTAATGTAATGAGGAGATAGAGCAAGGAAGGAGCAAGGGAGTGCAGGACCAGTGTCCGCTTACATAAGACAAGGTTGATGTTAGGGTTACAGGGAATAAGAGCATGAGGCCATAGGGTAGGACAATGCTGTCTATGCTGAAGGCTCTCCATCGAAAACTAAAAGTGTAGATCTTGCTGTGCTTAAACCTAGTGTATCTATCATTTCAGGGCTCTTGCTCCATTCACTATCCTAAGGAACAAAGGCAAACCTTTAACATGGTGGTGTTTTGTAAAGCTCTACAATGTTCATGAATAAAAGTGGTTTTGTTTTCAGAGTGCTATTGTCTTCCATTGTTTCATAAAAACATTGTTATCAGAATTGCTGCATGTGAAACAAATTTGTGCAATTTAATGCATGCGCCACCACTGCTAGGATTGCTTTACGTTACAAATCTTGTGTAGTGGCTGATTTAAATGGAATTGAAAAACAGGTTACAGATTATGATGGGAAGGCTACTTAAAAAAGTAAATGTGTCATATTTCAATAGACTTGCCAATTAAAGAGGCAGAAACATTCAAGAAATGTTTCAAGAACAATAGTTATTCATTAATCTGTTTATAGTTCTGACTGACATACTACTCTTGTAGACTTTCAGGGCGTGGGCACTGTGAGAATAAGTGGTAGAGGCAAATGTTCTTACTATAACTTTTAACCCGGGCTTTGGCTTTTGCTGCGTACTATGGTATGCTACAGTACTGGCAAATAAATAATGGGCTTTTAGCCAGAAATTGCACATGTGAACCATAAAACAGTCAAAGTATTTCATAGTTCTCCCTTGGATATTTGATTATTGCAATCAGCCTATATCAAGAGGAATAACAGAGAATAGAGAAAATAGTTTGGTTCCTGGCACAAAACTTACTCTTTAGAGCTTGCATTTGACCTTATATTGTCCAGGACTTACTCTGAACTGCAACATTCAGTTTGCAGCTCAATATTCTAATTCAGTACAGATAGTACTTCAGTAAGTACGATTTCATTAAAACTGCACATTGAAATTCAGAAAAGCATTGTTGTGACAGGCATACATATATTAAAAAAATACATAAATAAAGTGGTCTTTGTGCCTGTCCCTTTTACTCCACATATCATAGCTGTCAATGGTGGTATAACACAGCGGAGTTCATGTTATTTGGTGTGGGACGTCCGCATCTACACTTTACATATTTGCTATAAAAGCAATACTGTAAATAGGTTGTATTTAATGATCTAAGGATCTAAGGTTATGTTTAATGATCTAAACAACTCCACTATTAGAGGTGAAAATGTTTTTTATTGTTTCACATTTTATAAAAAGGAAAGGACACAACAATAAGGTTACAAAAAGTCAGCATCATTGGCTATTGCCCAAAGCATGACATCTACAGATCAAGAAAAAACAAACTGAGAGTTGTCACCCAGAAAGAACCAGACTTATCATAAACATTGCATCCGTACTAATTGTATAGGGAGCATATAAACAGAATATTGGATATACAGTATTTGTAAAGGAAACATTTAAATGTCCATTGTTTAATCCACAATGGCGAGTAACCCAAGCATTGCCTGGTATGAAATGTAATCAAATAAATGTTGTATAAGAGAGAGACAGAGGAAAGGAAACAATAAGAGGAAAGAGGGGCAGAGAGGGAAAGAGAGAGGGAAAATAAACAAGGGTAACTGGGATGGGAAGAGAGAAATGGAGGGCCTAGTGGTCCACCTGGTTGAGAGAGGTATACCATGAGTAACTACATAGTACAGTAAGAGAATAAACATGGGAAAGGGATGTCGGTGAGAATGTTCTACATGACTGCGCTGCGGTAAAAAACGGAGAGTCTCAGGGGAAGTCGAGTAGCCCCAGGCCTGAGTTAAAGAAGGGCAGATGGTGTACCCTCAGATGTTGAGAGCATTTCTGTGAAGGCATCAGAGGAAGAGAAGTGGATCCAAATACACCATATTACTTTATACTTGTCAAAAGAGTCATTATCAAGTGCCAACATTTCTTCCAGCAACTCCACTATTAGAAACTATAGAAATGTTTTTTAGATCACGCTCTTATTAAATAGGTTATACAACTTTAGGTTTGACAAAATATTTTTTTAATTCAGATTGAGGACATAAGTTATTCAATACAGGGGAACTGGTGTTTTTCAGTAAATACACACTTTTAATTGATTTGTGTATGCTGATTGAGGCAATGTACATTTTACATGCTTTTGCTTCCATATTTTGATTATTTTTTTACATTATATTCTTTTTTTGTAGGTTTTTTTGAATGTTCTTTCCAATAGGCTTGCACTGGCAGATACAAACAGAGCCAAGCTTCTGCCCTGCCTATAGAGAAATGATGACTGAGCAGTAGCTCTCCTGTTCTGGGTGGACGTCATACAACATCCTCCAAGGATCGCGGCTTGTGCGTGCCCCACAAGTCTTTTGCAGCACGATCTGTGTCACCTGCTGTGTCCACTGGACAGCAGATGATAAATCAGTGTACTGGGTCGCTGCTAGTACCAGGTGATCACTGTGACCACTCACAGCAGATCACATGACAATTGTACACAATAGATGGCTTTTATTCATGCCATTCATTGTATACGATTCTGATGACCTCTGTGATTGGTCACGGTGATTACATGGTACAGACCTGGTCAATCACAGCTTTTTTAGTTTCATTTTCCTACACAATAAATAAAATCTACATTGATTTGGTTATTTTTTTCACCAAAGAAATGTAGCAGTACATATTTTGGCCTAAATTTAAGAAGAAAGGTTATTTATTTGCAAAACAAAGAAAAACACATTTTTTCAAGATTTTAAGTCTTTTTTTTATCTATTTAGCAAAAAATAAAGAAACCCAGTGGTGATTAAATACCACTAAAAGAAAGCTCCATTTGTGTGGAAAAAAATTATAAAAATTTGCTTGAGTACAGTTTTGCTTGACCGCACAATTGTTATTCAAGGTTTGACAGCACTGAAAGCTGAAAATTGGCCTGTACAGGAAGTGGGAGAAAGTGTCCGGTATTGATGTGGTTAAAAAGGTTCTCAAGGGAATACATCATTCCATCATATTACATACAGCAACCCTAATGACTTGCCTTACACCACTGTTCTTTTAAATGCTTACTCTGGTCTTTTATCCTTACTATTTTGAATATAGAATCCTGCATATCAACACAATCTTGCCTAATGGGGGAATGGCATTCCATTTCAATGCGTTTTTCATACAATGCAGTCTGCTTCAATAACAGAGAACAGTAATATCTATGTGATCACAAGTATTTTAAAAAATGCTTTTATTTTTCCTAAAAATCTTTATTTTATGATCTTTACAGCGATATTACCATAGTGTGATACCTGTGAAGCCTGATTATCTACATCATATCTGAACAGGCAAACATTAGATCTTGATTCAAATAGTGCCTACAAATAAAGACACTATATGTAAAGTGATCGTAAAGTCTTGTTTTTTTTCCTATAAAAAAACATGTCCTACTTGCCTGCTCTGTTGCAGTGGATTGCACAAAGCATCCTTGATCCTCCTCTTCTCGGGCCCATTCCTCCCGTTCAGTGCCCCCACAGCAAGCAGCTTGCTATGGGGGCAACCGAGCTGAGTCAGTTTCCTGTGTTCATTCAAACACGGAGCCCTGCCCCCTCTCCGCTGATTGGCTAGCTGACTTTGACAGCAACGGGAGCCAATGGCACCACTGCTGTGTCTCAGCCAATCAAGAAGGAGAATCTCGGATGGCTAAGACACTCGTGGACATTGCTGGAGAGAAAGGGACTTCAGGTAAGGGTTAGGGGGCTGAGGGGGGCTACTGCATACAGAAGGCTTTTTATCTTAACGCATAGGATGCGTTAAGATAAAAAACCTTCTGCATTTACAACCACTTTAAATGAATATCGATCTAGTGTATTCATGCCTCTGGTCTAAATGAATGAAATGCAGATTTGTCTTTTGTAAAAAAGTAAGTACACCCTTACATTTTTTCCACCAATTCATATCCACAAAATTTGAACCCAGTGTTCCAGATTAGGTTCCTTTTGATTAGGGCCACATTAGGGAGCATGCAGGTGGAACCCATGTAATTTAAATATCAGATATCTAGGTGTCCTCTTTGCTATTGATGTGTGTGGTGTCATCATGCCAAGTTCAAAAGATCTCTCTAAGACCCCCAGAAAGTTTTGGATGCCTAGGAGTCTGGAAAGAGATTTAAAAAAGATTGCCAAATTATTTGAAATCAGTTGCTCCGGTGTAAGGAGAATAGTCTACAAGTGATGGAGACTGCTAAATTGTCCATGGGCGGCTGGTTCAGCAAATTATTCCCAGGGGCTGGCCATTGCATGGTAAAATAAGTCTATAAGAACCCAACATTTTTTTGTCGGTTGCTCAGGTAACACTTGCAACATTTGGGATAAAAGTGCATGAACCTATAGTCAGAAAGAGATTGCACCAATTTAACTTGCAGAGTTGCAAAGAGTTGTGTTAAGAAAAAGTCTTTGCTGTCCAAAAAGCAAATTATAGAAAGATCATAGTTTGCTATTGAAAATATAGGCAAAGACCAGGCCTTCTGGAATAACCTGCTGAAGACTGATGAATCAAAGATAGTTGTTTGTCACAGTAACAGTAGACATGTTTGTCACAAAACAAAGACAGTATTTGAGGAGAACCTCATAAGTGTGAAGCATAGTGATGGAAATGTTATTGCTTGGGATTGCTTTGCTGCTTCAAAGCCTGGACAGCTTACAGTCATCAAGTAAACTATACATTCTACATCATATCAAAATGTGCTTGATGAGAATGTCAGGCCATCTGTCCAAAGTTAAAGGTGAATCAAAATTGAGTCTTTATACACAGAATGGCTCAAAAAGAAAAAAATAGAGGGTTATGGACTGCCCTAGTCAAAGCCCTATTGTGATTCCTATTGAAATTTTATAGGAGATTTTGAAAAGAGCAGTTCATGCGAGTAAACTCACAGACCTCTTGCAACTGAAAGAATTTTGCATGGAAAAGTGGTCAAAAATGTCACTGTCAAAGACTGGTGCGCAGTTTGTTATACAAAACCCCTACAAAAAGTAATTTCTGCCAAGGTTGTACTTAGATTTTCCTCAGTACACAATTACATCTATTGGAACTTTTGTTAAATAAATGATTGAAAAGACAATTCTTTTCTATTTGCTCCTATTTAAGTACAGTATATCACCTTTATCTGTAGGCAATGTGAGAATAAAGAACTAATGTTTGCATGTTCAAATATTTTTGTTGAATAAATGATTGAAGAGATCATTCTTTTCTATTTGCTCCTATTCAAGTGCAGTATATCACCTTTATCTGTAGGCAGTGAGAGAATAAAGAACCAATGTTTGCATGTTCAAATATGTTGAAATAGACCACAATTGCCATGGGGTGTAATTCATTTTTCACATGGCTGTATATATAATACCAAACAATACACAGAAAGTAGATTTTCACACATCAACACTTTTTGATCATACATATTCTTTAAAATAGATGTTTAGGCAGTGAACAACAAATTGCAATATAAATACCTTTTTTTTTTACTTTACCTTCTACCTAAAACTAGGTAAAAACTATAAAAAGCAGTATATGTCCCTTCAAACTAGATATTTAAAAAAAAACTGTTGCTCTGTGTCATGTTATGTCTAGATTTTGTTTAAACATTAAATTGATAATTGTTCGTGATTATTACTTATGTTTTCACCAGACAATGCATCAACTGGCTTTTTAAACTGGTTTTAACCCTTATCCAATAATTTTTAAGAATGTGTAACTCTATATTATATAAACTAAAAACATTAGCTCTTAATACTATATTTATCCTTTTGGTATGGCTAAATTAGAGGAAGTAACTTACCTTATGTATGTTCTTCGTTGAAAAAGGTGTACAAAAATATGTAATTCATTAAATCATTAAAAATGAGCAGCGTTCTTATTTTTCCTGTACTACAATTGTCTGTAGCTTCTGTAAGACACACTAAGAAACTTTATGTCCAGTATGAGTGAAAACAACTGTAAAGATAAAGTTCAAAGTTGATTTACTGCATGAATTCAGGCTCCATACTACAGACAGAAGTGCAGAAGAATGTGCAATGGCAAGCCTGTTTTTCTTATATACGATGTGAGATTGCTTATTAACTGTTCACACGATGAAATTATGCTGAGACATACTCATAACTTCACTGAACTTTGAATCCATTCCTATTTAGTGTTGTCTATGGAGAGTAAAAGATTGGGCTGTGTCCTGAAATATCAGCTAATTATTGATTTTATTTTGCAGAAGTAAATTAACCCTTCTAGAGAGAAAAAGAGAGAGAGTGAGAGAGATGGTGGGGTACAGTAATTCATGTTAAATGACTTTATCTTTTTCATTTAATCTTGTGTCCTGAGGTAGGATTAGCGAATAGGAGTGAGGGAGTACCTCTGCGCTGCCACTTGATGAACAGGTTTTCCTTCTAAAAATGTTTAATGAGTGTAGACAGCTGCTGGCACTACCATAGTTATCCAAGACTATTTAGGTATGATTGTGGTTAAAGGTGTTTTGTGCCACGCTATCTGTGTAGTACAATTGGTATTATGTGAATTAATTGTGATTGTGTTAGGTGCAATAGTGTCAGTGATGAGTGAATTTATGATTAAAGCATTTCTTATTCGCATACTAGTGATTAAAATATAAAGCCGTGGTGGCTTACATACATATATACCAAACCAAAATTTTCAGGCGAGTATGTGACATATACAAAAACAGTAATTAGCACTTAATGATTGGTGGCAGTTAAAGTAAAAGTTTGCAGATGATGCCAGTGATGATACACTTAATAAAATTATACAAATAATAGTCCATAAAAGTTCTGTCAGATGGGTGAATTTAAACATTTCTTAACCCCTTGCCGACCGCCGATCGGCATTTGACGGCGGCAAGGTGGCTCGTGAGCGCAAATCGCCGTCATATGACGGCGGCCGCGCTCACGAGCCTAGTGAGCGCGCGCGCGCCGCCGGAGGCGCGCGCGCTCACTGTGTTCGGGGAGGGCCGGGGAGCGGGTGCGGCGGCTTCGATTGCCGCCGGCCACCCGCGATGCCCCCCCCGGAGCGAATGAGCGGAGGTCCGTGTATGTAAACACGAACCTCCGCTCTGTGTGAGGGGGAAGGGCTGTGATCACAGCCTTCCTTTACGTGAAGGCTGTGATAACTTCCCTTCCCCAGATAGGCAGTCCCCCATACAGTTAGAACACGCCCAGGGAACATAGTTAACCCTTAGCGCGCCCCCTGCAGGTTAACCCCTTCACT
>BLSH010458395.1:537549-548054 GCA_018402905.1 Glandirana rugosa | reverse complement strand
GCTATCTTCGGTATATTGACAAGATTTTAGTAGAAGTTTGATCCCGTTCACGGGATGTTTATTTACCCCTATTCCTTTTATTTAATAATAAACATTTAGACCGGACTCACACAGCCATTCATATACTTCTTTTTTTGAATAGGCCTCAATACAAAAAAAAAAACATGTTGGCTACCTCCTCCTACTCCTCTACCACCGCCACTTCCACCTACACTGCCACGGTCACGGCCTAGTCAACCTCTAGGCTCCTACTCCACATCCACCCCCCTTCCCGTTTTTTTACTTGATTTTAATTTATTTTCCTTATCCCCATTTATTTGTAGGGCACTTGCCCTAGTTTGAAGATGATTTTAGAACAGTTATATGGCTTCTATCGTTAATTAATACTTTTCAGACACAGTTTGAAGATGATCCACATTCACCTCCATTTTTGCTTTATTTATGTTTTTATTTTTTTTTAAAATATTTAAAGTTATTTCCCTGTCCCCATTTTTTTGTAGGGCACTTGCCCTACCCTTACCCCCGTTTTACTTCCTTTTACAGCCCACTAGGGCTTTCCAGGACTTTGTTACAGCCATTTTTGTGCCTAAAAGTTTGGGTCCCCATTGATTTCAATGGGGTTCGTTGTCCGTGCGATCGTTCGGATTCCGTCCGGACCCGGACCCGGACTTTGTCCCGAAGTTCGGACGGACCAGCAGAACCCGAACTTCCAGAGGTTCGCTCAATTCTACTCATAAACTTCTTTTTTGCGGACGACCTCCTCCTATGTGTCCAACCACTCATGTATTGCATTCCTCTATGTCATTCTGAAATCGGATTAGTTTGGTCATTTTAGTAATTTTAGAATTAGAATAACTACTCACAAGATTATAGGCAGTCACTTGAACATGCCACAATCATGTGGTTTTGCAGTCCTGGAACCAACACTATGCAAAACACAGAAGGGATAAAACAAGAGCCCCTGCTGCTGGCGCGTTTTGAAGGTTCTACCTTTTTCCTCAGAGCCTGAGCCTACTTGCCTCTACTAATCATAGGCTGCTCTCCTGGCCTTCAAGTTAACATTCCTGGCTAGGCAGAATGTCTATACAAAATGGGTTTTCTCGTTTGTTACTGCACTTCTTCAATATCTTTGATCTGGGTCATTGACTCGCTTACATTATGAAATTTTAGTTAAATGGAAGATGGAGGGATGGTGCAGGCTTACTCCATTTTGAATTTTATCAAGAGATGGTGGTTTTAACCCACATTACTGATTGGTTATGATATCCATAGAGGGTGTTATGCTCCTCCACCCCCTTAAAGTCTCTCCCCTGGATTAGACAGCCATATCATCCATTAATGCAATTACTAACTCCCTTAATTTTTCAACATGCCCTGATAATGGGCAGCCTGGAAATTTCTCTAGGCCTTCAAATTGCTCAATATCTGCCACAATTGCTTAATTTCATGTTATCAGCAGGCTGAGCCTGCTTCCTAGACATTGCAAGACACCTACCACTTCCAGTGTCAATAAATGGGTTGCAGAACTTAATCATATAATGAGGATGGAGGAACTTATGGTGATCTTACAGGAATGTTATCTTAAGTTTGTGGAACTTTGGTCTGCCTGGATCGATTTCTCTAGCACAGATAAATCTCAGTCCTTTATTTGACCATTGCTACTTAGAGAGGTGTTTATAGGTGACATATTGCAGTGGTCAGTCTCCCTCCTGGGTACCCCCCCCCCTGTTCTTCTCTCTTCTATTTTCTATATTTTCCTCTTCTTCCAATTTAGTAGGTTTTACACTTAGCGGCACCATGTTTTCAGTTATATTGCCTCTTATTGACTGAATTAAATCTCTGATCCTATGCAACGTACAATTTTTATTATATTGCATCCCTATTTATTGCTCTGTGCCCTTCACTCAGAAAAATGATTTGTTATCTCTTTCATTTTATGTGTCTGTACATATTCTGTGTAAAATACTCAAGAAAAATGTCCACATTTTTCCCCCACAATGTATAGAGTGGCGAGGATTTAAACTGACCATACACAAATAGATCTTTTTTATTTAGGCTGCAGGCTAAAGGGAAAAAATCTCACAGGGATTTAAACAGTTTCTTGCTTAAAACGGAACTAGACCCATTGATTTACATGTTTCCCAAAACCATTGCAGTCAAGGCTTGCCATGGATAATAACTATCACATTTGCTTGTGCTCTCAAACAAAATGTCAAGCCATGCTGGTGCCATAATTGATTACATGTGCAGAACCATGCTAACTGCAGATCAAACAAGAGACTAAGATGGCGATTTCATTTACTGTAAGGATAGGAGGGGGTTTTTCCATTTGAATGCAAAATGAAAAAAAGTTTTGGCTTTAGATAAAGATTTAAATTTAAATAAAAGCAATACAGGCGGTCCCCGGGTTACAAACAAGATAGGGTCTGTAGGTTTGTTCTTAAGTTGAATTTGTTTGTAAGTCGGAACAGGTACATTTTTTAAGTGTAGCTTCAGCCAAAAAACATTTTTTTACGCTTTTTGGATAGCATAGGGAAGAGTTAACACACCTGTAATGTTTGTTTTGCTGTCTTTTTCTGTTCAGAAGATTTCCCCTCACTTCCTGTCCCAATGATAATCGGATTTTGAAAATTTTGGGTTGTTGTGGGAACAAACCTTGGTGATAAAGCATCAATGGAGACCTCTTTTTCCCCATAATAACTCTTACAGGAGTGAATTTCCCTTCCTAGGGGGAGATTTCCTCTCACTTCCTGTTGTCTCCCTCCGTTTGTAAGTAGGAGTCGTTTGTAAGACGGATGTTTGTAACTAGGGGACCGCCTGTATAATGAATTGTCCTATTTTTTTTTTTTTTTAGCACATACAGTATCTCACAAAAGTGAGCACACCCCTCATATTTTTGTAAATATTTTATTATATATTTTCATGTAACAACACTGAAGAAATGACACTTTGCTACAATGTAAAGTAGTGAGTGCACAGCTTGTATAACAGTGTAAATTTGCTGTTCCCTCAAAATAACTAAACACACAGCCATTAATGTCTAAACCTCTGGCAACAAAAGAGAGTACACCCATAAGTGAAAATGTCCACATTGGGCCCAAAATGTCAATATTTTGTGTGGCCATCATTCTTTTCCAGCGCTGCCTTAACCTTCTTGGGCATGGAGTTCACCAGAGTTTCACAAGTTGCCAATGTCTTCTTACAATCTCCATGACGACATCACGGAGCTGGTGGATGTTAGAGACCTTGCGTTCCTCCATTTTCCATTTGAGGATGCCCTACAAATGCTCAATAGGGTTTAGGTCTGGAAACATGATTGGCCAGTCCATCACCTTTACCCTCAGATTCTTTAGTAAGGCAGTGGTCACCTTGGAGGTGTGTTTGGGGTCGTTATCATATTGGAATACTGCCCTGCAGCCCAGTCTTCGAAGGGAGGGGATCATGCTCTGCTTCAGTATGTCACAGTACATGTTGGCATTCATGGTTCCCTCAATGAACTGTAGCTCCCAGTGCCGGCAGCACTCATGCAGCCCCAGACTATGACACTCCCACCACCATGCTTGACTGTAGGCAAGACACACTTGTCTTTGTGCTCCTTACCTGGTTGCCGCCACACATGCTTGACACAATATGAACCATATAAGTATATCTTGGTCTCATCAGACTGCAGGACATGGTTCCAGTAATTCATGTCCTTTAGTCTGCTTATCTCAGCAAACTGTTTGCGGGCTTTCTTGTGTATCATCTTTAGAAGAGGCTTCCTTCTGGGATGACAGCAATGCAGACCAATTTGATGCAGTGTGCAGCATATGGTCTGAGCACTGACAGGCTGACCGCCCACCCCTTCAACATCTGCAGCAATGCTGGCAGCACTCATACATCTATTTCGGAAAGACAACCTCTGAATATGACACTGAGCATGTGCACTCAACTTCTTTGGTCAACCATGGCAAGGCCTGTTCTAAGTGGAACCTGTCCTGTTAAACAGCTGTATGGTCTTGGCCACCGTGCTGCAGCTCAGTTTCAGGGTCTTGGCAATCTTCTTATAGTCTAGACCAGGGGTAGGCAACCTGGGGCCCTGCAGCTGTTGCAGAACTACAAGTCCCATCATGCCTCTGGGAGTCATTGTAACTGCCAACCTTGCAATGCCTCGTGAGAAATGTAGTTCCACAACAGCTGGAGGGCTACTGGTTGCCTACCTCTGGCCTAGGCCATCTTTATGTAGAGCAATAATTATTTTTTTTCAGATCCTCAGAGAGTTCTTTGCCATGAGGGGCCATGTTGAACTTCCAGTGACCAATATGAGAGAGTGAGAGAGATATCACCAAATTTAACACACCTTCTCCTATTCACACCCGAGACCTTGTAACACTAAGGAGTCACATTACATGGCTAATTGGGCCCAATTTGAAGATTTTTCACTTAGGGATGTACTCACTTTTGTTGCCAGCAGTTTAGACATTAATGGCTGTGTGTTGAGTTATTTTGAGGGGACAGCAAATTTACATTGTAATACAAGCTGTGCACTCACTCCTTTACATTGTAGGAAAGTGTAATTTCTTCAGTGTTGTCACATGAAAAGATATAATAAAATATTTACAAAAATGTGAGGGTTGTACTCTTAAGTGAGATACTGTATAACAACAGATATTATGGTGTAATAACTGTTGTCTTTTACAAATAGTTTTCATTGTGCTTCCAGCTATATGGTTATATTGTATATCTGTCTTAGCTCTCACAGTAGAAAAGTTTGATTGGAATTACCAACTCTGTGTTTATATATTGTGGCATTGTGGAAATTAAGCTCAAGTGGTAGGTGCGTTTACAATAAGTTGCACCAGTCCAAAACTGTATTTTAGGGCATGGCAGCCCACTTTTATTAAATAAATGGAGAGTTCACATGCACATTAGTTGCCCATGCAGGGGTTTCTTCCACACAAAATCTAAACAATGAAAATGCTGAGCCACCTGGCTCGCTCGCTACGCGGCTTTTCCTGTATACGCCATGATCAGCTGTGATTGGACACAGCTGGTCACGTGGTGAAGTGCCTCCATCAGAGGCCCCTTTACTAAGATGGGCGATGCGGTGTGTCAGAGTGACACACCACACCACCAATCGCCGCACTGTCCAGTCAGGTTAGGATATCGCAACCACTTTCCGGCCATCAATCTGCTATAGACCGGGCGGGAAGTGGTTAAACAAATCATTGCAATGAAAAACAAAGTGTCAATCTATAGGTGTAGACAAATAGATAAAAGACTAATTTTAGCTAAAGTAACACATTTGTATATGCATTTCTTAAAATAATCAAAGCTGCCTTGCCATCATATATTCAAATCTAAAAAATTATATCCTTAAAAAAAATTATTTTGATTCACCCTCTGTTAGGGATGGGCCCGATGTTCGAGTCGAACATCGGGCATTTGCCGGTTCGCCGAATAGCGAACAATATGGGGCACTCGTGGCGAGTTTGCCCGTCGTGGAGCACCCCATAATGCACTGCGAGATCGCAGTGCATTTATGACTGCTGATTGGCCAAAGCATGCACCTGACCTGCATGCTTTGGCTAATCACAGCGCGCTCTGCTGTGAGAGCCATGATTGGCCAAAGGCAGGGTACGTGGGCCATGGACTGAGCCCCCTGAGCCATGATTGGCCAAAGGCAAGCTCAATTTTGGTCTCATCACTCCAAATTACTTTGTACCAGAAGGTTTGAGGCTTGTCTCTGTGCTGTTTTGTGTATTGTAAGCGGGATACTTTGTAGTATTTGCGTAGTAATGGCTTTCTGCTGGCAACTCGACAATGCAGCCCATCTTTCTTCAAGTGCCTCTTTATTGTGCATCTTGAAACTGCCACACCACATGTTTTCAGAGAGTCCTGTATTTCACCTGAAGTTATTTGTGGGTTTTTCTTTGCATCCTGAACCATTTTCCTGGCAATTGTGGTTGAAAATGTAGTTGGTCTATCTGACCGTGGTTTGGTTTCAACAGAACCCCTCATTTTCCCCTTCTTGATTAGAGTTTGAACACTGCTGATTGGCATTCTAAATTCTTTGGATATCTTTTTATATCCTGTTTTATACCGTTCAAATTCCTTTTCCCGCAGATCCTTTGACAATTCTTTTGCTTTCCCCATGACTCAGAATCCAGAAACGTCAGTGCAGCACTGGATGAAAGATGCAAGGGTCTGTCAGGAGTCCAGAAACTCATTGACCTATTAGAGCCGGTTCACACTGCCGCGACTTGTCAGGCGACTTGAGTCGCCTGACAAGTCGCCTCCATGCAGTTCAATGGAACCATTCTAATAGGAGCGACTCAGGTTCCTGTACTACTTTTGGGGCGACTTCAGGCGACTAGCATTGACTTCTATTACAGAAGTCATTTGCAAGCCGCGCTGAAGTCGCGCTGTGCGGAGTCGCGATGAGTTGCCCCCGCAAGTCGGATCGCTGTAGTGTGAACCGGCTCTTATACACACACACTAATTACAAGCAAACAGATCACAGATGAGGATGGTTACCTTCAATAGCCATTCAAACCCCTTTGTGTCAACTTGTGTCCATGTTATCAGGCCAAAATCAGTAGAGTATGTAAACTTTTGATCAGGGTCATTTGGGTAGTTTCTGTTGTCATTATGATTTAAAAAGAGTAAACCCAGTTGAATGATAATGAATGGCTTCAGCCAAATACTAACTATGAGTGAAGGAAATATTTTGTGTTATCATTCATATTCTCTGAAAAATGGCCAAGAAATCATAAATTCTGCCAGGGTATGTAAACTTATGAGCACAACTGTATATATACAGTATCTCACAAAAGTGAGTACACCCCTCACATTTTTGCATATATTTTATTCTATCTTTTGACAACACTGAAGAAATTACACATTGCTACAATGTAAAGTAGTGAGTGTACAGCTTGTATAACAGTGTAAATTTGCTGTCCCCTCAAAATAACTCAACACACAGCCATTAATGTCTATACTGCTGGCAACAAAAGTGAGTACACCCCTAAGTGAAAATGTCCAAATTCAGCCCAATTAGCCATTTTCCCTCCCCGGTGTCATGTGGCTCGTTAGTGTTACAAGGTCTCAGGTGTGAATGGGGAGCAGGTGTTTTAAATTTGGTGTTATCACTCTCACTGTCTCATACTGGTCACTGGAAGTTCAACATGGCAACTCATGGCAAAGAACTCTCTGAGGATCTGAAAAAAGAATTGTTGCTCTACATAAAGATGGCTTAGGCTATAGGAAAATTGCCAATACCCTGAAACAGAGCTGTAGTAAGGTGGCCAAGAGCATACAGTGGTTTAAAAGGACAGTTTCCGCTTAGAACAGGCCTTACCATGGTCAACCAATGAATGCTCATGCTCAGAGTCATATCCAGAGGTTGTCTTTGGGAAATAGACGTATGAGTGCTGCCAGCATTGCTGCAGAGGTTGAAGGGGTGGGAAGTGGTGGTCAGCCTGTCAGTGCTCAGACCATATGCCACATACTGCATCAGATTGGTCTGCATGGCTGTCGTCCCAGACGACAGTCATTTTCTTGTGCATCATCTTCTAAAGATGATGCACAAGAAAGCCAGTTTGCTGAACACTAGCAGACTAAGGACATGGATTACTGGAACCATGTCCTGTGGTCTGATGAGATAAAGATACATTTATTTGATTCAGATGTTGGCAAGTGTGTGTGATGGCGACCAAGTGAGGAGTACAAAGACAAGTGTGTCTTGCCTACAGTCAAGCATGGTGTTGGGAGTGTCATGGTCTGGGGCTGCATGAGTGCTGTCGGCACTGGGGAGCTACAGTTCATTGAGGGAACCATGAATGCCAACATGTACTGCGACATACTGAAGCAGGGCATGATCCCCTCCCTTTGGAGACTAAGACAGGGCAGTATTCCAACATAAAGACCCAAAACACACCTCTAAGATGTCCACTGCCTTGCTACAGAAGCTGAGGGTAAAGGTGATGGAGTGGCCAAGCATGTCTCCAGACCTAAACCCTATTGAGCATCTGTGGAGCATCCTCAAACGGAAGGTAGAGGAGCGCAAGGTCTCTAACATCCACCAGCTCCGTGATGTCATCATGGAGGAGTGGAAGAGGACTCCATTGGCAACCTGTGAAGTTCTGGTGAACTCCATGCCCTAGAGGGTTAAGGCAGTGCTAGAAAATAATGGTGGACACACAAAATATTGACACTTTGGTACCAATTTGGACAGTTTCACTTAGGGGTGTACTCACTTCTGGTGCCAGCGGTTTAGACATTAATGGCTGTGTGTTGAGTTATTTTGAGGGGACAACAAATTTACTCTGTTATACAAGCTGTACATTCACTACTTTATATTTTAGCAAAGTGTCACTTCTTCAGTGTTGTCCCATGAAAAGATATAATAAAATATTTACAAAAGTGTGAGGGGTGTACTCACTTTTGTGAGATACTGTGTGTGTATGTGTGTGTATGTGTATGTATGTGTGTATATATATATATATATATATATACACACACACACACTGCATTCAGTGTAGACTATATACACTGCATTCAGTGTAGACTATATATACAGTCAGTGCAGGCAGTGTAAGAATATATATATATATATATATATATATATATATATATATATATATATATAGTGACATTATGAAAGGAGAGGTAATCGATGGACGTTATGTTTCAATTTTGGTCTGGGTTTTAGCAGCCACCTTGGCAGGGTTGGTTCTGGACCGGATTTTGCTGTCCACTTGTGTCCACCAACAGGGTGGTATGAATAAACAGGAGCAGAGCAAAGGTTTGCTCTGGCCTTGGACTCAGGAAGCCATCAAACCTGAGAGAGGTGCTGAACTGAAGTTTGTTTTATGACTGAAACAAAAGGTTTGCATTGTCTTTGTTTTGTGAGTGACTGGGAGAAGACCTTCACTGATCAGTTAGGAAAACTGGAAATATTTAGTAAGAGCCTGGATGGCAAGGATTTCTTTTCTGTTTTTGTTTGATTTTCATGCAACCTTTTAAAGTAAAACTGGCTACAAGTCAGCTTTTAAGAAAACCTGACATTTGGACTACCTTTTTTCCAGGCAAGGTGATCCCCATTGAGCCAACCCCCCACAATATATATACAGTGCATTTAGTGTAGACTATATATTCAGTGTAGAATATATACAGTTGTGCTCATAAGTTTACATGGCAGAATTTATGATTTCTTAGCCATTTTTCAGAGAATATGAACATAAAAATGTTTCTTTCACTCATGGTTAGTGTTTGGCTGAAACCATCTATTAATGAACTGTGTTTACTCTTTTAAAATCATAATGGCAACAAACTACCCAAATGACCCTGATCAAAAGTTTACATACCCCAGTTCTTAATACCATGCATTGCCCCCTTTAACATCAATGACAGCTTTAAGTCTGTGGTATTTGTGGATAAGGCTTTTTATCTTCTCAGATGGTAAAGCTGCCCATTCCTCTTAGCAAAAAGCCTCCAGTTGCTTGGAATTCTTGGGCTGTCTTGCATGAACTGCACATTTGAGAACTCCCCAGAGTGGCTCAATGATATTGTGGTCAGGAGACTGAGATGGCCACTCCAGAGCCTTCACTTTATTCTGCTGTAGCCAATGACAGGTCGAATTAGCCTTGCGTTTTGGATTATTATTATTATTATAATACGGTATATATATAGCGCCAACAGTTTGTGCAGCTCTTTACAATATGAGGGCAGACAATACAGTTACAATACAATTCAATACAGAAGGATCATTGTCATGTTGGAATGTCCAAGTACGGCCCATGCACAGCTTCGGCCTCATTTACACTGCTGCTGGTAAACGGACGTTTTGAGGCATTTGGGCATTTTTTTCAGCTGCCCCTGAACTTTCCTCTGTTATCTTATCAGTACATTTACACAGGTTCGTTTAAGGTCGTTTCCAGGCAGTTGAGTTTAACCACTTGCCGACCGCCAACCGCAGGTTGACGGCGACAAGGTGGTTCGATATCACAAACCGCCGTCATATGACGGCGGCTGCGAGATTGTGCACTGTGAGCGCGTGCCGCTGGAGACGTGCTCGCGTGCTCACTGTGTCCGGGGGGGCTAGGGAGCGGGTGCAGCCGGCTCGATCTCTGCCGGCTACCCACAATGTGCCCCCCCGGAGTGAAAGAACGGAGGTCCATGCATGTAAACACGGATCTCCGATCTGTGAGGGGGGAAGGGCTGTGATCACAGCCTTCCTCTATATGGAAGCCGTGATCACTCCCCTTCCCCTGCCAGGGCAGCCCCCATACAGTTAGAACATGCCCAGGGAACACAGTTAACCCACTAGAGCGCCCCCCCCAGGTTAACCCCTTCACTGCCAATGGCATTTACACAGTAATCAGTGCATTTTTATAGCACTGATCGCTGTATAAATGCCAATGGTCCCAAAAAAGTGCCAAAATTAGTGTCGGGAAGGGGGGAGTGTCTAGCCTCTAGGCACAAATGTACGTACCTGGAGGCAAGAAAGTGAGGCCCCCCCGTGT
>BLSH010458395.1:444300-461297 GCA_018402905.1 Glandirana rugosa | reverse complement strand
GTGACTACCCACTGCCCACAGACCGCCATCAGTGACTACCCACTGCCCACTGACCGCCACCCATCAGTGACTACCGCCAGACACCCGTCGCCCATCAGTGACTACCGCCAGACACCCGCCACCCATCAGTGACCACCGCCAGACACACGTCACCCATCAGTGACCACCGCCAGACACCCGTCACCCATCAGTGACCACCGCCAGACACCCGTCACCCATCAGTGACCACCGCCAGTCACCCATCTGTGACAATCGCCAGTCACCTGTCAGTGACCGTCACACCCATGAGTAAACATCACCTGTAAGTCTCACACATTTGGCATGGCCATACACGGGGGGAGTAGTAGAATGTATTTTGGGGGGTAATTTTTTCTATGTACATGCTATGTGTTGGAAATATCTTATAAATGGACAACTTTGTGCAAAAATAAAAGCGGTTTTCATTTTTTTCCCACATTTTCCAAAAACCACTGGAAAAAAATGACATGTTCAAACAACTCATTATGCCCCATAGATTATACGTTGTGGTGTTTGCTTTCCAAAATGGGGTCATTTTGTGGGCAATTCCATTGTCTTGGTGCTCCAGGACCTTCAAAAGTGTAATAGGTACGTGGTTGAGAAATGAGATGTGTAATTTGTATTGGTACTCGTAGAACGCCTGAAGGTGCTAGTTCAATGTTAGGCCTCTGTATGTGGCCAGACTGTATAAAAGTCTTACACATGTGGTATCGACTTACTCGCGGGGAGTAGTAGAATGTATTTTGGGGGGTCATTTTTGCTGTGTACATGCTATGTGTTGGAAATATCATATAAATTGATAACTTTGTGTAAAAAAAATGCGTTTTCATTTTTTTCCCACATTTTCCAAAACCTACTGGAAAAACATGACATGTTCAAAAGACTCATTATGCCTCATAGGTTATACGTTGGGGTGTTTTCTTTCCAAAATGGGGTCATTTTGTGGACAATTCCATTGTCCTGGTGCTCCAGGACCTTCAAAAGTGGGGTTGAGAAATGAGATGTGTAATTTATGCTTGTAGAACGCCTGAAGGTACTAGTTCAATGTTGGGCCTCTATATGTTGTCACGCTATGTAAAAGTCTCACACATGTGGTATCGCCATACTCAGCAGGAATAGCAGAATGTATTTTGGGGTGTCATTTTTGCTATGTACATGCTATGTGTTGGAAATATATTATAAATGGTCAACTTTGTGTAAAAAAAATGCGTTTTTTTATATTTTTTTTCCACATTTTCCAAAAAGGACTGGAAAAAAATGAACCGTTCAAAAGACTCATTATGACTCATAGATTATTAGTTGGGGTATTTGCTTTCCAGAATGGGGTCATTTTGTGGGCAATTCCATTGTCCTGGTGCTCCAGGTCCTTCAAAAATGTGATAGGTCGTCATGACATTAGATGTGTAATTTATGTCCCTAAAATACCTGACGGCACTCCCTGCATGTTGAGCCTCTGTATGTGGCCAGGCTGTGAAAAAGTCTCAGACATGTGATATCTCCATACTCGGGAGGAGTAGCAGAATGTGTTTTGGTGTGTAATCTGTGGTATGTATATGCTATGTGTGAGAAATAACCTGTTACAATGACAATTTTGTGGGAAAAAAAAGAAAAGAAAAAAAAATCTTCATTTTGCAAAGAATTGTGGGAAAAAATTACAACTTCAAAAAATTCACCATGCCTCTTACTAAATACCTTGGAATATCTACTTTCCAAAAAGGGGTCATTTGGGGGGTATTTGTACTTTCCTGGCTTGTTAGGGTCTCAAGAAATGAGATGGGCCGTCAGTATATCAGGTGTGATCAAGTGTTATCAATTTTCAATGATTGGCACCATAGCTTGTAGACTCTATAACTTACACAAGGACCAAATAATATACACTTGTTTGGGTTATTTTTACCAAAGATAGGTAGCAGTATAAATTTTGGCCAAAATTTACAAAGAAAAATTACTAATTTGCAAAATTTTATGACAGAAACAAAGAAAAAGGCATTTTTTCAAAACATTTTCAATCTTTTTCTATTTATAGCACAAAAAATAAAAAAAAAACCCTAGTGATTAAATACCACCAAAAGAAAGCTCTATTTGTGTGAAAAAAGGACGCAAATTTCATATGGGTACAGTGTTGCATGACTGAGTAATTGTCATTCAAAGTGTGATAGCGCTGAAAGCTGAAAAATGGCCTGGACAGGAAGGGGGTTTTCGTGCCCGGTACTGATGTGGTTAAAGGAATGGTGTGTGCGACCAGAACCCAAACTTTGGGTTGATCTAGAGCAGTGTTTCTCAACCCTGTCCTCAAGTACCCCCAACAGGCCATGTTTGCAGGTTTTCCTTGCACAGGTGCTTTAAATCAGGGTCAATGGCTTGGTATTTTGGACAGCTATTTTATCTAAGAGAAATTCCCAAAACATGGCCTGTTGGGGTTACTTGAGGACAGGGTTGAGAACCGCTAATCTAGAGCAAGCTACCATCGATTCAACCCTGGCAGGTATACCTTGGTCTAATTTAAATAACTGCCCCACGACAATCACTTTACACCCTACGGTTGGAGTGACTTTACAAGTAGCTAAACATCTCTTTAGGATAATGCCTTCTTTTTCTCCTGAACCAAGCCCTCTCATCCTAATATTGGGATCATATATGTTTTTGAGACAGAGTCAAAATTCCATGTACTATAGAGGCAGAATGTTTTCAGACACATTAATTTCACAGTGAATAATAGGCTTTTGTGCAGTAGTGAAGTCGAAATCTGATTTCACAATGAGTTGGACTTTCCACGACGGACGCAACTCAATGCTCATCGTCGGTCATTACCAGCAGATCACCAAACCCTGCGTCAGCTCATGCCACTGGAGCAGATTTGCATACATGGCGATCAGCTCCCTCACTCACTCTCACAGTTTTATGCTCTTCTAAAGAATCAGGTAGAGACGGCTGAGTTAACCTTTCTTCAACAATGGGAAACCGACCTCCAAACTACTTTTTCTCAGCCTTAGAAAGATAAGATCACACTTTTTCCTCACAAGGCCTCCTTGGCTAGTAAACGCCAGGGGGGAGGTTATAAGCTTCTCACACGGTGGTATAGAACCCCAGCCAAGTTGCATACAATGTACCCACAGGTCCCGAATACATGTTGGCATAACAATTAGCTCCATCCACAGTTTGTGCTGATAAATGCATTCATGAATATGACTGTATTGTGCCTGTTAATAAGGTAAGGAGTCTTGGTTTCCTCACAAATGTCACAGCTTGCATCCATCCATGTCTTTATAAAAAAAAAACCTGTTTAGAGGTGGATGCATTTTGAATCCCCAAGAACAACTCTTGTAAGTTGTAAATATCCAGCCTCTGCTCTGGCCTCCAATGTTTTAACCTTGGTATGCAGGGTATGTAGTATGGTGGTGTGTTCATGGGAGACATCCTTCACTCTGCTCACCTGCTGCTCAGTCACTGTGATCCTGTCTCAGAAGCCATCTAAATAAGACCAATATTGGTCTGTAAGTACTCAATTTTGGCAGAGAGCACTATTTGGCGGCCATAACAGTGGCAAAGTCAGCCTGCTTGGGCAAGGCGGGTTCCCCTGGAGCTGTCTGTGTAGCCATGTCTGTGTGCTTGGCGTTAGTCAAAGTTTTCCCCTTAGTCAACCCCAGGTCTCCAGGGAGGACAGGAGAGGAGGCAGGTAGAGATAGGAACAGTCCACACCTTGGGAATCAGCCGGATCACCAGTTTAGGTGGCAGAGCTCTGCAACAGATAACTAGTCACCATCTTGTCCCCCCCTGTAAATATCTCTTTTTACTGTGTGCATATGTCATTGTATTTATTTTGCCTTTGTTGCATTCCTTAGTGTGATCAATGGAATTCCTCAATATAATTTCACAAAGCTGGATGAGCTCATGGATCTTCTGATGGAGAATGACTTGGTGCCAGGTGAGAAAAAAAAAATATCCTGCATAATTCTATTTTAATGTATGGTCAAGTGAAGAACACATAGGCACTTTAAATGGTCATTGGTTGCTGATGGATACTACTTAGTTCCTTCACTGCATAATCAAACCAAGTATATAGTATGTGTAGATCTCTACAGGATTTTTCGTATACACATAATACCTTGAAACCTGACAGACTTTTTACCTTAAGCTTTTTCTGCTTTGTAATGATGAGCACATGCTTTCTTTGGCTGATGTGAATGTGTGTAGGTAGATTAGGATGCTATCTTGCACTGCTCAATGTTATAAAAGGTCTTTAGATAATATATGTTATCAGTATTAGTTCTCTCATTTCCTAACCTTTAACATTTTTAGATACATTTTTCAATCAAGTTTTAAATGTGAACAGATTTTTAATTGATTGTCTTGCTTGTCATTTTAAAGGCTTCGAATTAATGGGAAGTCCATCTGGATATTTTACTGATTTTGAAGATGAAGTGCAAGTGAAAGAATGGCAACATCTCATCTATTCAACAGCAAAAAGGTACATAGGTAAGTTTATTGTTGTTTAGTCAGACATATTTAACCAATTTTCATTAATATGAATATACAAATTATTAAGAACGTCTCAACAAAAATAGAAATAATAACAGTACAGAGGTGGTGCTTCGTAAATGTATCTGCAAAGTCAAATGGAAACATTTTATGATTGTAAAATTTTATGTGCATGTTTTGTCATTGATGAACAATGTGAGGAAACCTGTCTTAATCAGATACCACTGTTTAATGCACGCCCAAACATACTCAGATTATATATGGGGTACAAGAATAGTGGAGTAGGTATAGCCGGTAAAGGCATTGCAGCTGTAATCAAACTCATACATCCACATTCTCTAAGTGGTCTTGGAACTTTGCAGAATCATATTCTCCTGTAGTTTGTCTAATGCAGTCTGTTTACCTATCCATTCATATAAAAACGTGGTTGCTTTCCAGCCCCAGTAATGGTGAACAGTAGAGACTGGATGAATGTTCATAACTTTTTGCAATATGATATCATTGTGCTTATATCGTATTATTGTTTGATAGGGCATAGAAGTTTTGTCTAAACTTAGGAAGGTTGCCCATTGTCCCTGCTCATGACCAATACTCGCCAGGGTTTTTTTTTTAAAACAAAATCTAATTAACGTGGTTTCAAAGGCAAAAGGTTTTTTTTTTTTTTAACCTGAATGGATTCTCTGCATTCAGGTAAAAACCCTTACAATGTCTGACACCACTCTCACTCCAGTGCTGTCCTCTTCTGTCATTGGCTCATGATGCTGTTAATCTATTCCTGTGAGGATGTGCGGGGGGCAGGGCCTAGCCGAGTTGTGTGTCTATGGACACAAAGAGCCTGGCTCAGGATTGCACCTTCATTAGTGCCCGCATAGCAAGCGACTTTCTTTGGGGGCACTTGCAGAAGTGGAGGGGCAGAAAGTGCCAGTGATGGACCCCAACGGAGGAGGTTTGGGACCACGCTTTGCAATACTATTGCATAGAGCAGATAAGTATAACAGGTCTATTATTTTAATAAAAATAATATTTACATTTTTTAAAAAACTGAAGCTTTACAATCACTTTAAATTTGAGCAGTAACCAGAAGTTGCTACATCTGAGACAGTTTTTTTCCATTTATTTGACAGGGTAGATGTTTTCAGTGTCCATGTTTGCCTCTCACTGCCCAAGGCTAAACCTCCGTGACACCTGCTCACCATGTGTACCATCTTTATTCTTTCAGTCAAAACAAGACATCCTCTTGGTTTTATTAGAATCTTAAATAAATATGCGTATTGTTCTACAAACAGTTACTTTCTCTGTGTCCTTATTACTGACACTCAACAAAACATGGTACTACATACTGGCAGTGATAATGGATGTGTATATACTGATAATATATTGTTGTATCTGTGGCACAGTATTGTCTCTGTTTAGTGTGCAGTATGTTTATGATAGCTAAATGTGTTAATAAAGGAAATAAGCCCGGTTCATTTGTTTCAGCAAAATAAAAGTCCTATGTGTAAACACTGAATCACAAAGGTGGCTATTTTCAGAACATTTTTGTTCCTTCTGTCCCCAATAATCTCCTCATATCTTCTCAGAACACTTATGCCAAATAAGGCAGCCCCTTGCTTTAAGGATTTGATCAGTGGTGGCCAGTATATAAGGGGCATAGGGGCGCCCCCCCCCAAAGTTTCCAAAGATAGTTTGCAAATAAGAAAGCTAATCATAGAACAATTTATTTTTAAATAACTGCTAACTGATAATATGACAAACATTTTTTAACATCTTAAAGTTAGACATATAAAAAGACAGTATTTAAAAATCAATTGTTCTATGTGTGTGCACTGTGCAGGGCGCCAAACGAATGGATTTTTATTAGGTCCGTCATTTTTTTTACAAGCACGTGATTAGAGCCTAAGGCTTGTTTTAGGTTGCCCTCGGGGCACAGGGCACTGTGCCTCAAACCGTCCCTATTTTGATTTTAGCGAATCAATATTCGACATCGCATCACTTCCGGCTTCTCTACCTAGCCAATCAGGAGGCTGAAGATTTGGAACCTGGAAAAAAGACTGGGGTAACATGGAAGCTGCCGGGTATCAGGGGAGCCATGACCACTGGAGGGCTCCGTTTGTAGGGAAGTCTCACGGTGTCCTACTGGAGGGGTTTGTTTGCACCCCCCCCCCAAAAAAAAACATTTTAGCACCAGCCACCACTGGATTGGATCGAAAGATCAACTTCACATTCAGTAATTTAGTCCAGGCAGTCAATATCAAGGCAGCCTGACTGTATTACTTCTATCTGGGCTTATAAACCTATACTTGACATAATCTGGATTCTGAGTCATGGGGAAAGCAAAAGAATTGTCAAAGGATCTGCGAGAAAAGGTAGGTAAACTGTATAAAACAGGAAAGGGATATAAAAAGATATCCAAGGAATTGAGAATGCCAATCAGTAGTGTTCAAACTCTAATCAAGAAGTGGAAAATGAGGGGTTCTGTTTCCCGCAGATCCTTTGACAATTCTTTTGCTTTCCCCATGACTCAGAATCCAGAAACGTCAGTGGAGCACTGGATGAACGATGCAAGGGTCTGTCAGGAGTCCAGAAACTCATTGACCTTTTACACACACACACTAATTACAAGCAAACAGATCACAGGTCAGGATAGTTATCTTTAATAGCCATTCAACCCCCTTTGTGTAAACTTGTGCATCAGGCCAAAATCACCAGGGTATGTAAACTTTTGATCAAGGTCATTTGTGTAGTTGCTGTTGTCATTATGATATAAAAAGAGTAAAAACAGTTGATTGATAACAAATGGCTTCAGCCAAACACTAACCATGAGTGAAAGAAAGGTTTTTGTGTTATCATTCATATTCTCTGAAAAATCATAAATTCTGCCAGGGTATGTAAACTTATGAGCACAACTGTATATCAAACCTCTTTTAATACTATGCTGCAGTAATTATTGGACAACCTGTTTGGCTGTGCAATTGTAAATTGGGTATGATCAGAAGATGAGATGCTGGAGAAGCTTCTCTCATTTTTGATGAGATATGATATAGAAATATTACCACAATTTTACCAGCGCGAGGATTACTTCATAAGTGTCAGCAGCTGTAGTACAATACCCCAAAAAAGTGTTTAAACAGATATGAATTACCACTACAGACCTTAATATATACTACCATCAAATCTCTTAAAGTGGCCATGCTTACTAATACATGTTTGGAGAAAGCGTTATAATGTTTTTTGTAATTTACTTGAAAATTGTCACATGGACACTTTGTCCATGCGACAATTTTCAAGTAATTTCTGAAAAAGTGCATAGTGCAGTGCAGATTTTCTCCAAACATGTAATAGTCCATCTGTGATCCTCCATCACCACTCCAGAGAACTCACCAACTTGCCATGATTACCTAAATTGGGTAAGTCATTATACGCTTATATTGCCATAAGGGATTTTGCCTTCTGGGACCACTCAAGCCAGGACCATCTCCACGCCTCTCATCATTATGTCTCCATGCATATGAGAAGTGACCATTAAGAAAACAAGGAAAGCCTCTATAGTGTAAAACCTTTTTTTACTTTTATTTAAAACTCATATAAAATGCCCACTCATATTATACAGTGCTTTCTCCTGCACAAAGGTTAAATTCGCCTTGTGTTTTGTGGAATATCAGCTCCACAGGGCGCCAGGATGACAAAATGAGCCAGACAGAGCAGGAAGTGACGTATTCCCGGAAGTGACACATCTACACCCAGAAGTCAGGTCTGGATAAGGGAACAGCTCTGCATAGGTGGCCTGTGGATCTGGCATCCTGCAAAACACAATGCAAATTTACCCTTTGTGCAAAAGCGCTGTATTATGTGAGTGAGCATTTTATATGTGTTTAAATGAGCGTTTTTTTTTTTAAATAAAAGTGAAAAAAGGTTTTACACTAGAGGCTTTCCTAGTTTTTTTTTTCAATGGTCACTCCTCATATGCATGGAGGCATAATGATGAGGGAAGTAGAGATCACCCTGGCTTGACAGTGGTCCCAGAAGGCAAAATCCCCTATGGCAGTGGTTTTCAACTCCTGTCCTCAGGACCCACCAACAGGCCAGATTTTAAGTATTACCTTGGGGAGATGCAGACTACAATACTGCAATCACTGAACAGCAAATGATATCACCTGTGATGCATTTCAGTTATCCTGCAAACCTGGCCTGTTAGTGGGTCCCGAGGACAGGAGTTGAGAACCACTGCCCTATGGCAATATAAGCATATAATGACTTACCTAATTTAGGTGGTCATGGCAAGTCTGTGAGTTCTCTGGTGTGGTAATGGAAGATCACGGATGGTATCCACAGATGGGCTAATACATGTTAGGAGAAAATCTGCACTGCACTGAGCACTTTTTTGGAAATGACTTGAAAATTGTTGTATTGTCACTTTTTTAAGCATGAACACTTTGTGAGATTTGTTAAATAAGTGATGGAAGTACTGTATATTAGCGCTGTATAAGTGATAATTCATATATGATATAGAAAAGGAATGAAAGACAGAATGTAAACAGAAGAATAAAATGTTTTCAAACAGCAGAACTAAACTTAAATTACAAAAAACTACGAGCAAGCAAGTCTTTATTACAGAAGAGAAATACAATGTCTCTTCTGCAATAACAAACACTCACCTGCCCGCTCGCAGTCTTATAAATAATTCACAATGAGCTGCACATGTGCAGCTTATTGTGCATTCCAGATACTCTTGGGCTGTGCCGGAATGACAGACTCCCATTCAGAAATAGCTGGGGAGAAGATGACGGTGACCAGCAGTGATTTAACCACCGCAATGCTGTAATGAGTTGAGTATTTTTTTCAGTTTTGTTTCGCTTTAAAGTGAACTTCACATCAGATATATTTTTCAAGTGTATGCATGCTAAGTCATGTGTTTGTGCAACACTGGTATTTATTACCTCTTATAAAGTTTATAGCATGCTGGCTTCAACAATGTGCTGCACCCCTACTATAGTTCTCTTGTGTATAAAAAAAAAACATTTTTTTCAGGCACAACTTACACAAATCATAGTTTAAAATGATAATTTTTATTATGCAATCATATTTGATTAGAAAGTCAAACACTAAAACATAAAGTACAAGGGACCCCCCACTCATACATATAAAATAATATCTTGTGAAAACAAACAACTCTATTCCATTCTCTGTACAGTCAGTCCCCGAGTTACGAACGGGTTATGGACTGTAGGTTCGTTCTTAATTCGAATTTGTAAGTCGGAACTGTACATTTCTAAGTGTACCTTCAACCTGTGCAGTGATGTGGGATGTTCTGGGCACTGCTATGTGTGCAGTTGTGCTATATGGGGCTCTTGTGGCTATGCTATGCAGCACTGTGGGATGTGTCTGGCGCTGCTCGGCCGTATCTGGGACCAGTGTGGAGCACAAGCGGCCGGCAGTGACGTCCCACCACCCCCGTTCGTAAGTAGGAGTCGTTCGTAACTCGGGGACTGCCTGTACTGCATTAGAAGGTATTTCTGTGATTTAGCTCCCTTGTCACCTCCTCTCATGCTCGCCTCCAGGATTTCTCAAGAGCTTCTCCCTTCCTTTGGAACTCCCTACCCCAATCAGTCCGACTGTCTCCTAATCTATCCATCTTTAGACGATCCCTGAAAACTTTTCTCTTTAAAGAAGCCTATCCTGCTTCTACCTAATACTCTTTCTTTCTACATGAGCTCATCCCCCGCAGCGTTTACCTTTTGTATCAATTGACCCTCCCTCTTAGATTGTAAGCTCTAACGAGCAGGGCCCTCTGATTCCTATTGTACCAAATTGTGATGTAACTGTACTGTCTGCCTTCATTTTTGTAAAGCGCTGCGCAAACTGCTGGCGCTATATAAATCCTGTATAATAATAATAATAATTTAGATGAAAGTGAAAAAAATTATGCGCTTGTGTCGTAAACTCACAAAAAGTGCAAATGAATCAAACCCATATATAACTCAAAATGTGACAAATAAATGTGAAAAACAATTCTGAAATAACGATATAAATGTGTAGGTCAACATAAATTTAACATTACAAAAAAAAATTGAGTGAAACAAAAAAAGTCCATAAAATATATGTGATAAATTCAAAAGTCTAAAACATATAATAAATCCCAGGTGTGATCACAGCCAGAATATTCATATATAGATTCCTCCACCACACCAACCCAAATGTGCACAGTTCCTCCACCAGACAAAGATTCCCCTGAAATAAATGCACAGAGATTTTCAGTGTGATAACTGGAGCAGAATACATGCAAACATCTATACATTTTGAAATATAATAGCAGTGAATGTATCTCCCAGATCAGAAATGTTTGTGTTTTTATTTTTTTTAAAGGCAGTATTTTTTATCAAGATATTTCTGAATTCCAAAACTGTTTAGCAAATATAATAGCATATTCACTAATTCCTTCCTGAGAATGGCTGCATTCAAAAAAATTGGTATGTCATTTTTTTTATCATGTATTAAATTTAGCATATAATATAGCACGTATTGCTACTTCATTGCAAAATAGAAGATTTTGGAAGCCCTAAGCGGATATTTTAGTTAGGGACAGCTAATGGATGAGAGTTTAAGCAACACAAGCAACAGCTAGCAACACAAGTTGTCTCAGGTTCACTCGCCTACTGCAGTTATGAGGGGGGTCACAGTTGCCATTAGATTTTTTTCGTTGTAGAGACTTTAAGTAAGAAGGGGATCTTGTTCCTGGAGACATCCATAGATTTAAAGCTGAACTCCAGTCCAATAAAATATTATTTATAAGCAACAAACAGACCATTTTTTGTATTATTGCTGTTACAGTTTTGGCGATGCTTTTGGAACCACCCCGCCTCCCATAAAACTGCACTGTAGTAACATGGTTCTGTTCTTCTTTAACAGAAAAATATGGATTAACTCATGTCTCATCATGGAACTTTGAAACATGGAATGAGCCAGACAATCATGATTTTGACAATGTGTCTTATACACTGACAGGTATTTATATTTATTTTTCCTGTTACGTAAAGTGGTTCTAAAGCCTAAAAAACCTTCTGTGTAATAGGATCCCCCATCACCACCTTATACTTACCTGAGCCTGATCTCGATCCAGCGTTGTGCCTGAGAGCAGTGGCCTCACAGGACAGAGAGGTAGCAGCGAGAGCCATTGGCTCCTGCTGCTGTCCATCAAATTCAGTGTTTACGGATCCTTGGAGGAACCTTTGAAGATATTGGCTGCCGTGGATTGATGCTTTGGGCTTAGAGGAATCATAATAGAGGTAGTGAATGTCCAACTTAGTAAAAAGTAACACCGAAATCTTTCTATGCTGTCCTGCCTTTAATACAAAGACTTTGACATCACTAGAACCTCAGTTGTCAAGGATCCAGTAAGTGTCCACCAAAAAGTGTAGCGCTAAAAGAAACACCGTATATATTACAATGTAAATCAATAGTGAATATCAACCGAAAATAAGTCCAAAATAAAGATAATGTGTTCAATCTGATCAAGACATCCGAAATATTAATCGTATATCTTCAATGATTGTAGAAACATTGCATCATGTGTTGTACACTCCCATCAAAAGTGTAAAAGGTACTCTTACCAGCGATAAGAGGAAATTGCGCGTATAATTAATCCCACAGAGACATCCTCTAGACTTCGCCGTGTGGCTCCAGTCCCACCGTCTGTCAGGAACTCCCCGAGGGTCCACAGCCGGATGCCAAACTCCAACACGGATACAGCAATCTGTTAGGTGATTCAACCATCGACCAGGAACTCCTGCAAGTCTCCAGCTAGGTCTCAAAATCCGACACCACCATGTAACAGTATGCCTCAATATAAAAAGGAGTCTACATAGCGTAATACTGTATCGGCAAATGAATTTATTAAAAAAAAGTATCACACTTACATTTTAAAAATGTCAATCAGGCAGTAAGGAATTCCATAAAAACGAATAAAAGCGTAGTGTGCAAAATGAGCAGGTCCACTTCAACGGACATCGACAGGGGTATATGTGTCCAGCCAGTAATGTCCTATAAGGGAAGGACACACATTTTTCTAGAAAGATATGCAGAAGACCCTCCACCCTCCTTCCTGTTTTCCATGTACATGTGCAAAAAAAAAAATGCAAAAATAACTTTACCTCTTACACCTGTACAGCTTCTATGGACCAGAGTTTTTTTTTCTTTAAATCAATTCTGCTATGGAACTGTTTATTTGGCAATCATTTAGTAATTTCTTAGAATAACAAAGTACATATACCATTTTTCAAAAGACAAACAGTGTTTATTTTCATGATAGTGTTTTGCAAAAATAATTGTTTTATGAAATCCTGTTCATTTTAAAATGACACTAAAATTATGATTCTTCCCCTGGTGGGACGGAAAACCTTCAGCACCAGAGGATGCTGGCATTAGCCCAGGGTGGATCCATGGCTGAAGTGGGAGCATTGAAATAACATTGGGCACCAGTCACTTTTTGTCTTTTCCAGATGTTTATTTGCTTCAGGCTCACAGGGAGAGAGGGTTAGGCCTTCAGATACCTCCAGGAACAGGTTTTCCACACTCTGCCACACTCCTGCCATCACAGTGCATACAACGTAATAAGAACTTGGACCATGGTGTACTGAAAAAATTAGGATCAACAGGCAAACAAAAGCAGCACTGTCTTCAGAGCTCCACAGCCAGGCAGTATGTATCTGTTAGCATTCTCCTACCAGGGCGGACTCCATTTCTCCAGTTGGCCTTCCTCCCCAATTCTCTACCTTGTGTGCTGTATCCTCCTTGACTAGGCAGGGCAGCTTGATAATTCTGTGCTAGGCCCAAACAGGCTTCTGGCCTAGCAAACATAAACTATTGCACACACCTCCCCAGGCCACAGCCTGATGAGAAAGAGAGCTCATCAAGTCACTCCCTAAATATTTATTTCCTCACTCAGCATGCTCCACTGGCAACGAACTTCCCGGTGGCTGGCCAGTGGGGACGTAAATATTCATATCTAAGCTTTATTGCAGCTCACCTGCCTGTTGCCAAAGGTGCCAGTGACGACTACTGATGACAGCCAGGAAAATCTGCAACATTGGACTTTGGGGAAAACCAAATGAGATTCTACAAATTAGACTGAGCTAATTACTACCCAGCAAAACTAGATTTTATTAGTCCCCTCTGCTTACAGCAGGGTGGCTACATTTAAAAAAAATAACTTTTTTTTTTTTAAATTTTGCACTGTGACACTAAAAAGGAGTAAAAAATGTAAATAATAATGATTAACAAAAAAGAAATAAGCAAAAATAAAAAGCAGCAGGAAAATACTAGTTGAAGGAAAAAGGGGCAGGAGGCGTTAATTAGGGTTGATTAGGATAAACTAAGGGTTAATAAGGAATTAAACGCAGACAAATTTTATTTAAAAAAAAAAAAAGTATTTTTTACGTGCCATGTTCTCACAGCTCTTCAATTTGATCTGCAGATAAATGAAACCCAGCCGGTGCAAAAGAAACAATGTTACTTTCATTTGAACAGTGTTGATAAACATTATATCAGACAGTTTTTTGACATGTGACTCTTGGATTTAATTTTAAGATCTGAGAATTGCCAGTAAGGCCCCTTTCGCACTTGTGTGACTTGTCCTGCGACTTGGGACTGAAAAGTCGCATGACAAGCCATACCCCATGATTTTCAATGAGTACCATTCATATCTGTGCGACTTCAAAGTAGTCCCTGCACTACTTTGGTCCGATTTTGATGTGACTTGAGGTCCATAGACCTCAAGATTACACAGGCATTGCTTCAAGGTGCATCAAAATCGTGAGACTTTCAAGTCGTACAAGTGTGAAAGGGGTCTAAGTGGGAGTGGAGTGGGGCATGATTGAATGTGCTGCACATCCCTTTTTTGCATTTTTTTTTAAAAAAAGCTCATGTTGCTCTTTTCAGGTATTTCCTTTGAAGTCTATGGGGACAAAAACGCTCAATTCTGCCCCAAAAGTAGCCCATGTTCTTGTTTGAGTGACAGGCGTTTTGCTACAAGTGACAGGACACTCAGGTGTGAACAAGAACTATTGAAAACAATTGTTCTTTGCTTGTTCAGCGTTTATGAGCTTAGAGATACAAGCTACAAAACGAAGTGTGAATGGGGCCTGAAAATTTTTTTTTGGGTCTGTGTCCAATGTCCTCAACTGAAACAAGAATCACTCCTTGAGAGGAATGGGCACGGGACCTTTTTGCCAAATAAGGGGGGCTGGGATATTCACAACGTAGTCGCTGGTGAGCTGAAGATCAGTATTTAGTGATAACTAAAGTGCTTCAGCCTTGCATTACACAGATTCAGATTTAGGATGTACTGTCAAAAGATGTGCACACACCAGAATGTACTTGGTAAACACTAGTAGTTTTGCATGAGCACATGATTTTATAATCTAGAAAAGGTTAATCAGCATTAATATTGTAAAGCGCTGCGCAAACTGTCTTATGCGAATTGGATGTGGGTTTCCAATTCACATGACAGGAGAGTGTGACCGGCTCTCGGTGGAGCCGGTTCACACACCTCCAGGGCAGCCGCGGTCCACACTGGAAAAGGGTCCTGTGCGTCTTCTGGACCATTTCAGGTCCGAATTCAGGCAAAAATTCGGACCTGGTTCGCACCTGAAACGGAGAACGAAGAACAGGGACGCACCGGACAGCATGTGTGAACCCAGCCTAGCTCAGGTGCAATACTCTGTTGGGGTCACATAAAATACTAACTCTTCTTAGCTGTCCAACATAGAGATGAAAAAGCTTATACTACTAACAGCAAATTGCTGGTTTGACAATGACCACATTACTTTTTATATCTTGCAAACCAAATGTATTAAGTATCCTTTTATTTGTGCAGGTTTTCAGAACTACTATGACGCCTGCTCAGAGGGCCTCAAACAAGCAAGTCCTCTTCTAAAATTTGGGGGACCTGGGGATTCATGCAGATCGCCACCAAGGTCACCCATCTGTTGGGGTCTTCTGAGCCACTGCTTTAATGGGACTAATTTTTTCACTCAAGAGACAGGTGTTAGGCTTGACTATATTGCTCTACATAAAAAGGTTGGTATGAACTGGTGTAATATCTTAATGGTTGTTCTCTTTTCATACACATGGCATGTTCATAGATGCACTAACCTAGCACTGTCATGTGTTTCAATGCATCATTAGTAGCTTTGATATTAAAAAGTGAAAGACAGACAGGTATTTCTACACATTGCAGATTTCTTAATGAGAAACTCCCAGATTCAGTCTTAAGGCCCGTACACACAATGTGAATTTCGGACGGGGATTTTCATACGGCGACCGATCTTCCAATTTTTAGATCGTTAGTATGGTGCCTTCAACAGCCGATTTTGATTTTTCGGATGACAAAAGCTGGATGTGTAGACTATACATTTTTTGTCGTATGACAACACGACGTCCGATTTTCATTTAGTACAGGTTTTCGTCCGAAAAAAAATCGTAAGTGCAAGACTACACATGCTCAGAAAGGAAAAAATACATGCAAAGCTATTCAACACATGACATTAATTCTGACATTGAATTTGGTCATATGAGAATTTTCATATTGTTAGTACGCGCTTCACTTTCGACATGAGACTAGCATCCAACAAAAAAAGTTCTGTCGTTCGAAAATCTAAGCGTATGTACAAGGCTTTAGGCTCAATTCTCATCTTTGCATGTTGCTTTTGAGCGTTTCTGCAGTGCTTGTTGCTATGCTCTCTGCGTTTTTTTGCTGTTTTTTACCGAGATTTTGACACAATTTGCGTTTTTTTTTGTTTTTTTTGGGCAAAATTTGTTGCTCGGCAGATTTAAAAATGTAGATCACTGCAAATACGCTGTAAAATGCTTCTCCATTGAAGTCTATTGAACCGTTTTGTGTTTAAAAAAGTCCCTGACCCTTTCCAAAAAGCAGAGGCACAAAAATGCATTGATGTGAACATGTTCCACAGGATCCCATGTTAAAACAAATTCCCTGCATTTCTGCAAAAAGCATGAAAAAACGCATTAGTGTGACTTATAGGATTAGTATCACTACATCAATTTAATATGAAGGTGAGCAGAAAGTTATTCATTGCCCTTATGAGTAGATGCCCATATAACAATGCAACTGTGTGGCAGGTATTGCAGGACTGTAACTGCAGTATTGCCTCTCCAACATCACGTCACATCGTTTTTATTTAGGGCCCATTCACAATGCTTGCAGACTAAATGCTCCAGCTTATTGTGTGACAGCTGTCAGTTTTTGGCTGTGGTAAGGGGCATGGGCGCCCGCAGAACTTTTTTCAGGGGGGGGCATCATTTTAAGGTCACCCATGCTCTGCCCCTTTCGACAATGTCATGAAGGGGAGGGGCTTAGCCGCAACTCACAATTATTTATTTTCACTATGATTAGGATATTCAGTGTGATTACGCAAAAAAGTACGAAAAACGTCTTTACGTCCCTTAAACAAAATTGTACCCTAGGACACCTTGTACAAGTGTAG
>BLSH010458395.1:425074-435634 GCA_018402905.1 Glandirana rugosa | reverse complement strand
GAAACGGGGGGGGGGGAAGACAAAGGTGGACCACAGCTGTAGCTGGAGTTGGAGGGGGAAGCTATCGCAGTGATGTTTTTGTACTATTGTAGTCTATGGAGCTGAATTCGCAACGCACTGCATCGCACACGGATCAAACTCGCACAGGACCCTTTTTCTTCACGGATTAGATTTGCAACGCATCAATGTGAACTGCCCTGATAGAACACTATGTTACTGGAGATGACTTGCGAATTTAATCTATCGCAACGCAATCTATTCGCAGTACAGTTCACAGCAGTGTGAATGTAGCCTAATACATGAGGTGTGTTACTAACCAGATCACCAGGTGGAAACAGAAGGGGGGGCAAAGAAAAGAAAACTGATACAGCCACCACATCTAAGTCTATTTGCTCTGTATGGACATTAAAGTGTTATGGAACCCAAAAGCAAACATTATATTGCAGAGAGAGAGAGAGACCAGTGGAACTAAATACATATTAACCCCCTCTCCACTCACACAAATAAATGTAGATTAAAAACCTCATGGAGTCCCATTGAATGCAAGGTATTTTAGTCATTAATCCCTTTCACCTCTCTCTTTTTCTAATACTAATTCTCAGTTACTCCCTATTCTTAGGCTTCATGCACACAGGACTTTAAAAAAACAGCCAAAAAACGTCAGTAGCTTATCAGGGATGTTTTCAGCTTTTACCAGCGTTTTATATTACCGCTGTTTTTTCACATTTTTCCTGTTTTAAAAGGGCCAGCGTTTTTTGTTTTTTTTTCTTCAATTGGTCTAAAAAGTCCAAAAACATTGGGGATTGATGTTTTTGAGCGTTTTTGGCCATTTTTAAGTGTTTGAACATTTTTACAGCTGAAAACAGTCCAAAAAACCCTCAGCTCTTGGGTTTTTTTACAGCTCAAAAACGCCACTGCTAAGAACAGTTGATAACAGCCTATGTGTGCATGAACACATAGGATAACATGATGGAGAGTTTATTGACTGTAGAAATAAACGTCTGCAGCTGAAAACAGCTGCTGAAAAACAGTCATAAAACGTCCTGTGTGCATGAGGCCTTAAAGTTTAGGCAAAGGCATTTTTTTACATTTTGTATAGCGTGGAGAGGGATTAGAACCCCTGACAGTTTTTATTGCTGTGTGTGCCCCTGTTAGGGAGATCCACCCTCTCTATTGGTCCTATTTGTTGTCATCATCGAAAGCAAAAGTTAAAGTAAATCCCAATTATGGTTATGGGACAGAAAGTGGAGGGATATCTGTATGTCTTTTTTCCACAAAATTCCTAGCTAATGTTTATTCTACAGGTTTATCTCTATGATGATGGAGAGCTATCCTTTCTGCTCTTTGCTATTGAACAGACAACTAACAAAACATTGAGGGTTAATATGAAAATGAATGTATTGAAATGTATTGCTCTTTGTATCTATAAAGTTTGTTACAATGTTGAGATGCTACTAAGTACCCATTCACACAGGGGCGACTTGCGCTCCGATTTGAGTCATCTCGAGTCGCCCCAAGTCACTTGACAAGTGAAATGCCATTGAATTGAATGGGAGCGGTCTTACTGTACACTACTGAAGTCGCTCCGACTTCAGAAAAGGTTCCTGTACTATCTGGAGGCGACTTCTATTCGACTTGTGCCCATATATTTCAATAGAAGTCGCCTCCAAGTTGGATCCCCCATCTAAATGCAAGCGACTTTGTAGTGAAAAAGAACAGAGTTTATTTGGGGCAGCCCCCTCCCTCCCTTCTCTGATCATAAGTCGTGTTGCAAGTCGCCTGAAGTCGCGCTGAAATTGCCTAGCAATGTCGCGATGAAGTCTGTGTGAATGCAGCCTAATAGCTTGAGAAAGGATTGAGTGAGAGAATCTGAAACTGTTGCCTTTTAGAATTTTGTAAAGCTATCGCTATTTTATATAGATAAGAAAAGGTTGAGTGCTGCTGCAATGCTATAATTTATTATATACTTGCGATCATGGATGGATTCCTGTTACCAGCACCAACATGATGAGATACACCTTTTGGTGATATTGTGCTTGTGTGTATATATATATATATATATATATATATATACAGTTGTACTCAAAAGTTTGCATACCCTGGCAAAATTGTGACATTTTGGCATTTAAATTGAAAATCTGACTAATCATGCCAAAAACTGTCTTTTATTCAAGGATAGTGATCACATGAATCCATTTATTATCACATAGTTTTTTTTTTGGCTCCTTTTAAAATCCTAATGATAACAGAAATCACCCAAATTACCCTGATGAAACGTTTACATACCCTAGAATGTTTGGCTTTGGTACAGACACAGAACGTGGCATACACAGGTTAAAATGGCTATTAAAAGTTAATTTCCTACATTTGTGGATTTTTAAATCGCAATTAGTGTCTGTGTATAAATAGTCAATGAATTTGTTAGCTTCCACATGGATGCACTAAGCAGGCTAGATACTAAGCCACGGGGAGCAGATAAGAACAGTCAAAAAGACCTGTGTGACAAGGTAATGAAACTTTACAAAGACAGAAAAGGATATAAAAAGATATCAAAAGCCTTGAATATGCCAGTCAGTAATGTTCAATCATTTAATAAGAAGTGGAGAATTTGGGGATCTCTTGATACCAAGCCAAGGTCAGGTAGATAAAGAAAGATTTCAGCCACAACTGCCACAGGAATTGTTCGGGATACAAAGAAAAACCCACAGGTAAGCTTAGGAGAAATACAGGCTGCTCTGGAAAAAGATGGTGTGGTTGTTTTAAAGGAGCACAATACGATGATACTTGAACACAAAAAAGAAGCCTTTACTGCACGCGTTCCACAAAAAAGCCTGGTTACAATATGCCCAACAACACCTTGACATGCCTCATTGGGCTTTTTTGTGGCATTGGCGCAGTAAAGGCTTCCTTCTGGCAGCTCAACCATGCAGCTCTTTTTTGTTCAAGTATTGTTGAATTGTACTCCTTATAAACAACCACACCATCTTTTTGGAGAGCAGCCTGTATTTCTCCTGAGGTTACCTGTGGGTTTTTCTTTGTATCCTGGGCAATTCATCCGCCAGTTGTGGCTGCAATCTTTCTTGGTCTACCTGACCTTGGCTTGGTATCAAAATAGCCCCGGATTTTCCACTTCTTAATAAGGGATTAAACAGTACTAACTGGTATATTTAAGGTTTTGGGTATATTTTTATATCCTTCTCCATCTTTATAAAGTTCCATTTCTTTGTTACGCAGGTCATTTGACTGTTCTTTTCTACCTCCTCATGGCTCAGTGTTTAGCCTGCTTAGGGCATCCAAGTGAGATCTAACAAACTCATTGACTATTTATACACAGACACTAATTGTGATTTAAAAACCACAAATGTGAGAAATTAACCTTTAATTGCCATTTTAACCTGTTTGTGCCACCTTCTGTGTCTGTACCAAGGCCAAACATTCCAGGGTATGTAAACTTTTTATCAGGGCCATTTTGGATGATTTCTGTTATTATATTATTATATTAATGACAACATTTAATAATTTCTGCCAGTGTATGCAATATATATATATATTTATTTATTTATTTATATTTTTTTTGCAGGTGAAGTACATTTCTCCACACAAATATACATAGATGATAATAAGCCCATCAATGATAATATTATTGGAGTCATTGCAAGCACACATGATCCTGAAAAAGACATTCAGTCTGACAGTTGGCAATCGACCATTCTACTTTACGCATCTGATGATAACAAAACATCTACAGATATAAAGTTTTTAACATTAAATTTCACAAATTTCCCCAAATCAAAAGGTATTTTTTCAGCTTTTCATTAACCAAGCCCTTTTAATGTTCTGTTTTATTATTTGTTGCACAATGTTCCAGGTAATAGTCTCTCATGGTTTCCAATACCATCTCGCTGACGACACCCAAATTTATCTCTCTAAAGCCCCGTACACACGGGACGACGATCGCACGTACGATCGTGTCAAATTGTATGTTGGCTGTTGTATGTAGCATACTGACTGCACTACACGATCGTACGACCGCAGAAGAACGTTCAGGTGCATGTAATTAGCATCCAGCCATTCCTGACTTTGGAGCATGCGTGTTTTGCACAATACAACTTTGTTGTACCAACTGCTCTGTACACACGATACAACGGTCGTATGAGAGCTTGTTGGTATGACCAAGTTTTCTAGTCTGCTCATACAACTCCCTTGTACGACCGTCGTATGTTCGACTGTTCAAATCGCGCATACGAACGATCGATATCACATACAATGGTCGTTAGTACGACCTGTTGTATGCGATCGTCGTCCCGTGTGTACGGGGCTTTACCCTCAGCTCACTCCTTCGGTCTCCTCACATATCACTAATTTATTTACAGACATATCAGTGGATGTCAAACCACTTCCTCAAACTCAATTTATCTAGAACTGAGCTCACAATATTTCCTCCCCCCACGTGCCTCTTTCCCTGATTTCTCTGTCAAGATCGACGGCTGATTTCTCTGTCAAGATCAACGGCACAACTATCAACCTGTCCCCCGCATGTCAAGGTTCTAGGTGTAATCCTGGACTCTGAACTCTCCTTTTGGCCCCACATCCGATCACTGTCTAAATCTCGCCACTTCAACCTTACACAACATCTTCAAAATATACCCCTTCCTAACTACTGACAACACAAAGCTCCTAATTCACTCCCTGGTCATCTCTCGCCTCAACTACTGCAACTTCCTCCATACTGGATTACCTTTACATAGGCTATCCCTCCTTCAGTCATCATGAATGCTGCTGCTAGGCTCATCCACCTTACCAACCGTTCAGTGTCTGCTACTCCTCTCTGTCAATCCCTCCACTGGCTTCCGCTCACCAAACAAATTAAGTTCAAAATGCTAACAACAACTTACAAAGCCATCCACAACTCTGCCCCCAACTACATCACTAACCTAGTCTCAAAATACCATCCTAATCATTTTCTTTCTCCCAAAACCTCCTACTCGCTCCCTCGTCACTTCCTCCCATGTTTGCCTCAAGGACTTTTCCAGAACCTCTCCCATTCTATGGCACTCCCTACCCCAATCTGTCCGACTATCTCCTACTCCATCCACTTTTAGGCGATCTCTGAAAACCCCTCTCTTCAGAGTAGTCATCTTCCCCCACCTAACAACTGTACTTTTATTTTCTCCATCAGCTATTACCTTTTGTATCACCTGATCCCCACTCTTATATTGTAAGCTCTAACAAGTCCTTTGATTCCTCCTGTATTGAATTATATTGTAAATGTACTGTCTGCCCTCTTGTTGTAAAGTGCTGCGCAAACTGTTGGCACTATGTACATTCTATATTATAATAATAATAACAATACATATTATTGACACAATTTATAAATCATTTAGCTGCAGCAGGTCTTTGCAGGACTTAGAAGGAAAGCAAATTCTTAAGAGGAAGAATGGGCACTTATTTCACAATGCCTTAGTGGGCATTACCTAGAAGGGGTACTGAGGACCAGGTTCGCATTTTAATGCAGAGGTATAAAATGTTTCATGGCACTTACAGGCCCAATTTAGGTGGCCTAGTGATGCCATTGAGTAACACAGTAAGCATTGTCCCCAGGCACCTTCTGCCTCTAGACCTCTTAGCAGCCACATGGCTATCGTTTTATGCCTGCTTATATTCACTCATAGGTAAATAAATTTAACTTTGATTGCTCGAAACTATGCTTCTGCTTAGAGAATCATTCTTTTTTCTATGAGTTTGAATAAGCTATAAAGCAATTAACAGAGGTTACAGTCTGTAGCATGACAGTCAGTAATACGAGATATAGAGTATCTCACAAAAGTTAGTACACCCCTCACATTTTTGTAAATATTTTATTATATTTTTTCATGTGACAACACTGAAGAAATGGCACTTTGCTACAATGTAAAGTAGTGAGCGTACAGCTTGTATAACAGTGTAAATTTCTGTCCCCTCAAAATAACTCCACACACAGCCAATAATGTCTAAACCGCTGGCAACAAAAGTGAGTACACCCCTAAGTGAAAATGTTCAAATTGGGCCAAAGGTGTCTATTTTGTGTGGCCACTATTATTTTCCAGCACTGCCTTAACCATCTTGGGCATGGAGTTCACCAGAACTTCACAGTTTACCACTGGAGTCCTGGTGGCTGTTAGAGGCCTTGTGTTCCTCCACCTTCCATTTGAGGATGTTCCACAGATTCTCAATAGGGTTTAGGTCTGGAGACATGCTTGGCCAGTCCATCATCTTTACCCTCAGCTTCTTTAGCAAGGCAGTGGTCATCTTGGAGCTGTTCTTGGGCTTGTTATGTTGGAATACTGCCCTGCGGCCCAGTCTCTGAAGGGAGGGGATCATGCTCTGCTTCAGTATGTCACAGTACATGTTGGCATTCATGGTTTCCTCAGTGAACTGTAGCTCCCCAGTGCCGGCAGCACTCATGCAGCCACAGACCATGACACTCCCACCACCATGCTTGACTGTAGGCAAGACACGCTTGTCTTTGTAATCCTCACCTGGTTGCTGTCACACACGATTGACACCATATGAACCAAATAAGTTTATCTTGGTCCCATTAGACCACAGAACATGGTTCCAGTAATCCATTTCCTTAGTCTGCTTGTCTTCAGCAAACTGTTTGCGAGCTTTCTTGTGCATCATCTTTAGAAGAGACTTCCTTCTGGAAAAACAGCCATGCAGACAAATTTGATGCAGTGTGCGGCGTATGGTCTGAGCACTGACAGGCTGACCCCCCACCCCTTCAACCTCTGCAGCAATGCTGGCAGCACTCATCCATCTATTTCCCAAAGACAACCTCTGGATATGACGCTAAGCACATGCACTCAACTTCTTTGGTCGACCATGGCAAGGCCTGTTCTGAGTGGAACCCGTCATGCTAAAGCGCTATATGGTCTTGGCCACCATACTGCAGCTCAGTTTCAGGGTCTTGGCAATCTTCTTATAGCCTAGGCCATCTTTATGTAGAGCAACAATTCTTTTTTTCAGATCCTCAGAGTTCTTTGCCATGAGGTGCCATGTTGAACTTCCAGTGACCAGTATTAGAGAGTGAGAGCAATAACACCAAATTTAACACACCTGCTCCCATTCACACTTGAGACCTTGTAACACTAATGAGTCACATGAAACTGGGAGGGAAAATGGCTAATTGGGCCCAATTTGGACATTTTCACTTAGGAGTGTACTCATTTTTGTTGCCAGCCGTTTAGACATTAATGACTGTGTGTTACACTGTTATACAAGCTGTACACTCACTACTTTACATTGTAGCAAAGTGTCATTTCTTCAGTGTTGTCACATTAAAAGATAAAATTAAATATTTACAATAATGTGAGGGGTGTACTCTCTTTTGTGAGATACTGTAGGTCATTGCATTGATCACAAATTAATTCTAGCCATGAGAGAGCACTGGGCCCCCTGATTCTATATCATGTCATGGCAGGCAGCCCCAGGCCCTCCTTCTCACCCAGCAGTCAAGAACTATAATAGTTCCCAAACTATTGGTGATCAATGGGAAGGAGGCACTGGTGAAACTTTCCAGTAACATTTGGCTTTGCACAGCCCCTGGTTTAAGGAGGTATTTTTGGAATGTGCTGCATTTATATCTTTTTCCATTTAAAGGGAATGTTCAGTGTTTGGTATATATTTTCTTTATATATAATGGTTAGAACGATAAAAATAAATATTTCATATGCATGTTATGTAGTCATGTATTCAGACAGCAAGTGGAGTTTTTGGCTACTTTTTACTTGCTTTCCTCTGTGCTTTTCCACCTTTGTTTTTAAAAAAACGTGTTGACACACAAGTGAGTGATTTGTTTGCAGAGACTCATCCATTTTCAGATGGCTCCATCCAATGTTTAAGCCAGACAACTGAAGACTAAAAGCAGGCAGCACATGCTGAGTTATCTCTTTAGCTAATCCATAGTGCTCTGGGAATTTGTAAGCATAAAATGTAAAGCTCATATTTGTGCAAATATATATTTTTTAATTGGACAGTTAGCTAGTGGGGGGCCTGACCAGAGATAAGCTTAAAAATAAAATTGACACAAAAACATTATAGTCTCCTATTCATGATAGAAACATGCTCATGCATTAAGAGGCCTCTTTCATATAGCTTGTTCATTGGATTTAGCGAGGAGACCCACTGGAGGCCTTCAGCTGCCAGTGTGCTCTTGCTGGGTGGCTAATGTGTACCTGTGGCTTTAAGGCTGGTCATAGACGATTCAAATCTAGGCCGGTTCAGCAGGAACCAGCTGAGATTCGAACCATATATGGGCAGGCTGAATGTACCAAGTTGATCGACTGATCAAGTTGGGTACAACCAGGCCTGCCGGATTTTGCATGCAATTATCGATAGCAGCTGGTATAATCACTGCCTTTTCCTGGCGGGGATGGCTTCCCTCATGGCTCAGCAGGAGGGATTCCCCTGTCAACATTGTGTTGATGGGGGAATCCCGTGGTTGCAGGACAGAAATTAGCTCTGTGTATGGCCAGCTTTAGGAAGTGGGATTCCTTCAGGCATACCTGCCCTTAATTTATTCACTGCTATATATGCTCCAATGTGAAAGCTCTTAAATATAGAGTTAGGACCGCAGTATACGGAATAGCCTTGGCAAGGCACTGCAGCTTCCACTTATAGAGTATTTGCAAACTTATGCAACTAAACCCTCTGTTTTTACTGTAAGTTGTTAGATGGAGTCAAATTGTTGTATTTATTTATTTATTTATTTTGCAGGCTAGCTAGTAAGTGTGCCAAGAAATGTTATGTCTGTCTGTGATGTACAAAGCCCTTCCATGTGTACCTTACTGCAAAGGCTATTATAAGTTAGGATTGAACAAATAAAAAAGACCTCTTAGATGTTGAGGAACTGGTTAAATTCTTCACTGCCACATCCATTCATTTCCTCTGTTTAATGATAGGAATATATTCATAATAATAAGGTCATTGAACCCACTCCAGTACACTGAAAGAATTCATGCAGGTTACCAAAAAGTGAGGATGTAGTGCAGACATATAAGATGTTGTTTTCAGAATCTTGAAATCCTTATTAATGTGGCATTTCTCAGGTATGACCCTGTGCATTCTCCTGGTCTTTCCCCTAAGAGTCAGTGACCCTTGAGTTCTATTTCTTCTTGAACACCAAAAGGAAAATATGTCACATGAAATAAACATATGAATGCCGCCTATACAATACAGTTATTGTTTAATAATCATTATATAACAAATCTAGCGGTATATGTTGCACTAATTTACTACATATCATTTACCATACAAACCAAATGTATCTCTTACTATTTCAGATCTTTTGTATGTAATTTATTACATTGATAATGCATTAACAAACCCTTTTCTGGAGTGGAAAAAGGTTGGAAGTCCAGACTTCCCAACTATGAAGGAATTTAAACAAATACGTGATTCAGAGGTAAGATAATCTGATTCTAAAATGTTATTTAATATTTTCGTAAGCTCTTTTTAACTGTGTGTGTATATATGTATACATTGTTTGTGTCCATACGCAGCGCGTTACATAAATATTCACACCAGTCCCTGCCCTCAAGGAGCTTACAATCTAAGGTCCCTAACTCACATTCATACATAGACATACTAGGGTCAATTTAGACAGGAGCCAATTAACTTACCAGCACGTGTTTGGAAAAAAAATATATAAATCAGTGGCGGCTGGTGCTCAATATTTTAAGGGGGGGGGGGCAGCAAACCAACACCACCACTCTGGCAGGAGATGGACGAATGGGAAGACATCGATCACACCCCAACATTGTTCCTATTATGGCTTTTCCCTCGCTTCAGGGTCATCTCCTGCCGACCGAACAGGAAGTGGGTCCTAAGACTGAGTGTCCGGGAGGAGAATCAGGAAGACAATAGCGAATATTAATTGGCTATTGTCACACAATTGGCTCTAATCATGTGCTTCAAAGAAAACAAAAAACCCCATTGGAATCCATGTGTCAGATGCCCTGCATGTAGATTAGGGGCCGGGTATATGGATTAAACAGTTAACAACCGCCCTATAGACAAAAGACGTGTACAGGCCGGTTGCTTAATTCTGGGAGGACGTCTATTGATGGCGGCGCGCACACGGGAACATCCGAGGGACCCGACTGATCACGGATCGCGGTGAATGGCCGCTGTGAGCGGCCTTTTACCACGTGATCGCGCCGTCAAATGACGGCGTGATCACATGTAAACAAGCCGGCGGAAGCCCATTTTCCGGCGAGTGTCGCCGGTAAGTGGCGCTAGGCACTAGTCAGCCCAGGGAGCCTACAAGGGCACACGCGCGGCGGTAGTTATCTGCAGGAGGGTCTTAATTCGTTGGCCGGACATGTGCAGAAAACAGATATCCCGCCAACAATTGACAAATTAGGTATATGGGCCGGGGATTAGATGTACGTCCCGTAGACTGTGTACCTAAGGTTACCCCAAAAAACAAAAGAAACTTCGTGTACTAATCTCGGTTAACACACTGTTATCGGTTAATTATAAGCGATAACAGAAGGACTAAGAGGAGGGCCTGTGAGT
>BLSH010458395.1:407103-425064 GCA_018402905.1 Glandirana rugosa | reverse complement strand
CAGTACCTACTCTTGACTCTCACCCACCCAGCCGTGCTCACCCATCCATGCTCACCCACCCAGCCGTGCGCACTCACCCATCCATCCATCCATGCTCACCCATCCATCCATGCTCACCCATCCATCCATGCTCACCCACCCAGCCGTGCTCACCCAGCCATCCATCCATGCTCACCCACCCAGCTGTGCTCACCCAGCCATCCATCCATGCTCACCCAGCCATCCATCCATGCTCACCCACCCATCCGTGCTCACCCACCCATCCGTGGCTCATCCATCCCCATCCATGGCTCATTTGTGCCTCATTCATGCTCATCCATACCACATCAGTTCTCATCCGTGACACATCAGTTCTCATCCATGACACATCCATGCCACTACAGTGCCCATCCGTGCCACTACAGTGCCCATCCGTGCCACTACAGTGCTCATCCATGCCACTACAGTGCCCACCCGTGCCACCACAGTGCCCTTCCGTGCCACTCTACTGCTCATCCGTGCCAATACCCTGCCCATCTTTGCCACTACAATGCCTATCCATGCCACCACAGTGCCTCACAATAGTGTAAAAGATGGTCAAATTAGATTCTAAATGTATGCCCCTAGAACATCTGACGGTGCTCCCTGCATGTTGGGCCTCTGTATGTGGTCAGGCTGTGTAAAAGTGTCACACATGTGGTATCGCCATACTCGGGAGGAGTAGCAGAATATATTTTAGGGTGTCATTTTTGCTAGGTACATGCTGTGTGTTAGAAATATTGTATAAATGGACAACTTTGTGTAAAAAAAAAAATGCGTTTTCATTTTCTTTCCACATTTTCCAAAAACTTGTGGAAAAAATGACATGTTCAAAAGACTCACTATACCTCCTAGAATATACATTGGGGTGTTTATTTTCCAAAATGGGGTCATTTTTTGGGCGTTTCCATTGTCCTGGTGCTCCAGGACCTTCAAAAGTGCAAGAGGTAGTCAAGAAATTATGTGTGTAATTTATGCTCCTAGAACGCCTGATGGCGCTCCCTACATGTTGGGCCTCTGTATGTGGCCAGGCTGTGTAAAAGTCTCACATGTGGTATCGCCATACTCAGGAGGAGTAGAAGAATGTGTTTTGGTGTGTAATTTGTGGTATGCATGTGCTGGGTGTGAGAAATAACCCGTTAACATATGACAATAATTTTGGGGAAAAAAAAAACAAATTTCATTTTGCAAAGAATTGTGGGAAAAAATTACAACTTCAAAAAATTCACTATAACTCTTACTAAATACCTTGGAATGTCTACTTTCCAAGAATGGGTCATTTGGGGGGTATTTGTACTTTTCTGTCTTGTTAGGGTCTCAAGAAATGAGATAGGCCGTCAGTACATCAGGTGTGATCATTATTCAGTGATTGGCACCATAGCTTGTAGACTCTATAACTTTCACAAAGACCAAATAATATCCTCTAATTTGTTTTTTTTTTACCAAAGATAGGTAGCAGTATAAATTTTGGCCAAAATTTATGAAGAAAAATTACTAATTTGCAAAATTTTATAACAGAAACGAAGAAAAATTCTTTTTTTTTACAAAATTTTTGGTCTTCTTTTTTTAATTATAGCGCAAAAAATAAAAAACCCAGTGATGATTAAATACCACCAAAAGAGAGCTCTATTTGTGTGAAAAAAAGGACACAAATTTCATATGGGTGCAGTGTTGCATGACTGAGTAATTGTCATTCAAAGTGTGAGAGCTCTGAAAGCTGAAAATTGGTCTGGTTGTTAAGGGGGTTTAAGTGCCCAGTGGTCAAGTGGTTAAGGGGGCAGTGCCCCTGCGCCCCATATGGACGGGCCGCCACTGGTATAAATACAGTACCTCACAAAAGTGAGTACACCCCTCACATTTTTGTAAATGTTTTATTATATCTTTTCATGTGCAAACACTGAAGAAATTACGCTTTGCTACAATGTAAAGTAGTGAGTGTATTGCTTGTAAAACAGTGTAAATTTGCCGTCCCCACAAAATAGCTCAACACACCGCCATTAATGTCTAAACCGCTGGCAACAAAAGTGAGTACACCCCTAAGTGAAAAGTTCCAAATTGAGCCCAATTAGCCATGTTTCCTCCCCGGTGTCATGTCACTCATTCGTGTTACAAGGTCTCAGGTTTGAATGGGGAGCAGGTGTGTTAAATTTGGTGTTATCGCTCTCACTCTCTCATACTGATCACTGGAAGTTCAACATGGCACCTCATGTCTAAGAACTCTCTGATGATCTGAAAAAAAGACTTGTTGCTCTACATAAAGATGGCCTAGGCTATAAGAAGATTGCCAAGACCCTAAAACTGAACTGCAACATGGTGGCCAAGATCATACAGCAGTTTAACAGGCCAGGCTCCATTCAGAACAGGCCTCGCCATGGCCGACCAAAGGAGTTGAGTGCCAAGCTCAGCATCATATCCAGAGGCTGTCTGTGGGAAATAGATGTATGAGCGCTGTCAGCATTGCTGCAGAGGTTGAAGGGGTGGGGGTCAGTCTGTCAGTGCTCAGACCATACGCCACACACTGCATTAAATTGGTCTGCATGGCTGTTGTCCCAGAAGGAAGCCTCTTCTAAAGATGATGCACAAGAAAGCCCGTAAACAGTTTGCTAAAGACAAGCAGACTAAGGACATGGATTACTGGAAGCATGTCCTGTGGTCTAATGAGACCAAGATAAGCTTATTTGGTTCAGATGGTGTCAAGCGTGTATAGCGGCAACCAGGTGAGGAGTACAAAGACAAGTGTGTCTTGCCTACAGTCAAACATGGTGGTTGGAGTGTCATAGTCTGGGGCTGCATGAGTGCTGCTGGCACTGGGGAGCTACAGTTCATTGAGGGATCCATGTATGTACTGTGACATACTGAAGCAGAGCATGATCCCCTCCCTTCAGAGACTGGGCCGCTAAGCAGTATTCCAACATTATAAGGACCCCAAATATACCTCCAAGAGGACCACTGCCTTGCTACAAGAAGCTGAGGGTAAAGGTGATGGACTGGCCAAGCATGTCTCCAGACCTAAACCCTATTAAACATCTGTGGGGCATCCTCAAATGGAAGGTGGAGGAGCACAAGGTTTCTAACATCCACCAGCTCTTTGATGTCATCATGGAGAAGTGGAAAAGGACTCCAGTGGCAACCTGTGAAGCTCTGGTGAAATCCATGCCCAAGAGGGTTTAAGCAGTGCTGGAAAATAATGGTGGCCACACAAAATATTAACACTTTGGGCCCAATTTGGACATTTTCACTTAGGGGTGCACTCACTTTTTTTTCCAGCGGTTTAGACACTAATGGCTGTGCGTTGAGTTATTTTGAGGGGACAGCATATTTACACTGTTATACAAGCTGTACACTCGCTACTTTACATTGTAGCAAAGTGTCATTTCTTCAGTGTTGTCACCAGTGGTGGCTGGTGAAATTTTAGAATGGGGGGCGCCAGACCCCGCCCTTCCCTTTTGACCCCTCCCACTTCTCATAAGCCCCACCCCTTATAGTTTCTACGCCTTGTGTCAGGAGTATACAGTCCAGCATCACCAGATAGTGGTATACAGCATCACCAGTTAGGAGTATACAGAGTCACCAGATAGCAGTATACAGAGTCACCAGATAGCAGTATACAGAGTCACCAGATAGCAGTATACAGAGTCCCAGATAGCAGTATACAGAGTCCCAGATAGCAGCATACAGAGTCCCAGATAGCAGTATACAGAGTCCCAGATAGCAGTATACAGAGTCCCAGATAGCAGTATACAGAGCACCAGATAGGGGTATTCAAAGCCCCAGATAGGGTATACAGTCACCAGATAGGGGTATGCAGGGTCCCAGATAGGGTATACAATCACCAGATAGGGTATACAGGGTACCAGATAGGGTATACAGGGTCCCAGATAGGGTATACAGAGCCCCAGATAGGGTATATAGAGCCCCATATAGGGTATACAGGGTCCCAGATAGGGTATACAGTCACTAGGTAGGGGTATATACGGTCCCAGATAGTGTATACAGTCACCAGGTAGGGGTTTGCGGCGGTTCATGCTCCATGCAGAGTATTGCACATATTAGATGTCATAGGCAGCTCCATGCAGAATATTGCACATAGTACATGTCATAGAAAGCTCCATGCAGAGTATTGCACATAGTACATTTCATAGGCAGCTCCATGCAGAGTATTGCACACACTAGTACATGTCATAGGAAGCTTCATGGAGAGTATTGCACATACTAGTACATGTCATAGGCAGCTCATTGCAGAGTATTGCACATAGTATATATCATAGACAGCTCAATGCAGAGTATTGGACATAGTATAGATCATAGGCAGCTCAATGCAGAGTTTTGCACATAGTATTTATCATAGGCAGCCCAATGCAGAGTATTGCACATAGTATATATCATAGACAGCTTAATGCAGAGTATTTCACATAGTATGTATCATAGGCAGCTCAATGCGGAGTATTGCACATAGTATATATCATAGGCAGCTCAATGCAGAGTATTGCACATAGTATATATCATAGGCAGCTCAATGCAGACTATTGCACATAGTATATATCATAGGAAGCTCCATGCAGAGTATTGCACATTGTATATATCATAGGCAGCACAATGCAGAGTATTGCACATTGTATATATCATAGGAAGCTCCATGCAGAGTATTGCACATAGTATATATCATAGGCAGCACAATGCAGAGTATTGCACATAGTATATATAATAGGAAGCTCCATGCAGAGTATTGCACATAGTATATTTCATAGGCAGCTCAATGCAGAGTATTGCACATAGTATATATCATAGGCAGATCAATGCAAAGTATTGCACATAATATATATCATAGGAAATGCAGAGTATTGCACATACAGGGTCCCAGACAGTGTAATACAGTGACCAGATAGGGATTGGCGGCACCCCCCCCCCCAGGTCGGGACTAGTCCCGCACTTGCTCCACCTAATAGGCAGGCAGGCAGGAGTGTGCAGAGTTTGGTATGCGGCCAGCAGCTGTTTCTATGCAGAGGCAGTGCTTGCGGGTAAGTATGTTGAAGCCTGGAGCCTTCTCTCTCCAGTCTCCATGGCCGGAAGTGACGCCGAGGCTCCTCCAGATCAATCACCGCCGTCTATTGGACAGCGGTGATTGATTGACAGTACCAGGAGCCAATAGGTGGCTTGAGGCGCAGAGCAAAGTGCCTCAAGGCAGGATTAAACCCTGCCATTGAAGCGTGACAACTGCAATCATGAGATTGCAATGACGTCACGCTTCCCATATTGCACTGTGTCCGGTGCCTGAACACCGTGCACTATCTTAGTTTAAACAAACTTTTTTTTTTTTCTTTTAAATGGGACTTTTTTTTTCTTTGGGGGTGCGGTGCCCGGGCGCCCCCTATGGGTGGGCCGCCACTGGTTGTCACATGAAAAGATATATTAAAATATTTACAAACATGTGAGGGGTGCAGGGGTGGCCGTCCATTAAGGGTGCACAGGCACCGTCCACTCTATCCTGGCCGCCCCCCCCTATCCTCGCCACCCCCTATGATAAATGGATAGATTCAAATATAGCATGAATCCACCCCCTATTCATGTGTCCGGCCCCGTTTAGTATGCCAGGCCCTTGAATTACAGTGGCGAGAGTGTTTTTTTTGAAGCACCTGATTAGAGCCATAGGCTTTAATAGGCTTCAATATAGAGTGGACCCTCGCGTGTGTTAGAAAAGCAAATGAATATTTGCTTTTCTAACACTGAATCGCCTCTCTGCCAATCAGGAAGCGCGGATATGTTACCTGTTTCCCGATTGGCAGAGAAGTCAGGCAATCCTATTGGACTCCTCTCTCGGAGGAGGAGGATGCATGGCCGAAGCCGCTGAAGGAACGCATCGCTGGACACTGCTGTCCGCCCGCTTCCTTGATGGGATAAGTGTGGGACTTTGATGTCCTGACTGCCCCCCAAAAGAAAAAACCACCGGCCGCCACTGGAGGGGTGTACTCACTTTTGTGAGATACTGTATATATATTCACTGTGATTCTTAGCTTCTTTCCCTCTTTTTTTCAATGGCAGCAAGGAAGATTGGGCAGGTTGCACTTTGAAAAAGCTAGAGGGCACTTGTTAGTGGAAGTAGCATTATTCCTAAATGGCCTGATCCTTGGCAAAGTTACTTGAATGGAGTACGTTCATGAAACAAATATGCAAGAAGCCAATGCAGACTTTTTATTCTAAAAATAGCTGTTGCTTGACTGATGCTTTGTCTTCAGTGCTTGTAGCTTAGGAATGCTAATTTTACTCTTCATGTGTTGCATGTTTATTCTGGGTCGGTGAGTGGTTTTAAAGAAAAACAAAGCTGTGAAGAAATGGAGACCAACAATGTTAGTCCCCATATTTCTCACAACACAAGTGATTTTTTTTCATACATTACCCGTGTAAAGCACTTGGATACTAATTTTATTTTGTTTAAAGGACCCAATCATGGAAGAGCCAACTACATTCCCCAAAGAAGGTGATATGATTCTGAAAGTAAAACTTCCAGTACCATCTGTGCTTCTTATTCACATATGTGAACAACCTCAATCTCCACCTGGAAGGGTAAGTAGGAATGTTGTATGTTGGCATAAGTTATAACAGAGTACAGGCGGTCCCCGGGTTACAAACAAGATAGGGACTGTAGGTTTGTTCTTAAGTTGAATTTGTTTGTAAGTCGGAACAGGTACACTTTTTAAGTGTAGCTTCAGCCAAAACAAATATTTTTAAGCTTTTTGGATAGCACAGGGAAGGGGTAACACCCCTGTAATGTTTGTTTTGCTGTCTGTTTCTGTTCAGAAGATTTCACCTCACTTCTGGTCCCAATGATAATTGGATTTTGAAAATTTTGGGTTGTTATGGAAACAAACCTTGGTGATAAAGCGTCAGTGGAGACCCCTTTTTCCTATAATAACTGTTACAGGAGTGCATTTCCCTTCCTAGGGGGAGATTTCCTCTCACTTCCTGTTGTCTCCCTCCGTTTGTAAGTAGGAGTCGTTCATAAGTCGGATGTTCATAACTAAGGGACTGCCTGTACAGGGAATTGGTAGAATAGGCTTTTGGCTATTTTGCTATAGATATTCATGTGTACAAGTATTTTATTCAAGTGCATCTCTCAAGTGGTATGATAATTGTATTATGGTAAGCTTGTTACTGGTCTGGTTAGTAGGCACATCTTGGGTAGTTCTATAAAGATCTATTGGACAGCAATAGTATATTCGGTAGTGAAGACCGCACATACCATCTTGAGACTAAATGGTCAGAAACATGTGGATGATGGTGCAAGCTCATATATTATCCACATTTAGTGAATCACCTTCATAATACATTCTAAGTTTAAATATTATCCTTTTTTCTCCTAAGGTCACCCATGTTCGTATCATTCCACTTTTTAGCGGGCAGGTATCAATTGTTTGGAGTGATGAGCAGGTAATATCCAGGTAAATATATAGTTATAACTTTTTTCAGATTTTATCGTAATTCAGGTTGCTATTCTTAGTAGCCCAACTTTTCAGCCAATTACAATAAATCCTTCTTTTTTCTATCCTAAATGAAACACAGTACACCTTATACCCAATGTCTTTGGTAGTAGTTAAACTTTCTACATTAATCAATGGCTAACACAGTACAATATTCTGCTTATGAAAAAATGATGGCAGTCCTAAGTACCGAAAGTCAAATGATATACTAACAATGTGCACTTTTTTGATCTCTGGAAAACACATCCAACTGTTCCTGGGTATCATGGGTTCCATTCTCTGAAAAGCAAAGATGATGATCTCATAAAACTTTTCATCTTTAGTGTTTACACTTGATGTGATTTATTTATGTGATTCAGTGCAAAAGCAGGTCTGTCTGCGTACCTGCACTTAAGCTGGGTATACACAAATTTCAGCACGTGTGTACTGCTGTCTGTTCAACAGAAGCTGGTTGAACATCCGGCTTCTGTGGAAAGATTATGCTGGAAAACCAGCATTCAGTCAGCACCTGCAGCCAATGGCTGCGGTGCTGATGAATGGATTCCGAAAGAGGTGGGGGGAGGGTGGGGAAAGGAGACTCTGCTGTCAGAATACAAAAGCACAGCAAGAGAGATCACTTCATCAACATTGCTTGATCTGTGAGTTTTTTTGTTTAATTCAGCCCACTGAATGAGCAAAAAAAAAAAGAAAAAAGCTCAGTGCTTATATACTGCTTTACCTTCCACCTTGTTCTAATCTATCACAAATGTAGATGCTGACCCTTTTCCACCTACCACATTTCACTGTTGGCCCATGATTTTGATAGATGGCGTTAGTGACCACAGGGAAGCACAAGTGGTGACGGACTAAAGTGCTAGATTTAGAGCTTAGGCTGGTATTTGTATAGTAGAGCAGTTTGAAATTCAGGGCACCTAGGTAGCTCAAGAAGAAAGTGACCTAGAAAGCAGTACATGTGACTCACTTATGCTTAACCAGGAAATAGCAGGGTGATCTTACTGCCTTGCAGTAGTGTGCATCATAGAAATGGCTTGGCAGAATCGTTTGGCAGATAAAACATGTATCATGTAATTTAATTGTGTATATATATATATATATATATATATATATATATATATATATATATACATACACCGTATACTCTATCTGTCTGCATTTATTTTCATACACATACTACATCCTTCACTTTAAGGCAGTCCATACACCATGTGAATTTGCATGATTCCCCCATTAACACAGGCAGTGCTTACAGGAATCAGCAATTGTCTCCTCCCAGCATGGGGGCGGACAGGGGAAGCTCCCAGCTGGGAGAAGACAGTGGTTATTGCTAGCGTCTATAGCAGCCGCTCTGTGATGATTTCAAGTGAATCCGGCATGCTGGTTGTCCCCAAGTTGATTGAGCAACTTGATACATTCAGCCTGTCCATTCTGTTGAACCGGCTGAGATTTGAATCGTGTATGACCGGCCTAAGAATGATTTGAATCGCCTAACAAGTATTGTATATTTATATATGTTGTCCTATAGCTGGTGCTCTTCTGTTTACATGAACTATTATATTATTATTATGTGTGCATTTTGTTGTATGTAAAAGTGCCAGATTTAATTATAATACATTTATATTATGTAGATGTTTGAAAACATATGAAGTTGAATATTCATTAGATGGCCTAATCTTCAGCAAGATAAATGCAAGAAATATTATTTTTACTTTGTTCTTGTATAGCCCGGGTAAGTTTATATATTAATTTATGTGAACTATTTTCTGATTTAAAGGCTTAGTGCTTCTTGTAACTAGAGTTCATTGGATTGCCTTTATATTGTTGTAGCTGAGTAGCATATACATTTATTGTCATATGAATAGAAACCATTGTCAGAAACATATGAACTAAAACAGAAACTATGCATTCTTGTGCTCCCATAATAGGTTTCAGTATTAAACCTAGCAAAATATATTAGAGAACGTGCATATACGATCTCACCATTTTAGCATGTTAGAACTTGTTATTCTCATGGGAGCGCCTTTTTAAGGTAATGAATGGGAGCCCTGTAGAGACCGTTCCAGTGTAGGGAAAACAGTAATGATTGGACTAAAATGTTGTTCCCCAAGAACACTTGTTTGGGAATGCAGTGCACTGCATCATAAACACTAGTTCTTCATCCACTCTGCCTGATAAAAAGGTGGTTAGGGAGACTAATAAATAATATGTATGGGCACCTGTACTCATTTCACAGAAAACCAATAATTTTATGTTGTAGCCACAAGTACAATAAAAAATCTGTACATCATTACAGCCCTCAGTGCTATTGACAATTCTCCAGGCATAGGGGAACAACACTAAGTATGTGCTTAAAGGAAAGTGTTCCTGTCTTAGCAGGGGCCTGAATTTCTGCTGGATAAACAGCCAGCCTGCCCATAGATGGATTGAAAATTGGTCAGTTCTTACTGAACCAGCCAAAATTCGATCAGTCTATGGCCAACCTAAGTGTTATTATCCGTTAGTTCGGGAAAGGCAAGGATAAAATACTCTACAATATTATTTAGCAATAATAAGAATCAAGAGATCAAGTTATTAGCTCTTATTAGACTTGTTATATAGTCTGCAATGGCAGCTGAATGTTCCATAATATAGAGAACCAATTTGTTATTTTATGATAAACGCACAAGTTTTCTAAGAGTGCCAAATATCCTTCTCTCTCCAGACACTGCCGTGGTATCTGGATACTACAGAGTCCGTGCTGTCAACTTCTGGAACATACCAGGACCCTACAGTATTCCAGTGATGTACAGAGAACTATTTTAGAAGCATTCATAAACATGGGACCTCTTTATTCAGTTTGTACTTCAGCATCAATTTAGTAGAAAATGATGATCACAAAGCCTATAGATTTTTTAAATGGTTTCTGATGCATTGTTTTGGATTTTGTAAATCATATTTTTATTTTTGGGTAACTCATCACTTATCTCCTTAAATAAAATGTTCAGCAAAATCCATGAATGTGTGTTTTAAAGTGAATCTTCCTATTCCCCAAGGCTGCAAAGTGGTATCATCATAATCCACTCCATAAGCTGTTTCAAAGGTATTCCTCTCTTCCTTTTCCCAAGATGTGCAGACTAAGCTGCAGTCTAAGTTTTGACCTTTGACAAATGTCAGTAGCTAAGCCCTCATCTCCATTTTTTGTTTCAAAAGATTTTATTGGGCTTTCAAAAAGTACAAGTACAGAGGTATGATAAACATAAGATAAGAAACAGTGTCGATGTCCGGTATACATAAGAACAAAAACAGAGGGCAGTTGAACATTTGAGAGGTCAAATTGTTGCACCCGAGTTTACATTTGGGGCTTGAGCTGCAGTTATGCATATTAACAATAAGCCAGCAATGTAGGTAGAGACCCCTCGCTGCCGTACCCCGTCGGGAAACAAACAGAACTGGAGGATGAAGGGCAGAGTAGGTTATCACATCCATCGGTACAAGATTTCTCAGTAGCCTGACAAAGCATGAGTATCTGAGTCTCAGGTTATTAGGCCTGTTGAGCCGGGCAGTACCCGATGGGGTGTTTGGAGCTAGGGGCTCGGACGAGACTCATCTCCATTTTTAACCTCTCCACTTAGTCATAGGGAGCAGTGACACTTGATATTCATGATGAACAGGTTGTGATGGAGAACTTAGCATCTCTCTCTTTAAGTTATTAAATAGTCAAGATGGTAGCACCCAGTGGGGGAATAACTGGGTCTTGGGGAAAAGAGTTGAGTACAGTTTTTTTATGCATTCATGTTTTACTGGTGAGTTGTTTCTAAGCTGAAGGCTCATATTTGGCAGCATTTTCTATAAGCACTGGCAAATGAACGTTTGTTTTGAAAATGGTCCTTATTTAATCAATTAGCACATATCTGATCAATGAGCATATCAAAGATTGTCATGTCTCATATAAATCATATCTTTGTATTTAAAGAGAAACATAATGGTTACTCTTTCAGGTTTTATTTGGCTTCAGCTTCATTATATAATACATGAATTCAGCCTTTTTATAATGCTCATAATGAGAACAGATGTCTGTAAAAAAATGAAATGCATGTGGGGTGCTGTATAATCTGTGCATATATATTCGAGGGCTGATTTATTTTTTATCAGTAAGCAAACATGCATTGTAAAGTGCAAATCATGGAGAGCACCACCAATTAGGCTTGGGTGCCACAGCCTATCCACTTAGAGTTTAGCGTATTGGTGGTACCTATATTTAGAAATAGTATTGAATGTACTGGAGGGTTAACTTTACATAAGTTGCTTATTATATGTACAAGCATTCTTTCACAAGTATTTGGGGGCAGTAGCATCTCACTTCAGTACTTATGGGCTGCTATACTCATGTAATCATCACTGGGCTGTGTAAAAAAAAATAAATAACGGAAATTAAATAAATATATCATTTAGTCTAAACGCCTCTTTCAGATACAAACCTTTGATTATTGAATGTAAATGGAGCGTTATCTCAGTTGTGTATTTGTTTATGCATGTACAAAGTTACATAAAGGCTCTTTCTTTCTGATTTGGATCGGTGTGTACTGACAGGTGCTAGAATGATCATTTAAATGACCATTGTTAATGCTTATAAGTACAGCAAATAGGAATTAAGTACTTTTCCAGCCAGACCTTGACCTCTTAATGCCCAAGTACTAATCAGCCTTATCATAACACTAAAATGCCAAACCACCAAACTGTTTACTTTTGTACTGTTTTGGTACAACAATAATTTGCAAATGGAGTAATCACATTTTTTAATAACACATTTTACTTGCGTACAATATGTACTGGAATAAATCCATACCAATTGGTCACAATGATACAAAAAATGTATTCTTGGCCAAGCATCTCAATAAATTATCTATTTTACTGAAATCTGGTGACATATTAATACCTAAAAATAGAATGTTTAAAGGAAACATCATGACATACAATTAAACAATAATTTGTATCTAAATAACCATTAAACACATAATTGCACTCTGAAAAAAATCTTTCATATGTGAACAACTTGTGCATTTCTTAAGTCTTCCTGTCAAGACAGACCAGTTCCTTTTACCCCAGAGAGAAGGAAAAAGTTCCTGACAACAATATATTCTAGCAGGCTCCTGTAGACAAAAACAGAACAATTATTTTCAATTATGTTTTAATTGAAAAAGAAAAACATTAAAGTAGAAGTTCAGGCTAAAACTAAAATCTCTAAATCTTCTTGCAGCCCCAATCTAAGACTAAGCCCTGTAAAGCAAAAGTCACTATACATAACTTTTCTGAAGCCGATCCGGTCCAGTCTCCAGTGACAGAAGCTGTGTGTAGGAGGCAGCCGACAATGGCTAGGAAATGTCTGGAAAGTGACATCACTCATAGACTTACTATGGGGCTTCCATTGCCGGCTGCCCCTTCTGCACCATCGTATGCAGAGAAGTCACCGCTGACAGCTCAGCGTGGGACTGGACTGGAGCAGCTTCAGAAAAGGTATATATAGCAATTTTTTCTTTACAGGGCTAGATAGGTTCATCTCAGATTGCTCCACATTAACAACAAAAAACAAACTAGATAAAAATGGACCTTGGTGTACTTCTCCTGTCACCAACTGACACTTTTGAGTAAACCGAACAACATGAATATTCCTCTAAGGATCCAGCACTTTGTACTACTGTACTTTTGTTGTTAAAGTGTTACTAAATGCAGTAATATGAGAATAGTTCATCTGCCCCCCCTCCCCCGTGCCCACAGCTTATAAGTCTTCTTTTTACATTAAAACACTGGTACTATATACCTTTTTGACTGATCTGTATACCATAGTCAGATGATAAACTGCTGTGAGATTTCCACTATAGCCTCTATACATGCCCACATTTGTGATTTCAATATCATGTGACCTGGCTAGCTCTGCGAACAAGGAAATGTTCTCTCCAACAATAGAGACTAAACTGAGCATGTGCAGCTTTACTACCCGCACTGTGCATTATCTGGCCTTGCCAAGAGAGACCTGCAGGATGAGGAAGATCTGTCCATACAGGATCAAAGAGCCTTTTTACACAATACAGAAGATTAACCCCTTAAGTTCCACAGTGAGTATAACAAGCATGCTATGCTGCATATACATACAGATTTTACTATTGTGGGTTTAGTAACACTTTAATATTCATCATCATCTGTCTGAGATGGATTAAGGCGGAATGGGGTGCTAGCTATATCCAATTTGAGCTCTTCCCCTAGTTTACTGCAGAAGATGTTGTAACTGGGGCCCCTAGACATCCACCAGGTCCCAGGCTTCTGGATAATTTGCCTTTTGGATGATTCGACTCTGGTAGGTAGTACCAAATATTATTCACTTTAGATAATAGAATTAGGTAAGGCACAGAGCAGATATAACGTGCAAGCTGAAATAACCCATAACAGCCAATCAAGTGTTGCGGTTCCTTAGTACATGGCAAACAAGTTAATGAGAATATAATTAAGGGTTATCAGCTTGATAGCCAGGGACCTGGCATCTTCTGAGGGGTATTGAGATTGGCAGCAGAAGTAATTTTACAATAACATGCTCCATTTAATGTTTTAAAAACATGTTTATTATTACTGTGGGAGGCAGATAGAAAAAGGATTGACATAGACATTTGTAACTAACTACATTTCTTCCCTGTTTTTAAATCAACTCTAGTCTTTGGACTAGATTATGGGCTTTAAAAAACAAATCTATCATGTGTTTGAGTACATCAAGCAATATGATTCATTACAAAATAATATACAGTACATCATGGTGCAAACTTTGCAATCACATGACAGTTTGCCAAATTTGGCTTTGTGTTCTGTTTTCCATTGTGGAATTTTATCTGTTAATAGCTAGTACCTAAATGTACTCCAACCAAACGTGTGTGAGCCTTCCACCCACCTGGACAGCAGTAAGTGAATAGGCTAACATTTGTTAGCCAAGTACATTTTGCTGACATATTATTTTGTAATTGTTCTTCGCTTACTATTCAGTTCAAATTACTACTTGAATGATTAAGGTAAGAGCATTTAGGTGATGGTAGTGTGGCACTCAATGTAAATCATGTGTCATTCCTTTGTTATATAATGGTGATGTTATTAGCCCATTCCTTTGCTAAGAGGGAAACCCACTCTGTAAAACAAATGTGAGCTGCTTTCTGGTCTAAAGGACCCCTTTAATTATTCACAGAAAAGAACATTTAACCCACCAGATCAAATCAGTGTCAAAGATCTGATAACCATAAATCACTGCAAATCCTGGAAAAAAATTCTAATCACTATGTTGGAGATTGCTTCCCATCTACAGATTTTGGGGGCTACATACAGACCACAATTTAGGAGCAGACACACTTTTAGGAAATTAGTCTTTGCTCAATTGATTTAAACGAGACAATATAACAACTCTTTAACTCTTTACACACATACGCAGAAATGCTAAAAAGGCTACAGTTTCACTTTGAAAGGATCATGGCTCCCAAATCTGAAGTTGAACACTACCCCCCTTAAGTTTTGCAGAATATAAAGTTATTAGCATACCTGTTTGAAGGACTGTCTGAAACTGTCCAGCCATACAGATTTCTTCCTGTTTTTGGCGTACAATCCTTGTAATAGCTGGTGTAAATCCACGTGGATTGCGTGAGAATATGATGGAATACCCATCATTACATGTTCCATCTTCATGAAGAGTACGGCAAGCATAGGTGATTGCATAATTCTCATAGTCAGTATCAATTACCCAGTAGTTGTCTCCTGCAAAAACACAAACATTGCAAATCATTTCTTACACTCCGCTTTAAAAGTTAGTACAGAGGAATGTGGATATGTTGTCCATAGAAACCACAGTTCCCACCAGTCATTTTCTCCTATAGAATGGGCATTCAGGTTGGTAATTTTTTCACATTGTTCCCCATTTTTTAAAAGCATTAATTATACAGTAACACATTAAATATTTGCAAGCTTATTATAGGATCTGTTTTTTATAGAATTAAACACACAGACAGTAGCATACCCAGCACATTTGTCACTTGGGCTAGATTATTTAACACCCCCCACCTTCCTCTATGCAATAAAATGATTTTCAGTAATAATAATGAAATTAATACTACTAATAAGCACATTACAAAACAGAATCAGTAAAGATTTTCTTGCCATGCTAAATAAAATAAAACTCAAGGGTTTAATAGAGGTGAAAATGGAGATAATAACAGCATGCTTTGATAATGACAGGGCTACGACGATAGTTAATATAATGCTCTATAGTAAAGTGGTGCTCTAGGCAGCAGTGACTTGGCAGCACCCCTAAATTACTTTCACTGTATTGACTCAGCTTAACTGCAGTATTAGCATCCATGTGGTGAGTCTGAATGTCTGCCATTGTCTCAGCTCTGTGCAAAACTTACCTGTTTTACAGGCCATGTAACTGCTGTTTTATTGCTTTTATATCTGTGCACTACAGGTGGGGTGGACTGATAGGTTTCTGACTTTATATATTAATGCCAGAGACCAAAGGCCAGAGATATGCAGAGACATTGTTGTGTTGTAAGCATACTAGTCTGCCCAACGTTCAGCTGTAACTCCTCAGTTCATCTGGCCCTGGTGGTGCACGTGTATGAACTTCAATGGCAGCCATGGGAGCATCCCATAAGTGGCGGGATCTGGAGAAAGACCGCCCACCACCCCATGGTGTATCACTACATGTAAATACAAAATTCCACAATATCTGTAACAAAAATGACACTGGTTAATGGGTTACTCAAAATGGTCCATATATATGGAACCATCCAGTGCCAGTGACATTTTGTCATGTTTCAAACCTTTTATCCTTTGTACAGAAACTGGGGCAAACTAAATGTATTGCTCATAGCAACTATCTAGATTATTGTTATTCATGTCTACCCTGGAAAAAAATTGCAATCTAATTGGTTGCTGTGGATAATCTCATCATTTCCATCCATCCAAGTAAACCTAATGCTGTGCCAATATAGCTTTTGTTGGCAAGAAATTTTTGATCACAGATCCTCTTGCATAAATGCATAAAAGTATACAAAATATAAGCTTAGGCGGTCCTAGTTAAACTTAGCTTACCTCCACTTGATAAGTAGCTGGCCAAACCTTGGTAAGTCATGTACATTTTAGCTGGTGTGGTTGGGTCTGGTACTGAGTACTGGGCAGCCATATCTGCACAAATCAGCCAGAACCTGTAAAATAATTATACCCTTAATTACTTCAGAATAGTAATTGTTTAATACATCAGACAAACAAAGTGATTTAACAAGCAGTGTTTTCCCTGATGAACACTGTTTTATCTACTGGTGCAGTAAATAAACACCTGCCCTGATAAACGTAGACTACAATTATTGTTAATTGCCTGGCTGTTTCTGCATCTAGTATTTTCTGCTTAAAGCGGAGTTCCATGCTTTTTTTTGTTTATTAAAAGTCAGCAGCTACAAAAAGTATAGCTGCTGACTTTTAATAAACAGAAACTTACCTGTCTCCCGGTCCAGCGACGGCTGCTCCCGAAGCCTCACTCGTCTCCCCCCTCCGCCCTGCGGCGCCGGCATTGCAGGTGTGGGCACCGGTCGTGGCTTCACGGCCGGGCACTCACTGCGCATGCGCGAGTCGCGCTGCGTGTTGCCAGTGGCCAGGCAATCTTCTGGGACCTGTGACGTATCCCAGAAGATTGCCAGGAGGGAGGGGCCGCCTAGGAGGAGTCGCCTAGGCGGCCCCGAGGCGGAAGGTGGAAGAGGGACAGGAAGTCCCTCTGAAACCTGGGGACACACTCCCCCCCAAAAAAAATTACATGCCAAATGTGGCATGTAAGGGGGCGAGGAGTGCTTAAAGCGGAAGTTCCATTTTTGGGTGGAACTCCGCTTTAACTGATAGAGAACAAGTATGTAGCAAGTTAAGTGACCGTGTTATGATTAGGTCAGTGACCAGAACATGGTCAGAATCAGTGACAGCCAATCAGAATGATAGGTAAGCAACTAACATATGGCAATAAAGAATGACTTTAAGAAATACTTAATAGTGCAACCTATAGCAGTCAGTGATATTTTGGCATTTTGGGTGTGTTAGAACAGTGTAATAGCTTATCCATTTTTCCTATTTATAGGGATGAGGTTCATGTTTCTGCTCCCATGGATTCGAGATTTGCAGTCCTGGTGCATTATACAGTATGCAGATTCTCCTGGAAAAATGCTTTCAAACCATAATGCACTGCTTGACCTTTGAACTATGGCCAGCAGGCCTAGAGCCTCCTTACAATAAAAGGGGGGTCTCAGAGCACCTACATTGCAAGTTGTTGCAAGTAATTTGTAAACTGCTGTATAGAAAGCTGGTAAACTGCACATCAAGAGATTAGGGTCAGTTAGGAAACTATTCTTTAATTCCGATTGCTAGGTCTTTGAACAATCAACCCCTTTGTTACTTTTGTTGTTATTATTGTGGGGGGGGGGGGGGG
>BLSH010458395.1:374247-405619 GCA_018402905.1 Glandirana rugosa | reverse complement strand
AAAACTTATATATATATATATATATATATATATATATATTATATATATATATATATATATATATATTCAAAAGACGACAAAGTATTATTGTATATATGTAAAAAGGAGGATTTGTACAAGCAAAAAGAACTAGTACATTGACATAATCATACAGAGTTAAGCGTTGCGTTTTTTTTAGTGGTTGGCATAAACAGTGTAATATCAAGTAGAATACAATAGGGTAAGTAACATATTTGAAATAACAGATATCAGGAGATCACCGCATTTGTCAATACATGTAAACCAAACCATAGGTACTTGGGTGGGGGTCTAAATTGAAAGCACTTATAGAGGAGTGTACCATATAATCAAAGCTGAGATGTGGTTGTATGCAATAGGGAGTCATCCCAAGTCGATAAAGGTGGAGGCCTCTTCCAACCATCTGTCCCAGATTTTATAGTATTTGTTAGGACAGCCCTTATGCATATATGGTACCTTTTTATAGGGAAGGGCAGTGTTGATAGCCCCGATCCACTGTTGGAGGATCGGGGGCGACTCCTTGATCTAAGTTTTAGCAACTTACATTCTAGCTGTAAAAAGTGATTCCTGTAGAAAGGTGTTTAGGTATTTGTCCTTCTCAGAGGTGGGGAGGAGACCTAATATGCATTGTCGTGGTCTTAGAGACAGAAGGGAACCCATTCGGTCATGGAGGAATTTGACCACTTGTGTTCAGTATCCTTAGATGGAGGGGCAGGACCATAATAAATGATAAAATGTGCCCCTGGGGTCTCCGCATTTGGGGCACGCTGAGTTGTGGCCCGGCATGTACCTAGAGAGACGAATGGGTGTAAGGTGTGTGAGGTAGTCAGATAGCTTGGGGATACAGATTTACATGCTCCCAATATCTCATCCCACTCCTAATTGGCCACTTTCTCTGTCTGCTGTCTAGCGGGACTTCAGTTGGTAGGCTAGAGCAGTGGCCATGGGCAACAGGAGGTGGTTATAGAATGTTGAGATAAGTTTCTTAGGGTCTTGGCTAGTGATTATCTGCATGATAATCTGTCATCCAGATGTAGTCTGCATTTATATTTTACTATGCCCTAGCCTCTCTCTAAAGACAAGTTGTACCCATCCTCAAACCAGTGAAGCTCTGCTGACCTGGCACTGACATTTTTTCTGACAATGAAGCTGTGCACCCACAGATAGCACTGCTCCTTTTCTCCACATGAAACAGAACCATAGGTGGGAAATCTTTTTGTGTGTTGTTATAGTCATATGGCCCAGTTCTTACTCATACCTTGCAGACAATGGTTGAATTAGGTTTGAATGACCCATATTTAGTCACCATTATGTTCTGTTTCAATTGTATTAATGTTAAATAGGTCCACAATCAATGCCTGGGAACTAGTATGCAGTGTGGAAATCAAGCATGGCAGCTTCCATCTCAAGTGTTTCTCACTGGTCTTTTTTTTTGTTAAAGATCATGTTATGAAGTTCTGGCTTGCTTTCCACGGGTTGCTCAAGCTAACTCCTCCCCCCGAATGGTGCCAAATGTGGGAGGAATCAGATAAGCGGAAGTTCTACTTTTGGGTGGAGCTCCACTTTAAGAACTGTTAATGAAACATGGCATTTAGTAATACACAATATGTAACCACTCATCTCTCTATTTCATGGACACTAGGAGCAGATTTACCCTTTTAGAAAATCCATTGAGCAAATTTATATGAAAAACACTATATTTTAACGGTGAACAAGGCTTCTAACATTTAATAAACTATTGCAAAAATATTATTATTAAAGTATTATGTGTAAGATTTCCCCTCACATCCTATCAGGATGTGAAGGGAAACCCCTAGAAAATGTTTTCTTGTTAGAAGATTTTTCATTCACTTTTGTACCCTTGACAACTGTAAAACACGATTTTATCTTACATCCTGACGACGTCATCCTATGACAAAACGCGTTGGGAGGAACCTAGGACCACACAGAGGAGTTGGATACTGGATGCGGCAGCCATCTTGGTACACCTGGGATGCTGGTCGTTTCCTTGTTTTTGGGGCCTATTTTATGCATCTGAATGTGAGTACCTCTTCTTGTGATTTAATAAATTGACACTATATACTGCACCACGAGGTGTTTCTCTTTTATGTCATGTACACGCTGACTTGAGAGGCTGAGACTGGAGGGATCGCTTGCCCAGGAAAACCCCCATGACCCACACCAGCCTAGGACCATCTTCTGTTCATTTATAGGCGTGAGAGACCTCTGTAAGGGGGTCATGGAGAGTGGGTAAGGGGCAGTATGTGAGGGTGTCGGTGGAGGCTTGTCCTTTCTATCACCTGTCAGAGATGGTGTTTTCTTTCACCTTTCCTTGTTTGGTGCACGTTTGACAGCCATTATGTACTTTACCATGTGATGGTTTTTTATAATTTTTTACATATAACGTGGATGGACCAATTCCAACTGCCTATTGAGTGTTACTGTCTATCCTTTACATTGTGATTTTGACCTGTACGGCTTCCTTCACCTCGCTAACTGGTTTTCCATTATCTGAAGGACTTGACGGACCTCTGTGATGGGGGTCATGGCTATTTGGTAAGAGGCAGTCCATTGGGGTGTGGAGGTTTCTGTTCTACAACTACTGACATAGCGCTGCACCTTCTACAATGTATTCCCTGCTCTAACCAAATCAGAAGTTCCAATACAATGTTAAAAAACATTCCAATATGCATCCCAAATATCAGCGTTACTTACCCAAAAAGTTTAACTCTGCCCTTGGATGATGCAGTCATTGTACCGTCCTCATCTACAGTGTATTCGGCAGAGATATTATCTTGCAGGAACAGGCCTTCAGGGTCCTTTTTCCCAACAGCATACCATTTTCCTGCATACTAGTGAAAAGTATTGAAAGAGTTAATAGCTACCCTTAAGTTTGAATACATAAGCACTTGAACAAAACGGATTGTCAAATCCACCATTATGTTCTTATGGAAAGAAATAATTTTTTCTTTACACATTAAGGCTACTTAGAAATAGCCTCTAAAAAGCACCTGAAAGCAGTCTCCCGTTAATTGCAGTGTGTCTCTTCACACTGGGGCGGTGCACTTGCGGGACATTATGAAAAGTCCTGCAAGCAGCATCTGTGGGGCAGGTTGGAAGCGCTGTATACCGCGCTCCCAAAATTCCCCTGCCTATTGCAATGAATGGGCAGCACTTCCAAAGCGCCTGAAAAGTGATTTGAAAGCGTTGCAAAACTGAACTTTTTACCAGCGGACGGCACTTTAAAGCTAACAGCACGGGTGCTGCGGTGTGAAAGGGTTCGAACAAACAGCACCAATAAATTAATCTGGGTTGTGTTTTATTACTTTTCATTGACTTCATGTATAAACCTGCCTTGAAAAAATGCCATATTCACTATTCTGTATAAAAAAGGGCAGTCCGAGGCCTTAAATACTATTGGCTGGTTTGTTTCCCACATATTTTTCTGCAGCAGACTTCATCTGCCTTGTATTAGCATGTACTGTAGTTATCCAATTCAGCTCCAGAAGATTTTACCCCCTTCATTACCAGGCCATTTTTTTTGCTATTTAGCACTGCACTACTGGTAATTGCGCGGTCATGCAACTCTGTGCCCAAACAAAATTTATATCTTTTTTTTTCACACAAATAGAGCTTTCTTTTGGCAGTATTTGATCACCACTGGGACAATTTTGTTTTTTTATTATTATTTACGTTCTGTTATGGAACATATCCAATAAGAGAAAAAAAGAAAAAATGTATTCATGCATTTTTGGCCAAAATGTATTCTGCTACATGTCTTTGGTAAAAAAAAAAAATCTCAAGAAGTGTATACTGATTGGTTTGCGTGAAAGTTATAGCATTTACAGACTATGATACATATGTTGGAATCTTTATTTGTTTACTTTTATACTAATGGTGGTGATCAGCGATTTATAATGGGGGGGGGGCATTGACTAACTGCCACTGACATCACCAGTAACACCAATACAGTGGTCAGTGCTAGTAATATGCACTGTAAGGGCTCATTTACACTTGATTCAATGCCCATTAAAGCTCGTACTGCTTCAACAAGCTTTTATGATGTGTTTTTGATGCTTTGTGGTGCTTCGATGAGGCTCTTTTGAAGCTTCGTTGATGCTTGGCAGATACCCTGTGTGTTTGTTTATATCTCACACCTGCAATTTCTCCAAAACAAAGTGAAGCTAAAGCTGACTTAAAGCCTCTCCAAAGCCGCAGGTGCTTCAAGCAAGCTTTGTCATAGCGCTCTATGGAGGCTTTGAAGACACTTTGAAGCACCACTAAAGGGACATAGGGTATAATTTTTAAAGCGTAGCTTTAACAAAGCCTGTCTGAAGCCCTGTTTTGAAGCAAGTGTAAACTAACCCTTACTGTACTAATGACACTGGCTGGAAAGGGGTTATTATCTAGGGTGATCAAGGGGTTAAATGTGTGCCTAACAATGTTTACTGTGTGTACTATGTGCTGCTTAAGTAATGTGCAGGTTTTTACTCCCTGAAAAAAACCCAGACTAATCGCTGCTGTCATTAAAGAGCCCTGTGTTGTTTACCTACACAGGGCTCTTTTCTGCCATTCTCTCAGTCGATCATCAGCTTCCGGCCATAAATCGTTGTCTGGGACCCGCAGATCAGCATGTGCTGTAGCAAATAGCACAGCTGGAAATACACAATCATATACATAATCCAGTTGCAGTGGGGCTCTGACTGACCGGATTAAGGATCAGTGTTTCAATAGTGAATATTCATTCACAATTGTAACATCTGGGTGGGCTTGTAGCGCAATGCACTGTGCCCCGAGTCCACCCTATTTTGAAGCCTGTTAGAACCTCTGGCTCTAATCAGGTGCAAAAAAAAAAAACCACCCCCACCGCTGTAATTCATGCGCCCGACATCCTGAAAGGGGTCGGATGCATGAATAGGGGGTGGCGGTAATCTAAAATTTCCGGCTGTGGATAATAGAGCATGGGGGTGGCAGCCGTGCATAGAGAAGGCAGCTCTCAGGCGCCCCTAATGAACGGGCCGTCACTGTTAACTACTATGGTTACAGTTACATACAGTAATACAAATATTTCCCATCCCTGCATGTCAGTGTTTTGCCTTTAGGCTAGGTTCATACTGTTACAGTTTCCCTGAGGCTGCATTTGGGTGGGCACAAAAGCCTATTCATGTAAATAAGCTGCTGTACCTACAGAAAACGCAGGGAAAAGGTCCATGCACCTTTTCCAAAATTGCAACCATGTGGAAACCATATGCTATGCATTTCCCAGCATGGGAAAATGCCCTGTGGTTTCTTGTTCATGGGGGTGCCATTAAGAATTTATATTATGAGAATAAATAAAGAAGGGCAAATCTATATGAGTAAATAAAAAAATATTATATACCCTTAAAAGAGCTAAGGTAAAGTGCAAAAAAAACTGCTCAGTTCATTGTTCAAACAGGTAAAATATGAAAAATGTGATGAGCGGGGGGCAGAAAAAAGGTGAATGAAAGAATACCAAGTAAGGCATAAAAAAAAAACAACTAAGGTCAGTGTGGACAGGCTTGATTGCATTTTAAAATGGTTCTTCTCCCAATACAAGTATATGGCAAAGCAAATGCAGCTAAACCAGGTCAATGGAGGGCAACTGCATCTGTAATGCTTCTGAGTTCATAAAATCAGCTATAGCATTAAGATCACTGACAGGTAAAGTGAATAACATTGATTATCTCATGACCATGGTATCTGAAAGTCGGTGGGATATATTAGGCATCAAGTAAACCTGTTGCCCATGAAGTTGATGTGTTGAAAGAGAAAAAAATGGTCTTCGCAATTCATTGTGTATGGGGCTGCGTAGCCTCTGACCAGTCAGGGGACCCATTCTGATCCATGTCCACAGCCAAAAGAAGCTACAATGGGCACGTGAGATTTAGAACTGGACCATGAAGCAAAGGTATAAGGTGACCTGTTCTGATGAATCACATTTTCTTTTATATAACGTGGATGGCCGGGTGTTTGTGTGTTGCTTGCCTGGGGAAGAGAGGGTACCAGGATGCAGTATGGGAAGAAGGCAAGCCGGCAGAGTCAGTGTCATGCTTTGGACAAAGGGAAACCTTGGTCCTGCCATTCATGTGCATGTTACATTGACATGTACCACCTACTTAAAGGATATCATTTCATGTAAATGGTATTCCCTGATGACAGTGGCCTCTTTCAGCAGGATAATGCACTCTGCCACACTGCATACATGGTTCAAGAATGGTTTGAGCAACACAAAAATGAATCCAAGATGATTACTTGGCCTCCAAATTCTCCAGATTTCAATCCATCGAGCATCTGTGGGATGTGCTGAAAAAAGTCTGATCCATGAAGACCCCACCTTGCAACTTGCAGGACTTAAAGGATCTGCTACTGACAATTTACCAGGTACCAAAGCATACTTTCAGAGGTCTAGTGGCATCCATGCTATGATGGGTCAGGGCTGTTTTGGTGGCAAAAGGGGGACCTATTAATATTAGATGGTTCATTATAATGTTATGGCTGATCATGTAGAAGCCCAAGCACCTAGGTGCTAAGGGTGATGAAAGAATAGTCAGTGGAAGGAAGGAGTTTGGGGGCTACTCTGCTCTCAAAGTACCAGTCAACTGCTGAACATATGGCATGGTTCTCCAACCTGTTGCTCAGGAAGAGGTTGGAGAATTACAAGATTATATAATATTATAGTATATTAATAGAAGTATATAATTCAATTAAATGAAATAAAAGAGTGAATCTATAGACCACACAAGCAGTTCATTCTTTACATTTATACAACGACTAGAACTTTTTGAACTCATGTTGCTTTCAAATAGCTACTTCTTAACCCAAAATGAAACATTTCTAGGCCTATAGCTGCATTTCTACTGTAAAACCTACCGGTAGTATGGCTGCTATATAGAAGTTTAGATTTTTATCTTTGAGTGTAGCGGCTAAAATTTTGCAGCTCACAAATATATACATATTTGAATGCTATACAGATATTAACCCACCAGGGCTTCCATGACCATCTATAGCTCTACTCAAACTGTCCCCTGTCTTAAAAAAAATATAAACAGGTATGCAGAAACGGGAGCTTAAATTCAGAGATTTAACCAATGGATTTACTAAAATACAAAAAATACCATTGGTTGATTTAATTCAAACATCTAAAAAAATCTGCAAACAGTGGACTGGCGCTTTAGGAATGATTGCAGATAACACTAAAATAGTTATCTGCATCATTTTAGCTTAGAGTTAATGGAGAGTGGTCTCCCCCATCATTCAAACATGAAGCAGAAGGATTTATTTTAAAAATTGCTGCTTGTAGAATTTTGTGCTTTCACAAGTCTGAGCAAGTATAGGCATAGGAATCTTCCAAAAATGCTGCATATTATATTTTTGAGAATGAATGTATCCCTCTCACACTTATGCTCATGTTGCATGAGGAGCAATCCAAGTCTATGCTGAGCTGTAGAAGTTCAGCTATGAGTAGTACAGTGAGCTTTTTCATTCAAAGGTGCAGAATGTTGAATTGCTAATCTGATTTTTCTAGATTCTATGCCAACATAAAATGCATATGTGTTCACATCAGGAGGGTTGAAGAGTTTACCTTACCAGCATAGATATTACCTCTTTAATAAATCACCTCTTATATGAATTTAGTAGATCATCTCTTGATGACATTATTTTTAAAATGAAAAAAACAAACATCTTACCCTTTTCAATTCGAAGTCATCCTTCACTTTAAAATTATCTACCACACAGGTCTGGGCTCTACAATGCTCAAAAATGGTAATAAGTGCAGCAAGGAAGAAATACTTGAAACACTTCATTCTAGAAAAAAAAGAAAAGTTTTCTTAGGATAAAGCAGGTATTATATGTAGAACGTAAGTTTGCTTTTATCTTAACAAACTGTAACTATTGTCACACATACTATAGGTAACATTTTAAATAGGAGTTTATATCATATCTTTTATTTAGGTAACCAAAATCAAGAGTTCAGTACTTTTGTATTTTTTTTCTCTTCTATTTATGTTTTCTATCAGAATTTACTTTCTTCCTTAACAGTAAAATGTATAAAAAAAAAATCTAAATCTAAAAAAACTTTCTAAAATACAAGCAATAAGTATAGTATGTTCTTACAGCTGCATGACACAACTACTATTATGCTTATATTACACAATGCATTCTGTTGTGTTGCAAAATACAGTGCAAAAGTCATGAAAATAAAGAATCCTTATTATATAGTAAAGCAATAAAATTATATTTGGCTTGAGAAAGACCCAGTGCTAATTAAAACATTACATTTATTTTATGTTGTGAAGATAAATAAGAAATCAGAGCCTTATCTGTGATCTGCTACCAAATGCTATATTAGTGCTGGCTGCCAGAATAGTTGATACAGATCCCATGAAGTATGTGTACCCTTACTGGTAAGCTCTGGTAAATAAAGGTGGTACCATAGACAATTGTTTTATTTCTTGTATAGAGAATGCTGTTTGTGTACATAGGATACCTCCAGTTCTCTAATGCTATTAATCCAATGCAATGCCTGGTTTCAATACTTATTTTAAAATGCAAATAGACAATTAAATGAGCAGAGAACACCAACGTTATAAGATTGAGGTGCTTGTACTTAATCACCCAATCATGTGCAAGCAAAAATTTGGTTTTGCGTTTATTTCCCCACCACATGATTGGCTATTCAAAATCAACATCACCATTACCATTAAAAGAGCTGAACATCCTCTGCTCCTTTTGTAAATTAAACCCAACGACAGCATATGATATATGTACTCTTTGTTCCTTTTGTTCAGTTCCTACTAAAAGGTACATAAAACCTTTGTGAAGCAGGAACATATGGCCACATACCGTGATGAGCAATATAATTTTCAATGAAAAATGATTATACACTTTACATTGTCTTTCTCTCATGGGATACTCATATGGTCCTATGAATATAATGTTTATTTTCCAAGAAATCTATGTAAAAAATGGAACCACTTTTTAATTTATTTGATTTGATTTTGGTATTCAAAGCAGTTTAAACCATAAGCTTGTCTTTCATTCCCTGCCTGGCAGTCCCCTTGTCACAAACACATATATCAGTAGTTAAAAAGCTATAGCCTAGCTAAATGTAGACTTTAATTTAATTCTTAGTACAATCATGCCATTTACAATCAGTCAGAAATATAAAACCATTCTAACAAATGTAATTTGTAATCTAAAACTTTCAGCAGAAGCGACTTACCTGACTCTTCTCTGTTGTAAACCAGTGTTAAATGGGCTCCCTACAGAGTCAAATGAGCATCTCTTACTGCTTATTTAAGTATTTCTGCTTTAAATAATAAGCCCACAGACTAACTAAGTGGTTATTTTGGTCCATAGAGGACAGTAAGAAGCTTACATTTGTTAATCCATTACATAAAATCTGTGCGTAATCCTTTTCTCTGATGTGTGCTCGTCTAATTGTGAAAGAAAACAGAGTTGAAAAGGATGAGGAAAGACCACGCTTACTCATGCTGCACATGGCTCCTCTGTCCATGTGGATGGACAAAGAGCTAATGGTCACAAGGCCTGTGCTTCAGCAAGTGGATTTCATTTTACTAAATGTCATGTTTGCATAAGAGTGACTCTTCATTAGAAGAGAGGATGAGTATAGGAAATCAGAGATCATGGTTAAGAATTCAACTGTGCATTCTGAATTTAAAATACTTTGTGCAATCTATTTAAAAATATCATCATTGTAAGCACACACTAGCAGATACCCATATAACTTTACAGAAGGTGTACACCAAAGGCTAACGGGTACTTTAATTATGTGGCATAATGTTGTCACTGTGCATGTTCCTGTACTAATTTATACTGCAAACTCACCTCTTGTTATGTAAAAATAGATAATGGTACTTAATTTGTATGTGAAGAGAAAACAGTTTTTTTTTAAATAGAGTGGGGAAGGGTTAGACCCTGCATTAGGTTTAATTGGTGTCTTTGCCACCGTAAGGGAGATTCATTTCTCTATTGGTGACTATTATCATTAAAACAGTAAGGGATGGGAAATCTAAAACTTTAAGGTTGTCCCCAGAGCTGACGGGTAATCTTCCATTAGGGCTACCTGTTTTGGGAACCAGGTGTCTGAGAGGGGATGGTCCCCTCAGTTTGGAGAGATTTCCTCTAACTTACTGTTTTGTCTCTAAAACAGAATGTAAAGGGAACATTTCCTCAATGGGACGCAAACAGCAACGCAATACCTGTGAGGACTTTAACACTTCCCTATTCAATCCAAAATATATGGAAAGTTAAATATCCAAACTCTTTAATTTATATTCACATATTGAAGTTGTTTTGTATATATAAAAAAAAAAAACTTGTGGTACTTTTTTATTACTTCCTCCTTATTCAAAATAATTAAACACACCTTTTGTAAAACACATCTTGAATGCCTTGGGTGAAAAGAAATGTAACCTATGTCTTCTAATTCCAAGAGCATGCATATTTGACCTACTGTAGCTGGGTACAATACTCACACACTGCTTTCCAAGAATACATTTTTCCCTCTCTGCTATAATTGCTCACATAATGCAATACATCTCTTGAATATTATTGAATATATTAAATTAATGATATCAGAACCTTAAGGTTGAGTCTGAAAGTTCAGGTAAGGCTGAACTACATGCAAGTATTAAAAAACACAAATTCATTAACGTATGTATTTAAAGAAAAATCATTACATTACATTACAAAGAGCTAGGATACATGTCTGCCTCTTAATTATATCAGCCTCCTGTAATCTCTTCAATACTCTGAACCAGTTAATCTAACAATGCGAACATGCTCATATGAGGGATAAGCTCATCAGTAAGTAGGGTAGTGGTCTCTGCTCACATAATGAGGTGAAAGGCCTTGGGTGAAGGTAATAACATAGGCAATGTAGTAGTAGAGGTTAACTCAGGCCTTCAAAACAGGGCCTGTGTCGATGGGCTTTCAGAGTTCATTAATCTGCAGTTGACCTCCTGACCTGTATTTAACCTGGTTCACGCAGGTTTTGCATTCTCAAAAAAGCAAGCCAAAGCATGTTGGCGCAGGCCATTAGGAAATCATTGTGTGTACATGTACCTGTCTGTAGTTTAGCTCTAAGTATACAAGGCCAAAACTAAGATATTATTCATAATGACCACTGAACTTACTTTAATTTATGAAAATATTTCTTCTTTTTTATGTCATATGCGACACTTTTACAGTGAAGTTGTGGTAGCTAGCTACAAACCAGAGAAACGGAATATCTTATCCAGGTTAAGGCTGTCCATGCCTAACAATGCCACTAGTTGCAGTTACTACTTTAAATAATTTGCCACTCTAATGCAGAACATTGGCAATGGAAACCTAATCACTAGATTATCATGATGATCTGACACTGGAAGACTGAAGTCAACCACAAAAACTCAAAGCTACAATATATTTTAGTTATGGGTAGACAATGGATGGCTTCATCCACTTCTGTATTCCTAAATGTATTTCATTTCCTAGGTAATGAAGTGTTCCAACTTTACTTTTCCCTTTGCCGTTACTGTACTGTGATCTTTCTTTTCTTGCTGTAGGGAGGAGATTCAGATTCTTCGTCCTAGGAGTTCTAGCTAAATTAATGTGACTGTATGGAGAGCTATTATTTATTAAAGTTCAATTTACTTTCCTCTTTTCTTTTATTATGTCTTTTTATTATGACTGCCTCCTTTAACCTTATGGGTGAGATATATTTCAGCTGTCCAGCAAAATATGGCTCACCCAAAGGAAAAGATGGGGAACACTAAGAGGAGAAGCTGGCAGAGATGTGTTTGTCTAGAAAGATGGTGTAGTGATTAAAGTGGTTGTAAACCCTTTACAACCACTTTAACCTATAGGTAAGCCTATAATAAGGCTTACCTGTAGGTTCCGTAAATATCTCCTAAACCTGCACAGTTTAGGAGCTATGCACTGTATTGGCATGTGCCGACGTCATCGGCACATGCGCAGTGAAGAAACGGGCCACCGTGCCGTTTCATCACTAGCATCGTGCCATGACTGGCGGCTCCCACGCACATGCGCGGAAGTGACGTCACGTGACTCCGGCCAGTCACAGAGCCGGAGTCCACGGCCCCGGAAGCAAGAGGGGCAGTCATTGATGCGGCTTGCTGAGGGGACAGCATGGGTTTTGAATGCAGGTAAATGACACATAATAGGCTAGTATGCAATGCATACTAGCCCATTATGCTTCTACTTTTTTACTTTGCAGGGTAATAAAGAGGAAGTAAAACCCATCAGGGTTTACTTCCTCTTCAACATAGCTGTACAATTACAGTGAAAATTGCTAGAGTGCAGAGAAAAGTAAGTTTTAAAGAAACCCTGTCACCAACTGAAAAAAAATTGCAGGTAAAAGCACTGAAAATTCAAGTATGAATGTATACTTAACGGCTTTTCTTCTTTCTACAAACCATTATTATTAACTTTCAAAGTACCTCTGAACTTTTTAGCAAATTTGTCTTGTCAATTTCCTAGCAGGACCCCACTCTCTCCTACCATATATTAACCCTCTCCTTCTCTTGGAGTGTTTAATTACTGACACTCCATCCTTATTCCTTCCCTCACTACATAACTCAATATAAGGAGGCTTTTCATGGTAAATAACATTGAATATGATTATACAAATGCCTAACCCCAAAAATCCTTCACATCACGCCACAGAATATAGTAAAGGAACCTGATAACACCAAATCTAAATATATATATATATATATATATATATATAGGAAATGATCAGGCAGTCGCTATAAATAAATCAGATAGTACACAGCCTTTACCATAAATAGCAAATAGCAGCGCTCTAAGTTAAACATTGGATCTAAAAGCATAAATCATTCATCATTAAACACCCAGTGAGTTGATATCTGTGGAAGAACGATAACAGGAAATTCAAGTCCATAAATATAGTTCAAAGTAGATGTTATATAGTCCTTTGATGTAAAACCGGACACAAACTTCAGAAGCCCTCTTTCACCTCACCATGTGAATGGCAATTATGTGAACCTCACCCCACATGGATTTGCACTCACCGACTCCTAATGCCTTGCACTCTCATGCTCGGCATTAACGCAGTTTGTCTTGTAATATCGTCAAAGCAAATCCCAGGTTTAGTCATAAAAATCACAAGTAGAAGTCAATGTGACGAAACGAGTCTGATATGGCTGCATGGCAACTTACGATGATTTTTTGATGCTTCAGAGGGACAGAGGCTCCAAGCTGACGATACCAGCGGGTCGGGTGAGACACTTTACCATCTCGGTGTCCACGGGTGGAATTTGGCTGATGCCTGCCTCTTTTAACTATCGAGTGTTGATTTTTTACTGTTTGTAAGTGCAATACTGAAGGGGTGGGTTTATAAATTAACCTGGGATTAAACCTTTGACGATATTACGCTATATGACACTCTTTTTTTCTCTTCACTGTGTGTGATGATACCAAGATATGCTGATGACCTGATGCTGGATGTCTATTATTGAGACAAACTGCGTTAATGCCGAGCATGAGAGTGCAAGGCATTAGGAGTCGGTGAGTGCAGTTCCATGTGGGGTGAGGTTCACATAATTGCCATTCACGTGGTACGGCGAAAGAGGGCTTCTGAAGTTTGTGTCCTGTTTAACATCAAAGGACTATATACTGTAACATCTACTTTGAACTATATTTATGGACTTGAATTTTCTGTTATTGTTCTTGCACAGATATCGATTCACTGGGTGTTTGATGGTGAATGATTTATGCTTTTAGATCCAATGTTTAACTTAGAGCGCTGCTATTTGCTTCTAAAAAATGGCTGCGCTACCTCTCATAAAACTGTTATGAGAGAAGTCCATAATCAAACAGGGCAATAAAAGAAAATACAGTCCATCGAAGAAATTCAGGTATCCAATCCCATCAGCGTAATGTCACCACAGTGAGTCACCCAAAATCCAGCAGAATAATAAGATAAGGCTACACCACCAGTGTGTGATCCACCACCTCAGCAGATGTCCACTTACCAGAAGGATTAGATCTCTTAATTATGGGAGGTCAAATTCACCTGTGGCTTCTCAACCCAGCCAGGGTATATGCAGAAAGGAGGGGATTGTCAGATGCTGTGATGAATCCTGTGCCTCATGTACATCTCCTCACGAGAAAAAAAGTATGGGCTCCCAGAATGTAAATCCATGTATACAATTTATTATAAGAATAGTAGTCACAGTTAAAATTACTTCAATGCACTCGATCAACACAGTACCACCAGCCAGCGTTTCGTATGCCTGTCCTTCCGGGAAAGACCACACGTGGTGACGTCAGTATGCCATTCCAACCAGATCCAAACCTTCGTTATGGAGATCTATGGCCTGGTCACGAGGTAAGGGAAGGAAGAAGTTAATGAGCACACATGAGGTCTGCGCTATTTGCTTGGCGGGACCCCATTCTGTTACTGGGACTGAGGTAACAGAGGTATGCTGGACTGGTAGAGTGGGCACAGGCTCAGCATGTCCCTCCTAATGAAAAATCTAAGTTACAGTGTGTAGTGACACGGGACAGCACTTTTTAGAGGAGCTCTGTACTTTAATTGCTTCACACAGTGAAGACTCCTCTCTAAGTCAGGGAATGGCTTTGATGTTGAATGCTCACATGACCACAGTCTCCGCCTGGTTTCGGGGCATTGATGAGTGTCCTTCACGTGAAAGGTACCCCCATGTGCAGAACAAAGATGACCCCATCCACACAATAATATACTGATTGGTTTCATTAGATAAATACCACAAATTTCGATAAAATAGCACATACTTTATTTTACAAGCATATTTTCGTGCAAAAATGTTTTTGAAAAACAGTATGAGCTATTTTACCACTGATCTTAAAGCAGTAGATACCACTTCATAAATGGAGCCCAAAGTCCCTTTCCATAGCTCTGACCAGCTGGGCACACTCCCAGGTGGCCAACTTGTTCCCAAACTTCACCAGTATTCACATCAGAGGTCTCTGGCCAGGCCTACAAGGCCTTTTACATCCCCTCAAGACCCAAAGAAGAAAATCAGAGGCGTCAGGGCGACTACAGCTGTTCCTGTTGAGCTCTGTACCACCTCGCCTACCACACAACAAAATGTACTAAAAAGGTGCATATATCATTGCTGGCAGCTTTGCTGCTCTGCAATGCATGTCTATAGACAAGGTGCATTGGAATGCCATTTAAAATAATTTACAGGGTGGGCCATTTATATGGATACACCTTAATAAAATGGGAATGGTTGGTGATATTAACTTCCTGTTTGTGGCACATTAGTATATGTGAGGGGGGAAACTTCAAGATGGGTGGAGACCTTGGGGGCCATTCAACTGGATTGGTCGTCGTGGGCCAGTTGAATGGCCCCCAAGGTCTCCCGATATGACCCCCTTAGACTTTTATCTTTGGGGTCATCTGAAGGCAATTGTCTATGCTGTGAAGATACGAGATGTGCAGCACCTGCAACTACGGATACTGGAAGCCTGTGCTAGCATTTCTCCTGCGGTGTTGCTATCAGTGTGTGAAGAGTGGGAGAAGAGGGTTGCATTGACAATCCAACACAATGGGCAGCACATTGAACACATTTTATAAGTGGTCACACCATTGTTTTTCTTGTGAAATTCTCAATAAGTTTGATGTGTCACATGACCCTCTTCCTATTGAAAATACAAAAGTTGGATTCAAAATGGCCGACTTCAAAATGGCCGCCATGGTCACCACCCATCTTGAAAAGTTTCCCCCCTCACATATACTAATGTGCCACAAACAGGAAGTTAATATCACCAACCATTCCCATTTTATTAAGGTGCATCCATATAAATGGCCCACCCTGTAGAATGAATGGCATTGCATCACACCAACATCTCCAATGTGCATTGAACACAATAGTGTAAATGGGTATTAATTAACAAAACACCCCTGGTTTTAGGGCTTCCAAGGTGGTCTAGAGACCACCTAAGTGTATTTCCTGATACTAGTGTACTTGCTGAAAACTGATGACACCTAATTGGAAATTCTAATAATGAATGTGAGTCCTTTATTTATAGATTTATTGCTAATCATGGAAGGGTTAAAGGGTTAAAACTTCTAGTACGCAGTTTGTAATAAAGACTTGCCTTATTTGGCTTAGCTGGATTTAGCTTCACTTAGCAAAATCAGTGAGCATCGCTTCTTTTTGATGACTTGAAAACCTCAGTGTGATCTGTCACAAAGACCATGTAAGGTCATGTCAAAACAAGTGCTGGGTATATTCTAAAAATGACTATTCGAGAAGAAACCTATTCAAGCAGAGAACTACAACGCTCTGCATCTTTTTCACCAAAGAAAATATATTTAGAAATATATCATTGTTCATTTACTTGCTGTGTAGTCACTCTACAATATATATTATACTGAAAGTAAACTTTGGTTTTTAAAATATGTAATATGTTGTATATTTAATATATATTGAATTTGGTTACATTTTCTATGACAAAGGGTAATTTATCAGTTCTTATTTAGTTGCTGTTTAGACTTGTTTTATTTTTGTCTAAAATAACAAATAATAAAATACAACAAAAAATATGCAAACATTGTAAAGGACATAAACATTGTTTTATATTTCTGTGCATATATATATATATATATATTTATTTATATGAATTTAATTGGTATTTGTAAACAAATTCCATTCATAGTTCTGATCTCTAAAGCGAGTCAGTCTCTATTGTCCTGACTTCAGATTTACACATTCATATGAATAGTTTTGTTTACCTTCAAACCCATTCATACATTATGAATAGGTCTGAAGATAATCAAAGCCACACACACCAGTGATCCCCAGAGGCTGCTGCTGTGCAAGCTGGAGACAGAGAAGTGCTGTCAGAAAGAAACATAATTTGGGACAGTGCTACCAGCTTTTAATACAGGATCACTGTCAGATGGGGACTTTGCAGGGTTTGCTTACCCACCTCCTACCCACAGGGATAGAGGTGTAAAATAACAGTAGAAAGATGCGAGTAGAGGGCAAGTAGACAAACTCTGCACCACCCCGATTGGACAGTGCTCCTGTATTAACAAGCTGGCAGCTGTTTTTACAGGGACACATGAGTGCTGCAATAGCTTGAAGGAGAAGCTGGAGGGAACCCACAATGCCCCCACCCCGCAGATTAAACCACCATGCCCAGGTCAACTGTCCCTCCTACCTCCCCCTTTGTCTCGGCCTTGCATACAGCACAAAAACTGACAGAGGTTCTAACCATGCCCACATTACTGAAAAGGGCTTTTATTAATGTCTGTATCCCTTTTGGAGAGTGAGGATACACAGGAATTAAATGTGGCTGAGGCTCTACGCCATCCTATTTTTTAAAATTCTTTATTTAAGATATGCAACATGACAATGTAGTACGACATGACAGTTTGTTCTTAATCATAGCCATTAACAGTGATACAAAAAGCAAATACAAACAGGGGTTTAAAGACAACATTGAAACCACGTACACTGCCTAAAGGCGGAAGGCCGTAGCATCCATGGTGCGTATAGCTTTTTTTTTGTGGAGAAAGTCACATAGGAGAAAACGGGCACATAACTACCATGAGATGGGTGTGGGGGGTTAAAAAAATCTCATATAGTAGAAGGCAACCATGTCCGGGTCCCAAAGTAGCTACACCAAAGGTCAGCGCACATCGGGTAGCTTTTTTCTTGATTTTGAGAGAAAGAAATAGAAAGGGGAGAAAGGGGGAGAGAAAGAAGAAAAAAAATGAAAGGGAAAGTGGGAAGCATCGGTGGGGTCAACGACCCAAGAAGTCTGATTCCCATATGAGAGTAATCTCAATTTAGGAGTAAGTCAGATAATCATCTTGGAAATAGAACAAGTCCCAGTACAGCCATTGTGTGCTATGTTTTTCTGTCTTGTCCCTGAGGGCAGCGGTCAAGCGTTCCATCTGTTGGATATCGCTCACTCTGGCAAACCATTGCAATACTGTAATAAAGGATTGTTGTTTCCACAAGCTGGGGATGCATGCCCTGGTGGCATTTAAAAGATGTTTCAATAAAGACTTATGATATTTCTTACTTGACATAGTGGTTAAGTTAAGGAGCACTGCAACTGGGTTGTCAAAAAGAAAGATGTCCATAAGTTTGTGAATGATCTGTAGGACTTGCCAGAAATGGTGAAGCTTTGGACAATCCCAGAAGATATGGAGTAGTGTGCCAGTCTGGGAGCCACATCGCCAACGCAACAGACTGTATCTGGTAAATAGTGAAGCTAGTACCGACGGTGTCCCATACCAGCGCGCCAAGATTTTAAATTGAATCTCCTAGTATTTACTGCAAAGGGAAGACTTGTGATCAAACTGGAGTATCTGATCCTTTTGGTCCTCCACAAATGTAGTGTTAATGTCTCTTTCCCATTTGCGTAAATATAGAGGATCGTGCTGGGATGTAACTGCAAGCAAAATACGGTAAGAAGAGGAGAGGTATTTCCGTAAGGGCTCATCTCCCAGACAAAGGTCTTCAAACGAAGTAGGTTGCCTGCAGAAACAGGTGTGACTTGGAAGGGAGTGAAGGAAGTGAGATAGATGACAAATTTTCCACCTGGCAGGGCCAGAGGAGTTGAGTGTTCCATATAAGACAGATGGGCTGACCCGAAGAACCCAGAAAGGCAGAAGCTCTAGTCAGGCTCTGATCCGGCTACAGCCGAAAGGCTTTAACAGAGATACCCGAAACAAAGTCTGGGTGGCCAATAATTGGTGTGAATGGTGATGGGAAGCTAGAAGGCTCTGTCTTCCTATAGTACCTACGGAGTTCCAGTAATGTTGTTTCAATCAAGGGGTGTCGAGACAAGAGTCGGGAGTATTGAACCCCTGTCCATGGAAGTCCAGCTAAGGGGATCGGTACAGATTCCTGCTCCAGGGAAACCCATAATTTGTGAGAAGAGTGTCTGCACCAGTCAACCATCCTAGTCATGTGAACCACTATGCAGTATAAAGCGTGCGCATTTGAGACAGGAAGGCTTTCTGATAAAATTTGACCAGAGCTTACAAAATTTCTGAGGTAACTTAACTGGTAAAGCCTGCAAAAGATACAGGAGATGCGCCATGATATTCATTTTGAGGACATCTAACAAGCCAAGAGATAGCCAACTTTTTCCATTTCTCCAAATCCGCAGAGAAGATGCTTAATAAAGGTTGAAAGTTGAAATATATGGTGAAGATTAGAAGGGATTTTGGTTCCCAGGTACTGGACGGCATGAGAGGCCCAGCAAAAAGGAAAGTTGATACTACTCCATCCTATTTTACCAAAACTTAAAAAGGGCCCAGAACTGTGGAAGTTGTGCCAAAAAAGTAAGCAGTGGCCATCTCGGAAGAGATAAGCAACACCCTTAGCGATTTGTGCTCGGATGACTGGTTGAGTAGTAACCAGGAAACAGCAGAATATGCCACCTAGCAGAGATCCACAGAATGAATAAAGCGAAATGAGCAAAAATCCTTGCACTGCAGGTCATCAGGCATGGACATTCAGATTAGAGTGAGACTCCTTATCTCTGATGTGTCCTATTTCTAGAAGTGGAATTTCCCTCCGCTCCAAAGCTGCACTCATAACCTTCTAGAGATTGGGTGCTGGCCCAAAGGGAGCCATTTGTATTCCAAACACAGTATGAAGAGAACACAAGACTGCACTCCGATGACATCACTCAAATACAAAAACTTTATTTCACAATGCCAAAAAGACAGTCCCTGTGGGCTACTTACTCTAACACATTTCACCCAAGGCTGGGTTAATTATAGATTATATACAATTAGGCCCGTCTTGGGTGAAACTTGCCAGAGTGGGTGGTCCACAGGCAGGAAAGGTAATTTTGCCATTGTTAGGTGTGTACTGAGTAGCGGCTACAGAAAAAAGTATATCTCCCTTGAAAGCCTTTTTGAAACATTTACACCAAACGTGTTTCAGGGAAAAGAGCCTCCCCCTTCTTCAGGGCTTGAGCAGTTGATCTTAACCACTTGCCGACCGTCGACCACAGTCTGACGGCGACAGAGTGGCTCGATATCGCAAACCGCCATCATATGGCGGCAGCTGCGATATCTCTCACTGTGAGTGCGCGTGCACTGTGTTCGGGGGGGCCAGGGAGCAGGTAGGGCTGACTCAATTGCCGCCGGCTACCCGTGATACCACCCCCCCGCAGTGAAAGAACGTAGGTCCGTGTATGTAAACACGTATCTCCATTCTGTTAGAGGGGGAAGGGCTGTGATCACGGGCTTCCTGTATATGGAAGTCGTGATCACTCCCCCCCAGCCAGGCCAGCCCACATACATTTAGAACACACCCAGGGAACACAGTTAACCCTTAGAGCGCCCCCTCCAGGTTAACCCCTTCACTGCCAATGGCATTTACACAGTAATCAGTGCATTTTTATAGCACTGATCGCTGTATAAATGCCAATGGTCCCAAAAAAGTGTCAAAATGGTCCGACATGTCCGCTGCAATATCGCAGTACAGCTAAAAATCGCAGATCACTACTCCATTACTAGTAAAAAATAAAAAACATCCCAGAAATGAATTCTCATCATTCGTAAACGCGGCAACTTTTGTGCAAACCAATCAATAAACGCAGATTGCAATTTTTTTACCAAAAATATGAGGAAGAATATAAATCGGCCAAAACCAATGGAAAAAATCGTTTTTTTAATATATATTTTTTTGGATTTATAACGGCGATCAGAAATGATGCAGAGGTGATCAAATACCACCAAAAGAAAGCTCTATTTGTGGGAAAAAAAGGACGCAAATTTAGTTTGGGTACAACGTCGCTCGACCGCACAATTGTCAGTTAAAGCGACGCAGTGCCGAATCGCAAAAAGTGCTCTGGTCCTAAAGTGGGAAATCCTTCCGGGGCTGAAGTGGTTAATGAAATTATGATAGGATGCACTACGGAACCTGTGCTAAAACCTGATGCAGACTAACATCTTCTGACAACACTAAATAGTGCTGTCAGAAGCATTAACACAGGTCCTCTAGTGCATCCTGTCACAATTTCATTACCATCAACTTCTCAAGTCCTGAAGAAGGGGAGGGGGTTCCCTGAAACATGTTGACTGTATTTGATGCTCTTAACCACTAAATATTTCAAAAAGGAGCTTTGTAGTGCTGGTCTATATTCATAATTGTTTTACAAAAAACTTGGTATTAGTTGCTATTAATAGAGCTGAGCGGACACCTGTATGTTCGGGTTCGTCTGGTTCAGCCGAACTTCGCGGAAAAGTTTGGGTTCGGTACCGAACTTGACCCCGAACCCCATTGAAGTCAATAGTGACCCGAACTTTTGGGCACAAAAATGGCTGTAAAAAAGTCCTGGAAAGGGCTAGAGGGCTGCAAAAGGAAGCAAAATGGGGGTAAGAGTAGGGCAAGTGCCCTACAAATAAATGTGGATAGGGAAATAATTTAAAATCACATAAAAAAAATAAAAATGGGAGGAGGAGGTGGATGTGGAGTAGGAGCCTAGAGGTTGACTAGGCCGTGACCGTGGCAGTGTAGGTGGAAGTGGCGGCGGTGGAGGAGGAGGTAGCCAACACTGTTTTTTGTTTGTTTGGGTTTTATTTCTAATTGGGGTAGCCCCTAAAATATTGAGACATATTAAAAAAAAACAAGTATACCAATGGCTGTGTGAGGCCGGTCTAAATGTCAATTCTGCACAAGGTACAGACAAGTCTTGTGGGATCCATACCTGGTTCATTTTAATAAATGTTAGCTTGTCCACGTTGGCTGTGGACAGGCAGCTGCGCTTGTCTGTGATAATGCCCCTTGCTGTGCTAAACACACGTTCAGTCAATACACTGGCTGCAGGGCAAGCCAGCACCTCCAAGGCATAAAGGGCAAGCTCAGGCCATGTGCCCAATTTGGAGACCCAGAACTTGAATGGGGCAGACCCATCAGTCAGTACGTGTGCACACATACTCTTCCACCATGTTGCTGAAATGCTGCCTCCTGCTAAAACGTTGCCATCAGCTGGTGGTGCTGTTTGTTGTGGCGTGCTGCTGGCAAAGCTTTTCCACATTTCGGCCATGCTAACCCTGTCTTCTGAGGTGCTCGCGGTGCCACAGTTGCGTTGGCGACTTCTTCCTCCTCCTTCGCCTTCGGCTTGTGCTTCCACAGAGCCCCCTGTGTCATTTGGGAATGCCCTCAGCAGCGCGTCTACCAGCGTGCGCTTGTAGTCGTGCATCTTCCGATCACGCTCCAGTGAGGGAATTAAGGATGGCACCTTGTCCTTGTAACAGGGATCCAGCAGGGTGGCCACCCAGTAATCGGAAAAAGTTAAAATGTGGGCAACTCGGCTGTCGTTGAGCAAGCACTGCAGCATGTAGTCGCTCATGTGTGCCAGGCTGCCCAGAGGCAAAGACAAGCTGTCCTCTGTGGGAGGTGTATCATCTGTGTCCTCCATATCCCCCCAGCCACGCTCCAGTGATGCCCACGAGCTGCGTTGGGTGCCACCCTGCTGTGAACACGGTTCCTTCTCCTCCTCCTCCTCATCATCTTCCTCATCCTCCTCATCCTCCAGAACTGTACCCTGGCTTGAAAATGTTTTACCTGGCCTATGCTGGTGCAGGAACCCACCCTCCGAGCCACTTGTGAATGACTGGCCTGATAACCCTGGAAATTACCCCTCTTCCTCCTCCTCTTCCTCCTGTGCCACATCCTCTTCCATCATCGCCCGAAGTTTTTTTTCAAGGAGACATAGAAGTGGGATAGTAACGCTGAGAACAGCGTCATCGGCACTGGCCATGTTGTTGGAGTACTCGAAACACCGCAATATGGTACACAGGTCTCACATGGAGGCCCACTTGTTGGTGGTGAAGTGGTGCTGTTCCGCAGAGCGACTGACCCATGCGTGCTGCAGCTGAAACTCCACTATTGCCTGCTGCTGCCTCTCCAGCATGCTCAAGGTGGAGTTCCACCTTGTGGGCACGTCGCATAGGAGGCGGTGAGCGGGAAGACCGAAGTTCCACTGCATCGCAGACAGGCGAGCAGCAGCAGGGTGTGAACGCCGAAAGCGCGCACAGATGGCCCGCACTTTCTGCAGCAGCTCTGACATATCCGGGTAGTTTTTTAGAAGTTTCTGCACCACCAAATTCAGCACATGCGCCAGGCAAGGGATGTGCGTCAAACCAGCTAGGCCCAGAGCTGCTACGAGATTTTGCCCATTATTGCACACCACCATGCCGGGCTTGAGGCTCAGTGGCAATAACCACTCATCGGTCTGTTGTTCAATGCCCATCCGCAGCTACTGCGCAGTGTGGGGTTTATCCCCCAAACATATCAGTTTTAAAACAGCCTGCTGTCGTTTCCCCATTAGTAGGCATGGCTGTGATGGCTGCTATGGGCAAATGAGTAAAACGTTTGTTGATTGGCAGCCCTGCAGCTATAGAAAAGGCGCAAAATACCCTAATGCTGAACCCAAACCCCGACTTTTTTGCAAATGTCCGGGTTCGGGGCACGGACACCCCAAAGTCCGGTACAGACCCGAACTTTACAGTCCGGGTTCGCTCAACTCTAGCTATTAACTATGATAGTTTTAAGGTGATTACTTCTGTGTATGTACTGTATGTATATGTATATATATGCATACTGAATAGCTATGCCATACTTGCATACATTGATCTTTCTCTCACAGATGGTCACGTTGTCTCAGGACCACTCTTTTGTTAGCACTGGATAAAACCAGCTTTTCGCGCCTTTCTCTCACATATAAAATAGTAGACAATTGGGAAGTTGAGGGGAGTCTCTTCTGAGGACATTTGGTGAATGTGCCCAGATTTGGTAAGACCGTAGTTTTTCAGGAATTTCTGGTGTTAGCAAAAATCGTGGGGCTCTCCTGAAATTGATTGAATGCTGTATGTATCTATGTTTTATCATCTGTATTACATTCTTAATCATATAGTTGTGTGTTGTTTTAATTATTTTACTTCATCCACAAATCTGAAAGGGTAAATATATGAACCTGTCAATAATGAATAAATTAAACACGGAATTTAACCCTTTGTTACATAATGGCGCTGCGAGCAGGATATTTAACCCTATCAGTGCTAGTCTGAAGTGCAGTGATTAATCCTATTAATACTGCTTTGAATTGTAATGCTTTCTGAGAATTGGAAAACTGTATTATTAGTGTGTATTGTGATAGGAGGTTTGTTGCTAGCTTTGCTTTGGTGGAATATAGTTGGTTAGTGGCAGATATGGTTGATTTAAATTGGATAAATATAGCAAAGGGGGTAGATGGTCAAATGTTTCCACTCACTGTGTGCTTAGCGGACCCCCAGAAAGCCTTTGATATTTGCAGATATAGAACGGATGAGCTGATGAACACGTTAGGTGGATGAGTGGCCCTTTTGCTGGTGTTCATATAGTTGTTATTTGACAATGAGCAGAAGACAGGTAGGAAAAGGAATGAAACATGTGACCTGTGTTACTGCTCCGATTTTGATTACTGCAGTAATATATGTGTTTGAATTTAAACGTTGAGCTCTTCTTTTTTGTTTTGCTAGCTATTGGTGTGGAAATACTGCTTGTATGACGATGTTGAATGCAAGTTAGTTTGTCTGTGTTAGCAATGTTACCTTAATTAAGATAACGCTACGTATGAATTATATGTGAAATGTGTTTGGCTACTGATGTTTAACCACTTGCACACCACACGCAGTATATTTACTGCGGCAGTGTGGACGTGTCCCGCGAATCGCTGTAAACAAACGGCAATTTGTGGAGTGCCCGCTAGGGGGCGCGTGTGCACCCACCGTACTCCTTCGGAGAAGGAGTGTGCCCGTGGCTCGGGAGGACCCGATGTCCGCCAGTGAGCCACGATGAGCAGCCACAGCAAAAGAACGGGGAACCGCCGATGTAAACACGGCGGTTCCCCGCTCTGTCAGTATGGGCATAGGAGATCTACTGATCCCTGTCACTGGGATCAGTTAGATCTCTGGTGCCCCTGCCAGCCCAGCTCCCCCACAGTTAGAGCATGCCTAGGGAACACAGTTAACCCCTAGATCTCCCCCTGCAGGTTAACCCCTTCCCTACCAATGACATTTACAGAGTAATCTGTGGACATTTACATTTCTGATCGCTGTATAAATGTCATTGGTCCCAAAAAAGTGTCAAAAATGTCCAACATGTCCGCCCCAATATCGCAGTACCGTTAAAAATTGTAGATCGCCGCCATTACTAGTAAAAAATAAGAAATTAATTCTCATCATCCGTAAACGCGGCAACTTTTGCGCAAACCAATCAATAAACGCCGATTGCGATTTTTTTTTTACCAAAAATATGAGGAAGAATATAAATTGGCCAAAACCGATAAAAAAAATGTTTTTTTATATATTTTTTTGATTTGTATTTTAGCAAAAAGTAAGAAAACTGTTTTATTTTGCAAAATTGCCGCTTTTTTTTTGTTTATAGCGGTGATCAGAAATGACACAGAGATGATCAAATACCACCAAAAGAAAGCTCTATTTGTGGGAAAAAAGGGATGCAAATTTCCTTTGGGTACAATGTCGCACGGCCGCGCAATTGTCAGTTAAAGCAATGCATTATTTGAAACAAAAAAAGAAAATAGCTAATTAATGTTAGCACCCTTTAAAATCCTGAATAGCAGTCATGATTGTTATAATTATTTAAATATTTAGCTTCCATTCAAGCCTACTGGGCTGGAAAGGAAAAAAGGCTCCACCCACTGATTAAACGTTGACGTTCCCCTGTAATGGCAATTATTTGTTAGTCAGCAAGTACAGGTCTACATAATATTTTAAATGAGTGTCATGCCAAGTGTCATGTTCTAGGATGCAACACTAATATTTTTAAAAGCTTTTCATTAATACAGAAGGAACCAGATCTGTTCCTAGAAGTTTTGTACATCTGTATGGAATGGTTGAAATAGAAACTTCAATATGAGTTTGGTGATATATAATGTGCAATAGGACAAGAGGGTGGGACTTTGAGTGAAGGATGTGGTGGTCTGAATGTAATATTGATGGATATAGGTCGATTGAGGTAGTAAATTTATTTATGCAATAATCATCAGTTAAACATATACATGGTCACATACTTGATTCAATAAGGTAGAACATGATTATAGGTAAAAATTCATACAATACATGATACAGGTTCCCCATCCATCAATTTCATATACATGTACACAGTATTTTAAATAAACAGTAACACGCTGCATGACCCATATTCTGAGGTTCCTAAGGGTGGTACCCCCGATATATCATATAATAAGTTGATAGAATAGCGCATAGTAGTAGCAGAAAACACGACAGTGGTGGCTCTACGTGTTTCGTGACTTTTGTGGTCACTCGTCAGGAGCAAGCGTGTTATAATCTGCGAAAAGAGTAATTAAAAAAGGGGGGTAATCTCAAACTGGCCCATCTCTGGCACAATATCACAAAACTATTTTCAGGGCTCTTCCACACACAAGCAACTCTCTCTCCGCAACTGATATTATTTGGCCTGGCCTGTTAATACCCATGCTCTGGTAACGCATATTCTCATTGCTATCCGACTATCAGTCGCCAGAAATTGGAAATCGCCCAACCCACCTTCTATGGAGGAGGTATTCGACAGCCTCAACAACCAATGCCTCATGGAATACATGTTCGCCAAGGCTCACCTCCAAATTCCGCTCTTCCGGAAAAGATGGATCCTCTGGTTGCAACATCCCAAGTGCACCTTACCATCCTAAACAGCGACTCCTACTGAGCACCTATGCACTGCACTATTAATTGTCACAGTTGATATGCCATACCTGCTCTCCAATACTCTTTTTCTTTCTTTCTTGTTTCCTAGCCTTCATTGGCGCCTGTGGTCCTGCGCGGGCGGGACCCCTCGTCTCCTACCCGGAGGCGGGGGATCCGGCCCCCGCGGCCCATATACCATAAGTGACTGGTTTGTAACTTCTCTATGCAATAAGGTTAAAACTCTTTTGAGCCCAAGGTATAGTATGCATAACGATCTGTACAGTGTCTTTCTGTATGTATACGAATGCAATTTATATCGCATGTATATGTTTTCTATCGTACAAAATAAAAGGGGGATAATCTTGCTAATATCCTAATATAGGGTGATGGGCCTGACATCTCATGGTGAGCAGTCCCCAAAACAAACTGAATAAAAATTATTATATATATACACTCACATAGGTTGCAAGCCAGTTGTGCGGCGTCAGAGGTAAGGGGCTATCCGGGAACATCATGGTCAGGGGCTGTGGCGGCGAGCAGGGCAGCGGCAACCCACACGGACAACCCACCAGAGCGTGATCGGGCACCGGGATGAGGCCAGCAAAGTCAAACAGTGAAGTGTGTAGTCTGTAATAGGGAGAGTTCATGTAAGTGGTCAATTGAGCAATTGATAGTGGAGGAAAAGAGTGAGTGCAGTTTGGGAGTGAGAAAAATCAATCGGGGGGGGGGGGTTTGGACTACCAGGGTGGTGAAAAAGATAGGAAAAACAGCATGTAGGAGACAGTGTTGAGGATGAGGGAAGGGGGAAAAGAGGGATGATGAGGTACAATGGGGAGAAATGGAAATTTCTGGTAGATATAGGCTAACCAGAGTGAATGAAGTGATGAAATAACAGCAACAGAAGAACCACACAAGCGTGGGGTTATAAAGATACAATAACATGTTACCTGAATATAGCAGACCACCACATCCTTCACTCAAAGTCCCACCCTCTTGTCCTATTGCACATTAGTGCAATTTTTATATATCATATTTAAGGATGGAAGCTAGAGCCTTACCAGGCTATCTTTAAGCTTCAATTAAAGTCCCACCCCTTGTTCCCTGACCCTTTCCTTATGAGTTTGATGATGTATAATGTTTGTGCACAAATATGATGAACACACTATAAATGCTATTGTGAATGTTATTTCAACCATGGTGAATTAATGACAACTTTGAATGGACGTCCTTTAATGAAAACCCATGTGGTGATAATTAAGTAAAATGAGCTCAATTAATATGGGTAATCAAAAGTGCACTCGTGAATAATAAATTAATGACCATATGTTTTGTAGTTTGTGGAAAGTGTTGGTTAAATGTGTTTGTTGCTAACTATTTGTTACTTTCTAGGAGGGAACTATAATAATATCACACTAAGACCTTTCATTTTGTTTAGTTCCTAGACAGTATTAAACAGCATCAATTCACCTGTCTGATATGGTTTGATGTCCAAGAACTAAAGATGAAGATTACAGCCACCATGAATAATTTATGTTGTTTTGTTGTTATTTTATGTAATATGTAAATGTACTGAATGTTTTTGTTGGAACTGATTGTAAACCAGAGCAGTTAAAAATTTTGATGCTGCGTGATGGATATCTAAGAGTTTTTTTCTGATAAAGCTGAATCTGAAATAATATAGAACAAATACTATTTGATTATTGAAATCAAGATTGCTTTGACATCTGGAATGGTATATTTTTAATGCTTTGAAGGGTGTAAGAATACCCAAACATTTACACAGAAAATGTGGTTGTACATCTTTTTGTATTGTTCCTTCCTGTGTGTATTTAAGCTAAATTATGGTAGCATTTACTTTTGTATATTCTGCCATACTTAATTTAGTGGAACTGTAAGGCATTACCGCTGTTGAAGTATGCATAGGTTTGAAGAAGAGAATGCACGGGATGTGCACAATACAGGGAGACAGTGACACAAGTAAAATGTTATCAGTTTAAAGGTTGAACTTGGGGTTTTACATGTAAAGTACTTTTTCCGTCATGATTGACAGTTTAAATTTAAGTTAATCATTTTTTTTTTTTTGTTTAATAAGTGTTTATTCAAAAATAATAAAAAAAAAAAGGAATACATACAAATTAAACAATATAGAGCAAAATACAATGCACATGTGCCTACTAAAGGCAATTAAAGACAAAAACATGGGTAATTACACAATATGAGCCACAGTCTACTATCACTCTCTTTGGATTGCGTCTGACCATCCGCACATGGGGCCATCGGCAAATCCCGTTAAGGGAAACTACCGAAATAGTAGCTCCCTACATATTCACATTGTGGACCACATCACAGTTACCCTTAACCATTGCTTATTACACCTAAAGTAAAAGCATAATAAAACAAAAAGAATGACAATGAAGTAGAGAGGAAGAATAGGACGGAAGACAAAGAGATATGAAAAGTAAAAGAAAAAGGGGGAGTGGGGACAGGGGGGATAAGAAAGTAGTTCCCATCCCGGCTCAGTCGTATACAAGCTGGTAAAATTCCTACAGTACTAATATTTCTTATTATGTCATTGACAAGATTTCTGCGTATTTAGAGGAGTACTTGAACGCGAACCAACAGGACCATATTTTCGAGGATATGTCAGATTTCCCTTTCAGGTCATAAGTTAGGTCTTCCATATGATAGATGTTATCCACAACCTGAAGCCATTGCTTAATCGAGGGAATAGTAGGCTGCTTCCAGAATTTAGGTATTAAAGATTTAGCCGCGTTAAGTAAATGCGGGGTAATGGACTTTTTATATCGTCCTATTGGTTCGGTCGTACAATGAAAAAGCATCACCCATGGGTCATGCCGTAAAGAACTACCCTGAATTATTTCAATCCATCGTCTTATCTCCGACCAAAAGGGCTGAATAAGTGGACATAGCCACCAAATGTGGGCATGAGTGGCTCTTTCTCCGCAACCTCTCCAACAAAGTGGTGATACCTCTGGGAAGAATCTATTAAGAGTGATTGGAGAGTAGTGCCATCTAGACAGAAGTTTATAATTAGCCTCTGATATTTTCGAGGAAATGGAGGATACATTAGATAGTAGTAGGACGTTCGTTCTCTGTTCGTCCGTTAATGGAAGCTTCAAGTCTGTTTCCCAATTGAGAAGGAATGATGGCCAGTGGGCCGGTCGTAATGCTTGAATAGCTTGATAACATAAAGAGATGGTTCTTCGGGGTGGCTGAGACCATGCGAAAATGGATTCCACCCCATTGAGATCTGAGGACGACCTGAGAGGTTTAGGTAGAGTCTTAACAAATTGTGCCAGTTGTTGGTGTCTCCAGAGTTCCATACTAGAGGGTTTGTCAGAAGAGGACTGTACTGGCATCGGGGAGATCCCAGAGGAGGTCTTGCAATGATGGAGAAGGGCTTGAGGCTGTGCAACCCAAGAGCAGAACTTGGGATTGTCCTCCCCAGGGGGGAAAAAGGCATGTCCAGTAATTGGCATCAAGGGTGAGTTGTATTGCCAATGGTTTGTTTTATGCAACTGGTCCCAAATGTCAAGAGAGGATCTGGTTAGTGGAGAGGTGAGTTCAGATAGATGCCTATAAGACCTCAGAATCCAAATTTGAGTGAAAAGATCTTTCCCACTCAGTTCACATTCTAACTTTACCCAGAGTTTATTTTCTTTGTTGTATTTCCAGTCAGCTATCCTAGCCAGGACAACCGCCTGAAAATACGATTTAATGTTAGGAAGAGAGAGTCCCCCCAAACGTCTAGATTTGTGTAGGCATTGCTTAGCTATACGAGGGCGTTGCCGATTCCAAATATATTTGTTCATAAGGGAGGATATGATAGAAAAAAAACCCGGAGGGATTTTGTATGGGATCATTTGAAACATGAAGAGCAGCCTGGGCAATACGTTCATTTAAGTTAATCATTTTGTTTATTAAGGAAAAAAAAAGAAATTTTATGCCAACTCATAATGGTGAATTTAGGTTAATATAATAATCCCAATAAAAGATAATTAAGTTATCGAAATTTGGTGTTTTAGTGGTATATATACGGTCAGTTATATCTGACACTCAGTAATTTTTGGCCACCTAGTTCAATACATCTGACTGAGTTTTCATAAAAATCTTCTTGGTAAAGCATTATACAGTTGTTTTCAAAATTATTCAACCCCCAATGCTGTAAATGGTTTTAGGGAATTTAGTGTACATTTGTAATTGTATTCTGAATGAAATCCTACAAGGACTTCTTAAAGAACCATATGCAACTTCTTAAGTGTTTTCTTTGTAAATGATGACATAATGTTTTGATTAACTACAGTAAAATCAACGTATACCAAGAAATTCTTCAGGAACATCCTAAAGTAAGTCTTATGTTAATGTTTACATGTGATTTAAGGGATTTTGGTAAATGTCGTAACCCCCAACTTATTAAAACTTTTGTTGACATATTACGAAATGGTTCTTCTAAAAATACTTTTGAGTCAGTCTACATAACTTGATCCACCGGTTTTTAATGACTCACAGTCTATATTGACTGGCATATATATGGTGATTTTGTGGTTTAAAGCTATTGAATTAATAGAAAATAACCCTAATAATATA